>PVKU01003173.1:0-190262 GCA_004027475.1 Anoura caudifer
AAGGGAAGGGAAGGGAAGGGAAGGGAAGGGAAGGGAAGGGAAGGGAAGGGAAGAAGGAAGGAAGGAAGGAAGGAAGGAAGGAAGGAAGGAAGGAAGGAAGGAAGGGAAGGAAGGAAGGGAAAGAAAGAGGAAGGGAGGAAAAGAGAAAGAAAGAGAGGAAGAAAGAGGGAGGGAGGGAGGAAGGAGGGAAGGAAGGGAGGGAGGGAGGGAAGTGGCACCGATGAGATGGGGAAGGTATTTGCGAACACCACAGTGGCGGTCATTTGCAACATATGTCTGTCAAATCAGTACCTTGTACACCTCACACTTACAGAATGTTAGATGCTAATCATACCTCAAGCTCTTAAAAAAAAAAAAAAGGCTTCTCTGTACCCTTTGCTCAAGCATTTTAAATGGCCTAGTTAGCATATCTTACACTACATCTAATACCCACCACTCTGAAAAAACCAAACACTGCAGCCTGGGATCCTGATTTTCAAGTTTGGTGACAGGAGTGAGAGCCTCAGCAAATTCTTCAAGGGTGGGAACAAAAATAAGACAAAGTAAAAACCGTGCTTACTCAAGCACCCAGTGCAGCTCCCTCTAAAGTATCACTGAACCATTTTACGTTCTCACACTCTTGTGATTTCACTTGGGGTGATGGTGAGTACTTGTGAGCATCACTTACTGGGAAGTCATTTTGTCATTCCAGAAGGAAACTCAAAGCAGGGGTCTCCTGGAGACCTGTCCCAGCGGATCCGTAATGCAACCCAGTGGTTCTCTTCATGTGTAGGAAATCCACTCAGGGTAACTTTATAGCAGGGGTGTCAGACTCATTGTCACTGGGGCCACATCGGCCTCACAGTTGCCTTCAAAAGGCCAAATGTAATCTCAACTCCTTAACTGCTAAGGAGTAGTTGCGTTTATGCAGCCCTAAAATTATTTCGGCCCTTTGAAGGTGACCATGAGGCTGATGTGGTCCCTGGGGAAAATGAGTCTGACACCCCTGCTGTATAGAGTGCCTCAGGTAAGCAGTGCCCCAGAGGGCAGGTCTCCTCCGAACTCATCTGTGATGCCGATGGTCCCCTGGGCTGGTGTGTGCATTCTGCTGGGACCTGCCTGCTTCCTGGGCAGGACCTTGGGGCGCTGCCATTCCCACCCCAATATCTAACGATCACAGCAAAGTCAGTCCAGGCTGCGACCATGGAACGTGTCATTGCTGCTTCTCAAGCTCACTCTGTGCTTCTGTTGGAATTAGCATTTGCCTTGGGCTTCTGTGGGCTCTGTACTTCTCTGTTGCTGCCTTTGTCTTCTGTTTCTTTTCTTGAAAATCCTCACTGAAGATCTTTTATTGTTGATTTGAGAGAGAGAGAGACAGACAGACCGACAGACAGACATTGATCAATTGCTTCCCATCTGCACCTGACCTGGGATCAAACCCACAACCTAGGTATGTGCTCTGACCAGACAAACTGCTGGCGTACAGGATGATGCTCCAGCCAACTGAGCCACCTGGCCAGAGCCTTCCTGCCCTTTTTGATTTGGATTGTGCTGTTTGAGAAGACTCCCGAGTGAAAATAATAGTAATTGATCAATATGTCAGTTAGGGATCGCTTGTTCTGCACCCTAATGAAGGGCTGTGAGAATCATTTCCTTTCTGCTTTGTAACCCAGTGAGGAGGTGGACACTGCCCTTCCACACATCTCACGAGGAGAGAATGGAGGCTTCCGTAGGTCGTGCTGCCGCGGGTCAGAGTTTGGCCCGGTGAATGCAGGTCTGCGTTCGTGCTCTGAATTATGTTCTACTGCCTGTTGGCCCCTCGTGACACCACGTGCTTATTGCAACATAAGAGTCCCAGAGCAGAGCACGTTCGCGTTATCACACTGGTTATCGCGTGTTGCGTGTGGACTGTGTTGAGTCAGGCACTGCACTAAGCAAGGAGGGAAAGGAACATGGGGGTGGGATGTGGGGTTGGGGGGCGAGAGGCACACATGGAGGCGCTCCGACAACGCAAATGAAACTTGCAGAATGTTCCCGATCCAACCCTCAGGCTGTCACTCTGTTGCAGGAATATCAGATCGATATATTCTTTGCTCAGACCTGGACGGACAGCCGCCTCCGGTTCAACAGCACAATGAAAATCCTCACTCTGAACAGCAACATGGTGGGGCTGATATGGATCCCCGACACCATCTTCCGCAATTCCAAAACCGCGGAGGCCCACTGGATCACCACCCCGAACCAGCTCCTCCGGATCTGGAACGATGGGAAAATCCTCTACACACTCAGGTAAGGGGCTGTGGGGGGGGGTCGTTCCCGAGGGTCGAACTTGAACTTGGGTGCCTCCCTTAGGTCACCGGCGGTGGCGGGGATGGGGCTCTATTTTCTCCGCCAAGTTCTACCTTGTCCCCTGGTCACCATGCCAGTGTGGCGCCTGGAAATGCGCCCCAACGCCACGTGGGTGAAAACTAAGGCACACTGGCTGCGACGAATACAACCCGTGTCTTCATCGGATTCCATCTCTGCTGCAAGTGGGCCGTGGAAATTACCTTTAATCTATTTAACCCGCGGGTCCACTTAGCTAGGAAAATAAAGACGTCGTGGCGTACTAATTAACAAATGTAATTATAGGAAATTAACAAACCTGAGAGCACAAGGGGAAAACAGCACAGAGGGCGGGCTGCAATGCAGCCCTAGTGGCCGCAGCGGCTACTGCATCACGCACACTCCTGGCGGCACCGCTGTCCCCGCAGAAATCTGGTTAATGGAGAAAAATTGGGCTTCCGAGGATGGAGCTGACCTGCCCAAATCGCTGGGGGGGGGGCGGGGTTAGTGTTCCCGGGATTCAACCCTGGGTCTGTGTCTCTCAGAGCCTCCGCCTGCAGTGGTTTGAGCCTGCCACGCACACCGCAACATGCCATGGCCACGCCCGCCCCCAAGCCAGCCTTCCTGCCCACCCAGCATGAGGGTCCTGGCAGGACCTTCGGGGCACTGCCCGCCTCGGGTCCGAGACCTCATCCAGCTCCAACAGACTCCCATCAGGCTTTTGCTGCACGAAGGCTCTTGGCTGCAGGTCCTACCCTGCTATGGACGCTGCCTCTTCTCTCCCTTCTGCCTCTGACTTCCCCCTCAGGTTGCTCACCCTGCCCTTTCCTGTGGGCTTAACTGGCTGGTTCCCAGGACTGTAAAAGACACATCCACAATGGAAATTCCCACGTGCCTGTTTCCGACCCACCACTTCTGGACTCCAGATTCTTGGGGCCCCCAGCCTGTGCGATGCCGTATTTTGCCATGTGTAATGCGCTCCGGTGTATAAAGCGCACCCACGTCTCAGCGCTAAACCCATGTATAATACCCACCCTTATTTCCCCCTCAGAAATGTAGGCAAAAAAAGTGCGCATTATACAGGACAAAATAGCTCCTCCCCAAGGTCTAAAGGGCATTTCAAGTTCAGCATGCCTCAGAAGAGGTTGACTTCTCTAATTCCTCTGACCCACGTCCTGGCATCCTCCTGACTCCTGAGCTCCACCAGCTCCCGCAGCACCCCAGCACCCTCTCCCTCTCCCCACAGCCTGTATCATGAGCATTTACTGGCAAGTGATTGGTGGCCCTGCCAAGATAGCTGTCATGCACAATGATAAACAAGCATCCACAGCCCAAATCAAGGCACGGAGTAGCATCCAAATAAGCAGAGTAGAGAATTTTAACGCTTCAGGGAAGTACTGTAATAACCTTGTCTGGCTGGGGTCCACAACAGGAGCATCACCTCAGGGAGCTCTGGGGGTTATAATAGCCGTTTCCTCGTCCATCTTGAAGGCATATGAGTAAGATCTGGAATGGAGGTCTCAGCAAACCAGCACCAGACATGGCCAGTCCCGGGATCCTTTACAGAAACTCTGAGTCCTGGGCTCTGTGTCCAGGGAGCATGTGGTACAGCCTCCACCTCCCAACCAATGGGCAGTTATGCATCCCACCCACCCCCCGACACACACACAGATTAGTTTTGCATTATACCTATTTAGACATGTATACCAGTTTCAAAGAAGGAAGGACTGAATCCAGCCAAACCGACTGAAAACCAGGACTTAGACTAACACCATCCTTCCAGACTTGGCTTGGGTTTCCAGACACAGGGTGGAATTTTACAAACAGCAATTTTCCCTGCTACTGATGGTGAAAAGCAGTACCATGTTCCACAACGGAGAGCAAGCTACCAGATGATATCACTGAAGGACGGTGGCACCGCCAGGAGGGAGCTATGTGTGCTGTTGTCCCCCCCACCCCTACCCCACTTTCCCCCGAAGCTGTGGTAATGGGACTTTATGTTCTGGTGGGCTGACCTTGAGAGTGACTTTGGCTCCCCCCTCCCACCCCCGCAGGCTCACCATTAATGCAGAGTGCCAGCTGCAGCTGCACAACTTCCCCATGGACGAGCACTCCTGCCCGCTGATTTTCTCCAGCTGTGAGTAGCACCTTGCGGAATGCTGGTGAAGGGGTGTCTCACCTGGGCTGCTGGTCAGCCGCTGGTCACGTGATTCCTTACAGCCTCCCTCCCTGGTCAGATAGGGGGTGGCTTTTGCCACCTGGGTGTTTTCACTCTGCACTTTATCCATGGGACCCCTGCTCCAAAATGGGCACTTTGATAGCACCCATAGATAGAGCTGTGAGTGACTTAACCATTGATTTTAATATTAAAGGCTTCAGAAATTGGTGAACACGTGACTTACCGAATACCTTTCTGCATTCGAGCTGTCTTGTGTATTATTTGGGAGTATAAAAAATTTATTTGTGGTAATTTTGGGTTTCACGTTATTTCAAGCAAGGTAACCTGACTTCTAAATCGAAAGATTAAAATTTATTTAAACATATTTATATTTGTCTCATTGCATCGTTGTAGGACATAATTTTCACAGTATTTCATGCTTCAATATTTTACTTATGATTGATATTATAGCTAACAAGTAATCATTTAAAAACTCTTAAAGACAATATCTAATGCATACAAGGATACTTACAAATGGAAATATCAAATGTATTTGCTTATTTATAAGTTGTTTAAGTAGAGGTCAATATGGAAATACATCTGTGGAATACATGGTGGCTCATTTTCAATATATTGATCACAGCTACGTAAGCATGACTCATCAGAACGCACTGAATTTCACTGGCTTTTGGTGTCATTGCTCATGGATCATGACCAATGAATGGGATGGCACCTGCCAGTTTTGTGGCTTCCCTCACTGGACATCATAGTGAGAAGACAAAAATGAAATAAGGGAGGAATAGATTTTACAGTTCATTTTAGGTTCAGAAATAAAGACAAGCTAGAAAGCAAAGTTTCACTGATCTCTAAGGTTGAGTAAAAATATTTTTATATGAATATTTTTATTTTTATTTTTATATAAATATTTTTACTTTAAAATCCAAACTGAATACATCTCCAAAAGCCATTGCATCTTCAGTCTCTATGGTAGACAGCCAAAGTCTGTCTGGGGAACTAGCCTGTAGAGAGTTTGGGCCTGATGTCCTTATTTGATGACTTTAAAAGTTACGGGACAATTCAAATTGTCTAGTTTCTTGTGAATCAGTTTGGTATATGTGTGTATAATTTTTCCTAGTGATGTATTCACTTAAATCTTAATTAGTCCTCTCGGTAAACTCATTTGCCTATGTTGATCTTTCCAACAGTCTGATATGCACTGAACTCATCTATTGAGTTTATAATTTCTTGATTCCTTCTCACGATCGTATATTCTATTTTGTTGTTTTTAATTCTCATTTCCACACAATTTTGACAGCCTCTGATTTCTTTACCAAATATTCAATGCCATCTTCTGGCCATTTATATTTCCTGAACATTCTGATATATTTGTGGGAGCAATTTGCAGAATTTGTTGTTTCATTTTATTGTGTCTTGTAGTAATTTGTAATTTGAGCTCGTGTTTCCTGGACTCTTTTCTGTGGGATTTCTCTGAGGCTTATATTTAATGCAGATTCATCCAAAAAGGGTCTGCTCTGCCTCTGGTTGGTGTCTCTTTCACTTTAAATCAAAGTTCAGCCTGGGTTTCTGGACCACACAGATGGTATGACTTGTAGCCACAGATCTTTGTCATCTCAGGCTGTGGTTTTAAATTCTTAGGAGGCACATTTCTTGCTTTTCTGTTCTTCCCACAGCCAAAGCTAAAAAGGGACTACCCTTTAAAAAAAATTATTTTATTTTTAGAGAGAGGAAAGGAGAGAGAAAGAGTGGGAAACATCAACGTGTGATTTCCTCTTGTGTGCCCCCTACTGGGGACCTGGCCCACAACCCAGGCATGTGCCCTGACTGGGAATCGAACTGGCAACCACTCAATCCACTGAGCCACACAAGCCAGGGCTAAAGAGGGTCTATCCTTACAGTGAGAGAACCTCCCGAGTGTCCTCCCTTTCCTGTAGATGCAGCTCAGGTGTTTGTCGGCAGGTGAATCAAGAAACAAAATGTGATATATGCATGCAATGGAATACTACTCAGACTCACAAAGGAAGGAAACCAAGACACGCGCTACATCATGGATGAACCTTGAAGACATTATGCTAAATAAAATAAGCCAACCACTAAAAGGCACAGACTGCATGATTCTATTTACTTGAGGTACCCAGAGTAGTCAGAATAGTAGATACAGAAAGCAGGCTGGTGGTTGTCAGGGTCTGGTGGGACAGAGAAGGGGGAGTTACTGTTTCATGGGGACAGAATTGTACTTTTGCAAGATGAAAATTGTCCTGGAGATGGACAGCGGCAATGGTTGCCCCCACAAGATTAGTGTATTAATGTTACCAAACTATATACTTAAAACTGGTTAAGATGGTACTTTTATGTTATGTGTACTTTACCACAATAGAAAATTTTTAAAAAAAGTATAGTAACTGGAATAAAACATTCACTAGAGGGGATCGGCAGATTGGCGCATGAACAATTAATCAGCACACTTAAATACAGGTCCCTTTTTATTATCTGGTCCAACGAAGAGAAAGATAAAGGATGGAGAAAGATCAACAGAGCCTCGGAGAGTGGTGGGCCATCACTACCCAACATGTGCATCAGGGGAACCCCAGACGGCGGGGCAGAAAGGATATTTGAAGACAGAGTGATGTAAACTCCCCAAATCTGATGAAACGCATGAATTTGCATATCCAAGAATTAAGTAAACCTGATTAGGATAAACTCGAAGAGATCCACATGGACATATTATGAACTGTCACAAGACAAAGAGAAAATGGCAAGAGAGAGGCAGACATTAAGGGCATGTAACTTGTCCTTCGTAAGGTTTACAGTTAATTCCTCATCAGAAACCCTGGAGGCTGGAAGGCTGAAAGAAAAAGACCATCATCAGAGGATTCTATTCACAGTAAGTCTACCCTTCAAAACATAAGGAGAAAGACATCTTTAGATAAACTGGAACAGTGAATTTTGGCTAACAGAGATGCCTGTCTTACAGGAAATGCTAAAAGAGCTCCTCATGGTAAAATAAAAGTATATTGGGGGTGGAAATGGAGCTATATAAGAGCAAAGTTTTTTTTTACATTCTTTTGAAATCAACTTACTATTACTCCATACTAGAAGATGTTAATTATAATACTCAAGATAAGAAAATAACAATCACGTATAGCAAAAGAAATGATAGGGTGCTTAACATTTTACACTATTAAATGTCTATTTAATGCCAAAAAGGGAAATAAAGGAGGAATAGAGGAACAAAAAAGACATAAGACATATAGAAAACAAATAGTAAAATGACAGATATAAATTCTATCTAATCAGTAAATACATTGAATGTAAACAGATTAAACACTCCAATCAAAAGTCAGTGATTGGGCCCTGGCTGGTGTGGCTCAGTGGATTGTGCACCAGCCTGCAAATCAAAGGGTCACTGGTTCAATTCCCAGTCAGGGCACATGCCTGGGTCACAGACCAGGTCCCCAGTAGGAGGCAGGCAAGAGGCAACCACACATTAATGTTTCTCTCTCTTTCTCCCTCGCTTCCCCTCTCTCTGAGTAAATAAATAAAATCTTTTAAAAAATTGGAAAAAAAAGAATAAAGTTAGACCTCTATCTCACACTATATACAACATTAACTCAAAGTGGATGAAAGACATACATGTAAGGGTGAAACTATAGAACATTTTGAAGATGCTATATGTATTCCTTTGTGACCTTGAATTAGTCAATAGTGTCTCTCTTTTTAAAAAAGATTCAATTCATTTATTTTTTTAGAGAGAGGGGAAGGGAGAGAGAAAGAAAGGGAAACATCAGTGTGTGAGAGATACATCGATCAGTTACCTCTCAAATGCACCCAACCAGGGACCTGGCCTGCAACCCAGGCATGTGCCCTGGGCCAGGAATCGAACCAGTGACCTTTTGGATCACAAGCCAGCGCTCAATCCACTGAGCCACACCAGCCAGGGCTAGTGAACATTTTCTTAGATGTGACACTAAAAGTGAAAGTAACAACGTTTTTAGAAATAGTTAAAAGACATCATAAAAATGCAAAATTTGGTACTTCAAAGGTCATCAGGAGAGTAAAAGAAAACTCCCAGAATGAGAGGAAATATATGTAAATCACATTTCTGCTAAGAGTCTAGCATCCGGAATGTATAAATAATTATTAGAAATTAACAACAAAGACAAACATCCCAATTAAAAAACAGACAAAAAATATTTTTCCAAAGACCCTATACCAGTGTCTAAGAAGCACATGAAAAATCCTCCACATGATTAGACATTAGGGAAATTCAGATAAAAAACACAATTAGACACACAAATGTCATACTCAGCAAGTTGGCTATAAATTTTTTTAAAACACAGACAAGAAGAGGGGGCTGGCAAAGAGGTAGAGGAATTGCAACCCTCATACCTGGCTGGCAGGAATGTAAGATGGTGTAGCTGGCATGGAAAATCACATGGCAGCTCCTCCACAAGGTCAATGTAAAGTTAATATATCACCCAGCAATTCCATTCAAGACACACACCAAAGAGAACTGAACACATTTGTCCACACAAATCTCAAACTCAATTGTTCATAGCAGCCGTGTTTACACGGCCAAATTTTGAAAGAACCCAAATATCCACAAGCTGATAGATAAACAAATTGTGGTATACTTAGGCAGCCAAATATCATTTTGCCTTAAATAAATAGAAGAGCCCAGTCTCTCGTGCAGAAGAATTCCAAATAATTTATGTGGATAGCCTTCCTTCAAGAAGATGAAGCACAGCTGCCTGCCCTTACATCAAGGCTGAGCGGAGTGACCTCCTTCCAAAGAGCACAGAGTGAAAGGGGGGAAAAGAGCTTTGCTGGTGGAGAAACCTGACAAACTCCAGCAATCAAGGTCAACATCAGCAGGTGGACATCATATGGAGAGGACACACCTAGACATGATGGAATGACACTTGTCCTTCATCTCTGCAGTCTTCCTCCTAACCGCCCCCCCAACCCCTTCCAATCATGAGAAAAGTATCGTGCAAATGCGCGTGGAGGTGCATACTCCAGCATCTCCCAGGAGGTCTCAGAACTGTGCATGTCAGCGGGACACAAAATGAGGCTGTGATAGCCAACGGGACATCCTGGATGGCACCACGGAGTGGAAGAAGAGCATTCTGGGAAAACTGACGAAACCTGGAAAAAATATGGACTGCAATTAATCATATATCAACATTGGTTCATAAGTGGTACCAAACACACCCTATTAATGTAAAATATTAGTACTAGAGGAACCTTGGTGTGATGTATTGGGAACTTCTTGTAGTATCTTTGCAACTTTTTCTGCACATTTAAATTTACTCTAACTTGAACATTTTATTTTTTTTCCTTTTTATTGAGTTTACTGGGTGACGCTAGTTAACAAAATCACACAGATTTCAGGTGCACAATCCCACAACACACCATCTGTACACTGCAGTGTGTGTGTGCCACCCCAGGTCTAGTCTCCATCACCATCTAACCCCCCGTGTTCTGTTTTCTTTTTTTAAATTCTATTTTTATTTATTTTTAGAGAGAGGGGAAGGCAGGGAGAAAGAGAGGGAAACATCAATGTGTGGTCGCCTCTCACATGCCCCCTACTGGGGACCAGGCCCTCAACCCAGGCATGTGCCCTGACTGGGAATCAAACCAGCAACCCTTTGGTCTGCAGGCCCCTGACCAGTTGTCTGGGCCACACCAGCCAGGGCCCCCTGTTCTGTTTTTAAAAACAAGTAGGAGGAGTCGTATTGAGCTGGCATTTTAGGCCCAATTCACATACAAAACTGGACCAAGTTGCTGATAAATAAACACATCTAAGGCTTAAATGAAACAATTACTTAAAAAATGCCCAAGCAAGAAGCCAGTGGCCTTTCTCTTTACTTTAGGGAAATTACCCTTTGAATTTTTACGTGGAAGCTTCTGGAGACCTGGGTCAGTGTAGCAACCTCAGCGACGGATCATCTGTGCCCCAGCTGTTACACACATGCCAGGCTCACGTGCCACCTGGAGCCTCCGAACACATTGAGCCACTTCCGCACGCTAACTGCATCTCCCAGCTCCGCAGCCTGGAGTCCAGGATTTGAAATCTCATCTCATCTACTTCACCCATTCTGTAGCCAGGAGACGGCCTTGCTGCCCTGGGGTGAGGGGAAGCAACCCTAGAAACGGATCTTCCGACTTCTGGGAAACGCTTCGCCCGCCGGATCAAGCCAGCTGCTACTGATGCTGTCTGGAATATGTGTCCATGCGCTTGGTTGCTGCCCGCAGTTTTCCCCTGTTGGTTTCAAGGACACCGCTCTCATCTCAAGTCCATTACCCACATACATCCTGGCATTCGCTTACTAAAAGCTACATCTGCCTACGTCAGTCCTGTGCTTACAACCATTCAGATGATTTGGTTTTTCCTCCTGGGAACTGGCACCAGCTGGAGTGCTCTGCTGTGTAGCCCACCAGACCCCTTCCTCCATTCCCAACTTCATTTGCTCCCCTTCTCCTCTCGTTTTTGTTCTTCGTTCAAAACACAGCTCTATACAATGCTAGCCTGTGCCTTTCCTGTTCTCATGTTATCGCTTATCAACTAAAGGCATCTCCAGTAGTTCCTGTACAGAGCCATTCAAGCACGAAGATCACTTATTTATGGATTTGACTTTTGTAATCTTAATTGAATGTTTCCAACTAAAAATACTTCATGCTGCGAAACCAGAAGAGCACAGACAAAATGCGTAAAACACAGAAATGTGACTAGAAGGCAGGACCCTAAAGATGGCTCTAATCATCACATATGTGCCAAGATGGACTCCTAGCCCTTTCGGCTAGCTCTGCACCCTCCTGTCCTGTCCATGGGGCAGAGGCGGCAAACGCAGATGACAAGAGCTGCGTGCAGAATTTCAATGGCTGACTCTTCCTGCCATATGAATGTTCATTTTCTTGTAAGTGTATAGCAAGAAGCACAACCACAGGCTTGATGGCAGTGAACAGCAGCCAACATTTAATTTCAGGCTACAGGAGACAATAGGGCATGGTGGGGACTGCAGCAAACTGCATGCAGGGTCTGTGAGGCAGCTGCTCCTCAGTGCTAGCCGCACCCTGAGGATGGAACACAGGAAAGGATTTGCCAGATGCTTTTACCCTTCAAGCAGATGAGAATTTCTACATGAGAGCTTCCAGTATTTTTTAATAGTTGGCAACAAATGCATATGACATGCATAATTAAAACATTCTGAAGGTTAATACTGGCCAATTAAAGTATGTCAATTGAGCTGAATTCAACCCACAGGCACAATCTATGTACTCATCTTCCTCTATTTTACTTTTCTTTCAAGCTGCACAAATGTTTCCACTGAGGGTCATTTTAGTCTCTTTATTTCCAAGCCTTCATTTTCTGGTTAACACTTCTTGTCCCTTTCTCACCATCCCTCTGAGATCAGCACTGTCCCTTAGAAACATCGGGCAAACCACCAAGGTGTAACTTTTCATTTGCTAGCAGTCACACTTTCAAAAGTTAAAAAGAAATGTGAAATTTACTTTAACACTATATTGTAAAACGATCTATAAAAAAGTACCACGTTAACCGTAATCAATGTGAATGTCATTAATGAGATACTTTCATGACAGTTTCATGCCCCGTTTCTGACATCCAGTGAGCATTTTCTATGACAACAGCGTATTTGACTTGGGAGTGGCCATGTTTCAAGTGCCCAGGAGCACCCCCAGAGCTCAGGGTCACCTGCTGTCCGGCAGCAACCCTCTCCCAGCGATCTTCACACCAGCTTCTCACCTCTTTTAAAACTGCTGAATATGAGGAATGTCCTTGCTTTCTCTTTCCCCAAATTTTACTCCCTCTTTGTATCCATCATGGTTTTGGGTACCTGCTCTGTATACTTGATTCTCTCAGTTCTAGACTGGAAATCCAACCATGAACTTGGTCTTGCTTCGCTTAGAAATTCATGCCATCAGTTGCACTCATGTGTCACCGTTCTCAAACTGTGCCTTGTGGTCCATTCCATTGGGTTTTAGCCCTCCCAGACAGGAGGGCCAGCTGAGCAGCACTGAGCAGGACCGAGCCTCTTCATGGTAGGGTTCCCACAGCAGCTGACAGCACTGGAACAAGCCAACCAATGTGTGTAGGGGAGGAGCATTTCTTTCTGACCCCTTATGCTTCTGTGACCTGAGGAGAGAACCCAGCACTTTGGCCCCTGAAATGCTTCAGAGCTGGTGTGAGATCTACAATCAGTGGAGACAGATGGCTTGTTTCCACCCTTCACCCACCCACTCCCCACCCTCTGGAAGTTAGTGGGGGTGGGGGTGGCCCTCTGCAGGGAGGGGCATCCTTGGCCCCAGACCTGTAACTTTGGCTGGAGGGGAGCCAGCCAGCTCTGTCACTAGGTGCTACAAAGCGCCAGCAGTGGCCCTGTGTTCTCTGAGGCACAAGGCTTTAGAAGGAAACTGCTGTACTCTTTTTTTTAATCCTAAAGATATGTTTATTGACCTGAGAGAGAGAGAGAGAGAAACATTGATCAGTTGCTTCCTCTACACACCTGACCAGGGATTGAACCTGCAACCTGTGGTACACGGGACAATGCTCCAACCAACTGAGCCACTCAGCCAGGGCTAAGTCTGTATTCTTGAGTATTACTGTAACTGTTGTTTTTCTTGTTATTGGAAGAGGACATTGGAGCAAAAGGAGATTCTCGGGCTACAAATCTGAGATGTATTTTGCTGCTGTGTGGCTGTCTGCCCCAGTAAAGCCTTTAGGGTGAAAAAGCACAAAGACAAACAAACAGACATGTGGTGCTCTTCCTCGGTGGCCCGTGGGCCAGCTGTCAAGTCCTGGAGCAATGGCTGGGGAAATGTCACTGCCGGGACAGGGCGTCAGAGAGGGCTGAGCGTGGTGGCTGCTGCTCAGAGTTTGAAAAGGCAATGCTCCTTTCAACCTCTTCTCCATCCAATATACTCCAAATAAATAACACGTTAATTCCATCAATGCATTCTGAAGTCACACCTCAAAGAAAAGCAGATGTGGGAAATCTCTAATTTCTGCTCAAGTTTTCTGTGATCCTAAAATTGTTACAAAAAAGAAAGGAGGAAGGAAGGAAGGAAGGAAGGAAGGAAGGAAGGAAGGAAGGAAGGAAGGAAGGAAGGAAGGAAAAGAGAGAGAGAGAGAGAGAGAAATCCATTAAAAAACAACCTAATGCTGTCCTGGGGTGGCTCAGTTGGTTGGAACATCATTCCATACACCTAAAGGTCGTAGGTTCAAGCCCCAGCCAGGGTGCATATGGGAGGCAACTGGTTGATGTCTCTCTCTGTCTTTCTCCGTCACTGCCTCTCTGTCTCTCTTTGTCTTTCTCTGTCTCTGTCTCTCTCTCTCTACACACACACACACACACACACACACACACACACACACACACACACAGTCTAAGGCCGAGGGAGAGAATCCAGGAAAGAAATGACCAGAAACAGCACATTGTCCCAGGACTTGCCCTGGGACTCTGTTGGAGCAATGTCGCTGCAGCATGTGGCCTTTCTGATTAGCTTCCCCCCTTGGTCGCAAGCACTAAAGGTTCCTCCATGTCTTTTCATTTCCTGTTTGAGCGCTGAATCACATGCCGCTGTCTGGCTGGACTGCCATTTATCCACTCACCGGAGGCCACTCCTGGTGGTTTCCAAGTTTGGGCAAATTCTGAACAAACCTGCTATAAATATCCACATGAGGTTGCTGTGTGAACGTCAGTTTTCAACGACTTCAGGTGAATACCAAGGGGTTGACTGCTGGATGGGGCTATTGGAGTAGGTTTAGTTTTGTAAGAAGCTGCCAGACTGTCTTCTCCAGCGGCGGTACCAGCATGGTTTCTGCTGATTCTCTCGGGATTCTTGTCCCTATTTTTCTAATGTTGGGATCAATCAACAAGCCTCTTCTCTTCTACAAGCACTCTCTTGCCTTTTTCCCAAATTTATCTTTGGTTTTCTGCAGCCTGAGTAGGATCTGTCTAGGGGGTGGGGTCTTCGTTCATTTTCTAATCCTGCCTGTTGTCCTGAGCCTCCTGTGCATGGGGTTCAGTGTTTATTGATCTTGGAAGATCCTTAGCATTATTTCATTGCTTCACCCATTACTTCTCCTTTCTCTCTTTCTCGTCCTTTTGGTATTTCAGTTGTGTACATTTTGCATCTTTTGTAATTGCCCTACTGTTTGTGGATACTATGTCTTTCATTACTATTTCTCTCCTTCTTTTTCCTTTGCTGTAGGAGTTTCTCCTGACCTGTCTGCAAGGTCACTGATTGCTTCCTTGGCTGCGCCATGTCTGCTGGTGAGCCCAGCAGAGACATTCTTCATTCTTGTCGCAGCATTTTTGGTTTACAACATTTCTTTTCCATCCTTTCTGAGTGTTTCCTGCTTTCTGCTTACATAACTCAACTGTTCCTGCCCATTGCCTACCTTTTCCACTATAATTCCTCACTGATTAACCATAGGTATTTTAAACTTTTTGTCTGATAATTCCTACATCTGTGCATGTGGTCCTCCAGGTAGTTTTGTCTCTCCAAACTGCCTTTTGCTTGTTCATTGCCTTCAGTATGCCTTGTCATTTCTGTTGGAAGCCAGGCAAGTCGAGCTGGTGAGTAGGTGTCAGTAAATAGGCCTTTAGTGTAGAACTTACATTACTCTGGGCAGGAGCTGGTCTGCACATCATGTCTGCTGTAGCTCTGGGTGCCGAAGGCTGAAACTCCCACCCGTGACCTTGTGTTTGCATCCTGTCTTGATCTGGGCTTCCCAGTGGCTCCTCCTCAGAGAGTCTGCACCTTATCACTCCCTCAACTCTGCTCCACACTGGAGCCTGTTGCTTTGTGGGGAGGTGCTTGGGAGGAGGAGCTTGCTGCAGTCTTACAGTTAGTGACCTCTTGGTCGTTGGGTAGGCCCACAGTGCAGGCTGTGACTGTCACAGGTGTTTGTTTCTCCAGTGGTATCGGTCCTCCCCCACAGGCCCTCCTGCCCTCTACGCTACAATGTTCCTGATCTACTGTATTTCCTGGAAGCCCTGGTCCCTGCTCACTGGGTCCCACCCTTCAGGTGACATGGCCTAGCGGAGCCTGGAGTGGGTACAAAGCTGCTTTCCAATGGGCAGGCTCTGCTAAAGCCTCTTCCGCTTTCGAGGACTTTCTGATACCAGACGCTCTGGGTGTGTTTTTTTAATAGATAATCTTTTTCCAAAATTTATTTTCATTCAATTTATTGAGGTGGCATTGGTTCATAAAATTATATAGGTTTCAGTGTACAGTTCCGTGATACATCATCTGGATATTGCATTGTGTGCCCAAATACTAGTTGGTCATAAAAAAGATGACATACTGCCATTTGAGGCAACGTGGATGGATCTTGAGGGTATTATGCTTAGCAAAATAAGTCAGGCAGGAAAAAGGTAAGAACCATATAATTTCACTCATATGTGGGATATAAAACTGAGAGCAACAAATGAACAAACAAAACAAACGAACACCAGAAAAAAATCTCCGAGTGTGTTTTACAGTGAAACCTACCTCCTCTTGCCAGAGAAAAGAAGGGAGCTTTCTTACATCTTTACTCTGAAAACCTGATATGGCTTCTGGAAGTAGTGCTCATGAACGTATGGGGAGGCCTCTGAGGTTATTGCCCCTGCCCCCCAATTTCTCAGTCTCACTGGAGTTCACAATCTGCCTCCAGCAAAAGCCAAAATGATGATTTTAATGTTCTGCCTAGTTTATGCCTTCAGCAACTTCCTCTCTAGGTAAGCAGACTCTCGGTGCTCACCTGTTTCCCCGGGTTCAGGTGTTGACTGCCCCACAGCCCGAGCGCTCAGTCTGTCCAAGAAAAGGCACTGACTTCCAACTGGTCCAGCCTTTTCTCATTGTACAGGTAGATGTGACAACTTACAACCTCTTTTCCTATTAGAGCTGAATCTGGACTTCCTTCCGGGGCTATGTTAGTTCTAGTTAACAGTGAAGAGTCAGGATTTTCAAGAACAGATGTCCTTTAAACTTGGAGCTAAATTCTGTCATACATCCCTTGTTGGAACCAGTAAGGATCTCAGTGCTGGTGCAATGCAATATTTGAGGTGCTTGGTCCTTGCTCTCAAGAGATGTTGAGTGAGTCACGTACCTAAAAAAGCAGTAGCTAGCATTTATTGAACACTTGCCGTGTGTGAGATGCTGTTTGGGGAGATTTATGCTTGTGTTAGTTAATTTGCCCCTTAAAACAACCCAGTGTGGTACACACTATTGTTGCCAGTGGAAATGAGTCTCTTCCATGGGATTTCAAGGAAAGCATTCCAAAGACCCATGTATGTGAGGTAGTGGTGTGGCAAGATGGTTTATTCAGCTGGGAATCTGCCCTTGGGTTTCCAGTGTCCCATCTCCCTCCATCTCGCCGTGGCCAAAGTCCAACCGTGTCCTCAGCAAGGCCAGAGCAAAGGCCGGTGTCCAGAGTTTCTGCTCATATTACAGCTCAGTCCTTTGGAGCCCACACAGTCTGCCAAGGGCCCTGGTAGCTGCTAGACCTACATGGCCATGTGCTCCTAAGTGAGAGAGAATGGGTGAACACAGTGTTACTGGGTGGGAAAGTGAGAGAGAGAGTGCGCAAGCCTCTTTATTCTCCTGGGACTATATTAGCGTGCGTTTGGAATGCACCAGGTGCTTTTTGCCAAAGAGCCAATTACCTTCTCAAGTTTTCATGGGCTTTTTGATGGGCCCACCCCCTAGTTAGACTGACAGGCTTCTGCGGCCACTCATCTCTCCCTGGGCCCCCTAAAAGCCAGTACCAGAGGGGGAAAGAGTGTGAATCCCCTTGGTGGAGCAACGCTGTGGTCTGCTGGGGTGTGAAGCTGCAGCTTCCTGGTGAAGCAAACAGGCTCCTGCTCCCCAGTGTATTCAACTCAATGTCTAATTCCCTTTGCTCACTTTCCTTTATTAATAACTAGTTAACCACCTATGGTAACACTATTATTCTCTTTGTTATTTGGATACAGACTCAGAGGCCCAAGGTGCTTACACAACTTGCCCAAGGTCACATGAGTCAGGATTCCAAACAAGCCCCAGGTATCACGTGTTCACTGCTGCACTTTGCCTCCCTCCAACAATTACACGCAGATAATGCGCCAACACAGTTGCATGATAAGGCAGTCAGTCACCAGGGAAATAAGTCTCCTCTGACATTCCCTAGGGGAGGAGATTGCTCCCGCCCTGGGACACCAGGGAAGGCTTGGCCTTTTAAGTTGTTAAAGTGAGGATTTAACAGGCAGCTGGTAGCAGGAGTTTTGGGAAGAGCAAGAGTGGTGGATGGTGTGTGTGGAAGAATGGAACGTCTGCCTGGGAGATCGAAGCCGTTTTCTGATGGTGACACAGTGAGAGGCTTTGAGTTAAGAAATGACAGGATCATCGATGTGTTTGAGAAGGATCGATGCGGAACAATGCAGGGAGAGCTGACAGGAAAGGGAGCAGAGCCAGACAGGCCAGTGAGATCATGGTTAGATGGATGTCATGGTGATGGGGGAAGAGCGAGAATGGGCCAGAGTGATGAGGATTAGTGACTGAGCCATGGGAATGGAGATGAGGGAGAGAAAGGAGTCAGAATGGTCCCAGCAAAGTCTGTGGGATTGCATAATGATGAAATCAGTTGGTAAAGACTCAATAATATTGGCAAAATAACACTAGAGTTGAAATTGGGGCTGTTAGGGGCGAACCCCTCCAGTACTCTCGACTTCTGGTGGTTGGGATTGGCTGGACAAGGAAGTAAAACAAAGGCTAAGCCTCCTGTCAGCTGTGGAGCGAAGCAGGATGGTGCGCACTCCAACTCCGCTCAGAAGAGTCACTTCCACTAAGATTCCAATCTGCAGGGGATTATTCAACTCAAATACAGGGAACACCGAAAATGACAAAGGACATATTGCCAGCTGCCATCCCGACTAGGACATGGCAAACACCCTTGAGCCTGAGGAGTACGCTCACAGAGCAGCTGTCTGTCTGTCTCTCCCTGCAGTCTTGCCTGAGGGTGTCTTGTGATCACTGGGCCAGAACAATGGAAATTGCTGACTTCCAGAGCCCTATGAAGTTTTCCACAGTTCAGCATTCATCAGATGGCCAGACACTGGGGAGACCTTTAGAACCTATGATTAGGGGACCAGTTCAGATGGATTCTCTCTCTCCTGGAAACATGTTTCTCAGGCTCCCCACACGGAGCAGACCTTGTTGATTTTTCTGCTCACACCTCACTGCATTCTTTACTGCCCTACTTTTTATTTTGTGACATTAACAACAGCAACAAAATGCTTTCCATCAGTACTAATCTTTCTTTTTTAGTGATAGTTTTTTTTTAGCCATCAGTACTTGTTTTTGGCAACTTAAACAATAGTCAAAAGTTAGTGTGTTGGAGATTCAATTCCCCCCTTTTGTGCACACAGCAAACTCTTGTCAGGAGAAGTCACCGGTCCTGTCACGCATGTTTTCTTTCCTGATCACTGTCCCAGCCCTCATTGTAGCCTTCAGGTTTCTCTCCGTGTACATTGTAGACTTTGAAAAGTTCCGAGCATGACCATGCCTCACAGACTCCCATTCCATTCTCAAGCAGCAGAGGCTCAGAGAGGTTGTCTGCACTTCCCACAGACACACAGCTGGCCTGCGGCTCATCTGGGATGGGAAACCGGGTCTCCAACTTGGAGTCCAGCACCCTTCCACTACTCAATTTCAGGAAAATTGTGGGAGAAAATGCCCAAAATCAACTCAACCCCCTGCAGTTGTCTCTTGAAAAGGACAAGCCGTCAATAAATGACAATAGAAAAGTCCATGGAGGTGGAGATGAGAACAGGCGAGGCAGGATGCTGTGGCGAGGGGTCTGCAGTGAAGCCGCAGGTGGGTGTGTAAGGTGAACCTATGAGACTGCTGACCAGGTGAACTGCAAGCCCCTAAGGTCCTGCGTGTTTCGGAGCCTGGAGGGACCCTGCGACCTCAGTGTGGCTGCTGCACCAGAGCCGGAGCCAGAGGGCAGAAGTACACAGTGGGTGGGAGAGGCTCCAGAAGCCCTCCGGTTGAGGGAAAGGACCCGGCAGATGCCTGGGCCTGGCATGCGACCAGGGCTGAGCGAGGAGACACAGGCTGGCTGCGGGGCGCCAGGAGGCCACAGAAGCTCATTCCTTTGCAGCCACACACACAAGCCAGGGATCCTGCCGTGTGCATTTTTATTTTTTATTTTTTCATCTCAGACCCTTTAAGACAGCCTGGCACGTAGGGACGATCACAGCTCCTCCAGCCATTTAATCTTCATCTTGCTGTCACACTTTGCTGCGCAGATGGAGACAGATGGGGGAGTGCGTGCGGCCCTCGGACCCTGCGACAGTGCATGGGGGCACTTTGCCCATTTCTCTTTCCTGTCTGATTGAAAACTAGGAAAAATGACCCAGGAAACCCCACAAGGCATAAATCTAAGGCAAACCAAGCAGGCTGAGTGTCTTCAAATTAGGACTAAAAATGCTGGGGTATTGATTCTAAGGGCCAGACTGCCCGGGCCAGGAGTGCAGCCTGGGCGGGGAGCTGACTGGCTGTGCAGCATTATTTCCCACAAACCTCGGTGGCAGGTGCTCATTCCGCCGAACTGTGCCCAGGGGAAGTGGCTCCTGGGGCCACGTGCTGAAGGCCTGACCCACATGTCAGAGTCGGGGCTGGTCCTTGTCCACTAGCGTTGAGCTTGTGAGCCAAAGGCAAGTGATGTCCCAGCATCTTTGCTGTGTCCTTCACTGAACATAGAGACAGGGTGCTGAGGTGGAAACCCTAGGGCCCGAGGAGGAGCTGGGGATGGTGATGTTGTGGTGGTGGGGGGGGTGCCTTGCCGGGTGTAAAGGAAGACAATTTTCTGAGAATGCACAGGAGGATGGGGCTCTGGGGCGTGGGCTACTGATGATGTAAACTTAAGGGGCTACCCCTCCTGACTTCCCCATGTCCCGTCTCTATCCATCTCACCATGGGAAAGGTCCCCTCTTGTCCTCAGTAGGGTCAGGATGAAGGCCACCCCCCAGAATGTCCACTCCATGTTTCAGTCCAGTCCAGTCCAGCACCCAGTGAACTTGGTGTGCGTTTCTGACCGCAGTCCGGTGCTGTGCTGCCGTGTCCAGCCTCCCTCATTGAAGTGATGGAGGGCACAGGTGCATGCACCTTGCACATGGCAGTCACGAGGCGGAGAGAGCCTCTTTGTTCCCCTGGGATTATAACCAGGAGTTTGAATTTGGGACAGACTGGGTGCTTCGTCATAATCAACTTCACAAACTTTCTTAGGCTTTGGATGGGTTTACACCCCGTAGTCAGACTGACAAGCCTCTACGGTCCAGCACTGCTGCCCCACCCCATGCCCCCAACAATCCACATGGGAGGGGGAGGGAGGAGTGTGAATCCCCTGGGCAGAGCAAAGCTGTTGTCCCCTGGGGTGTGAAGCTGCAGCTTCCTGGGAAGCAGTCCAGCTCCTGCTCCCCCATGTGTGAGGCTCAGTGTCTGGTCTCCTGCACTCCCCTTGCCAGTGTCTAACTGAACACTGGTGGTGCCAGGGACACCGAACTCACAGGATTTTGGGGATAGAATAAAGTAAACCACACGCGCATTGTGCCCAGGGGGGGCCAACACATGCTCATGGAGTAGCTCATTCATGTCCTTATCATTTTATTGAGTTTTACTATTGCTGACAAAGAGCCATTGACTTTTCTGGTGGTTGGGCATGCATGAGGGGTGACAAGTGTAACATCTGCAAACCGCCCCAAATGCGGCCCTTCCTGTTCTTCTCCCTGCTTGTTGAATGAAAACTCCATCTTTCCAGTCCTCGGTACTATCCTGGAGTCCCCTTTGTCCCTGACACCCAGGCACTGTGTCCCCCAAGGGCCCATGGGCACCCTTGGTGGCCATACAGCCTCCATCTGGCCTGGACATGCCTTCTGCCACCCCGTGGGCATCTGCCCTCTGTCCCATCACAACAGCCTGAGGGGCCAGCCCTGCGCTTACCGTCACTCCCCACCTCACTCAGGACCCAGGCCCTGTCCTTATGCTTCTCTTGAGATTCCCGAGCGCCCATGCAGCCACTCTGCTGGCTGTGCCTGAGGCTCGCTGCCTCAGTGTCTGGCGCTGGCTCCTCTCGGAGAATCATCTTCCCATAGACATACACAGTCTGTCCCACCTGCTCCAGGTCTCAGCACGAAGCTCACCCTATTGAAGGAGGCCTCCTAAAGCTCCCCTGTGCCCAACAGTACGGCTGTGCCACCGCCCTTGTCCCGTTTCCGCGTTGCCCGCTGCTCCCACCCAGTGGGCCTGTGAGTGCAGGGCTTGCTGGGCTCTGTCCAGCATCTCTAGCCCTCGGGACAGGGCTGGCACTAAGCACTCCCAGTGCTTTGGGCGGGATCAGACTGCAGTCCCGTGGCTTTAGCTCAAATTCTGGCTTGTGCTGATAAACTGGGTGACCTTGGGCAGTTTCTGCATCTTTCTAAGCCTAAATCTCATAGTCTGAAAAGTTGCGGTAATAATAGGAGGATTAAGTCAGATAACTCAGGTAGGACTATGCACGCAACTCCTGGCCCCAGGGAGACTGGCAGCATGTGTAAGTTGTCACGTGTGCATTTGTCCACCTGGAAATGAGGCAAGTCTCTGTCCACCCCCTCCTCAGGAGAAGAGGTGGGTCTCTGGTGCAGGGCCATGGCCACCGTCACCTTGGATCTCCTCTGATTTACAAAAGTATGTCCTTCTCTAGTACTCTGACTTCTAATGATGAGCATACCTTGGGCCACATCTCAGACGGGAGCAGAAACACAATGCCACCCACTGTCAGAGTAAGAATCATCACAAATCACCAGGAACCTACACAGAGCCTGGTGCATCCGCCAGGAACCGAACCCAGGCCTCCCAGGGGGCCGGTGAGGACCCTACCACTGAACCACACAGGTTCTTGTGACCTCCCAGTCTGGACACCCAGCGAGAACACCACAAACCGAGACAGAGAGGACTTCCTCGTGCACAGGGGAGCCAGCCCCGCAGGAAAGGACGCACAGGCTCCTCCTGAAAAGTGACTGCTGAGTCTGTAGAGGCCGGCTCTGGGCGCATGCTCAGTGCGACTAGTGTTTCTTCCTGCTTCTCGTGTCTCATTAGCAAGTTAAATCTCTGCCCAGAGGTGTGTTTTAGCATTTTAATGAGGTATTGTCCAGAAAGATTAGTCTTTCCTGTTAGCACTCAGGCGTGAGAGGGAGAAAACTTACGCCCCCCTAGTAGACCAGTGAGCAGCAGCATCCTTCAGCCTGGGTCCCTGATTGGCTGTGTGGACAGCATGTCATCAGCATGGTCACTGATTGGCTGAAGGGAGAAGGGACGCCACCAGGGGCAGTTAACGGGCTCTAGACTTATGCAAAGTGGGCCCAGGGGCAGCCTGCCGGTCCCAGACCAACCAGCTTTGGTCAGAGGTTTCCAGGACCTTCTCCTTGGGTTCCATGAACTTGCCAGAGTGGCTCGCAGAACTCAGAGAAACTCTACTCACTAGTCACAGGGTTATTATACACGTGTGCTCAGAAACGGCGGGGTGGAAGAGAGGCACTGGGCAATGCAGGGAAGTCGGGATGCTCTATTCATCAGCCCCAGGCCCCACACCTGTGCTTGCTCCCCAGTCTGAAAGCTCCAAAAAGCTGTCTTTGGGTTTTTGTGGAGGCTTTGTCAGTTAGACACAACTGATTAGATCATTGGTCTTTGGTGACTGATTCAACACAACCTCCAGCCACCCTCCCCTCTCTGGAGGTCAGGGGAATGGAACTGAAAGTCCCAACCTTCACAAGACCAGTTTGGTTCCCTTGGCAACCAGCCCCTCCCCTTACAGCTTCCCAAAGTGCTCTATTAACATAACAAAAGACCCTGCTCTCTGCCCTGGTCACACGCTGGGGGTTTTAAGAGCTCTGAGCCAGAAAGGAGACAAAGACCAAATATATATTTTCCATTACATATCACAACCTTTGAGAAGGAAAGAGCATGGTTGGTAATTATGGGGGGAAGCAGGACTAAACTGTGCCGTGGCAGGAAGCCAGGCGTGTGGGCCCAGCGTAGACAGGGGAGACATCTGTCTCTGCCTGTTGCTATTGTGAGCTTTGTCCTCTGCTCTGTCCCAGTGCCTCGCATCTGGTCACGGATCAGAGCTGCTTCTGATCCTGCCTGGGGTCTGCCTCCCACGTGTAAGCGGACAGACCACGGAGAAGGGAGGCTAAGACTGTGCGTGTTTGTGCGCAGCTCAACAATAAAAAGACAAATCTGCCAACTAGCGATGAAGAGAGGATCTGAATAGACATTTCTCCAAAGAAGGTTCATGGAGAGCCAGCCGGCATGTGAAGACATGCTCAGCGCCATTTGTCACGAAGGAAAGGCAAAGCCAAATTGCAGTGACACAGCTGCACCCTCCAGCGAGCGTGGCTGCAACACAAAAGACATCCCTAGTTCCGGTGGCCCTTGCGCATTGCTGGTGGGAAGGGAAAGTGGTGCATTTGCTCTAGGAAACAGCCTGGTAGCCCCTCAAATAGTTAAACATGGAGTTACCACGTGACCTATTATTTTTATTCCTGGGCATGTTCCCAAGAGCAATGAAAATACATGTTCGCACAAAAACTCACACATGAATATTCATAGCAGCATTATCCATAATATGCAAAATGAGGGCAAAACCCAAATAACCACCAACTGATGAGTAGATTAAAAAAGAAGTGATATATCCATAAATGGAATATTATTGAACAATAAAAGGAAATGAAGTGCTGGGATGAGCTACAATATGGATGAAAGTTGAAAACATTGTGCTAAGTGAAAGAAGCCAGACACAAAAGGACAAATGTTTGCATAATTCCACTTACATGAAATACCTACAAGAAACAAATTCATAGAAAAAGCATACTAGTGGATTCCAGGGTCTGGGAGTAGGAAGGAGTGATGGCTAAAACTCATCACTGGGGTTTCTTGCAGAAGTAACAAACATGTATGAATGTACTAAATACCACTGATTTGTCCAGTTTTTTTTTTTTTAAGATTTTATTTATTTTTAGAGGGTAAGAGAGGGAGACAGAGAGAAAGAGAAATATCAGTGTGTGGTTGCTTCTCATGTACCCCCAACCAGGGGCCTGCTCCACAATCCCAGGTGTGTGCCACAACTGGGAATTGAACCAGTGACCTCTTGGTTTGCAGGCTGGAACTCAATCCACTGAGCTTCACCAGCCAGGCCTGATTTGTTCCCTTTTAAAGGGTAAACTTTATGGCATGTGAATTATGGATTGATAAAGTTGCTATTCTTAAAAAAGGTAATTTAGTGTTACAAAAGGAATTTTACAGTTATATAATACATTATATTTCAGGTTTGATTTCTGTGACAATTTATTTGAAAACAAGAAGTTCTTAGCTGGGGACTGGGGAGTCTTGTGGGGGAGGGGAGGTCCCAGTGCGCAGCTAAAGCTCACCTCCCAGCAGCTCATTCTCCCGACCAGAGATTCAGAAATAAATTCCAGCTCCACTGGGCTTCATCATTCAGTTATTCATAATGCTGCCTGGCGGAAACAGCGTTTTTTCACGGGAGAGCAAGGGAAGCATTGCATGGGCCCACGCATGGGAGAGTGCGGTGTGGCAATGTTTATCTGAGTGGAAACGGAAGACTGCCCTTGGCTTTCCAGTGTCCTATCTTCCTCTGTCCCACCATGAAAAAATCCAATCTTGCCTTCGTCAAGGCTGTTTCTGTTTCATATTAAAGCCGGTTCCTTTAGAGCCCGCCCCGTCGGCCGCGGGCTCCACGTAGCTCCAAACCTACTTGGTTGCCTCCAAGAAATAGTGCCCACGAAGGGGCTGTTCCCTAGCATTATAGGGTCTCAGGCTAGGGAAGGACCAAGCGCTTTTTCAAAATGACCAATCAACATCCCAAGCTTTTGCTGGGCCCGCCTTCTAGCCAATTCATTCGTTCCCCAGGCTAGCCTGACAGACCTCTATGGTCGCCATCTTGGCTCCTATTGCGCATGTCCAAAAGGTCTGTTCCAGGCTCTGGTTTCTGCTCTGCACGTGACGAGCAGAGGGATTTCCCTCCTCCTCCCAACGATCATCCAGAATCAAAACTGGGCTGGCAGCTCCCTGGGGAGGCTTTCCTACCTGCTTGGAGGGTTTTGTCTCCTCTGCGGCGGGCCCCTGGAGTGTGTGAATGAGTTTGTAAATGCTACAGCTTCCTAGTATCTGATTCAAGTTCCCAGTGTATTAGGCTTAATATTTGATTCCACTCCGTAATTTATTATGGTTAATATCGGATTCACTTTGCTCCCTCCCTTCATTAATATCTAGCTACCTGCACTAACAATTCCTTTCAAAGATATTTATCGAGGACCTACTATGTGGCAGGAAATATGCAAGGAGCTAGCAGGCCCATCAGTTCTTGTCTTCAGGTTAAGTTCTACCTCCTCTTCCACATCTCCCTAACGACTCAACTTGCAAAGGAAACCCACCTTGACAAAACTTGCAACAATACACGCAAGAAACCCTAGGAAAGGGTATGTTTATTCACTGCAGAATCCTGCTTCTTAGCCTTTATCTTCCGAATTATTCACTGTTATAGAAAAACCTGTCCATCTCATCATCTCTCAAATGAGTAAAGAGTTGAACACCCCAAGTATTCAATGGTCTGAAACAGGTTAAATAAATCCCGGTGTGTCCACACCATTGGAACAGGGAGCTGAGCTGAGGGTTGGTAGTCAGTGACATGGAAGGGCTTTCCTAATATAATATTGACTGGTAAGTGCAGTTTAGTCGAGTAAATTTGAAGATTTAATTGGCTTTATTGCATGTTCATGAATCATTCAGGCAGCAGTCCCTCTAATAAATAATGGGAAACTGAATAAAAACTGGGCAGAACAAGAAAATTATTAGTAAAAGAAAGAAAAGGACTGTTTCCGCCAAAGGCCCCTTCCCTACAGGGGCCTACAGGAAGCCTCAGCTTCCTTTGTGGGAGCCTGCGGTGGAGAGGCACAAGGGACAGATTACCACGTGGGACTGGACCAGAGGATTTCAGACTGACCCACTGGAGGGTTGTGTTGCTGGGAAGGTTGAAACTACAATTGGTCAGGTGTCCAGTCTAGTGTAGTCTCATGAGCTTTGGCACAAGCGACTCCATCTTGGATCTGTGGTTTTCTCTTTAATGGACAAAAACAGGAGCCCTATAACCCCATGAATTGATTTAATAGGTGCAGATAGGTAAGAAAGCAAGTAGAGAATAGTGTTTACTGTAGAATCTAAGTGCATGCATCTGTGTTCATTATACAATCCTTTAATTTCTTTGTTTGAAATTTTCATAATAAAATGTTATAAAAATAAATGATCATGAAGGCTGGGATGTTTACACTTTTAAAGGACTCCACAGTGATTCTCAACAACGTGAAATCGCTCCTACTGAGTAACCTAAATCTCTTAAAGTCCACCAAATCTCTAATGGAACCTACATTAGCAGCCACAAAGTTCAAATGTGTGAATTGACATAGCATAAGATAGAGAACAATCAGTCCACAAACACATGAATACAGCCAAGTTGCTGTCAGTTTTATGCAAAACTCTTAAGGGTTATTGAAGACCCCCCAAAACTTTTATTGATCTGGGTTGCTCTGTCAGTATTCCCGGTATTAGCAATGAACAGAGGCATTTGAATATATGCACTTATTAATTCATTTAAAAAGAACAAAGAGCCCCTATAAGTAACACATTTCTATAAAAATAATTATTATCCAAACCAAAGAATATAGCAAGAATAGTGATATTTACCTTTTTGCAAATCTTCTATAACCTCCAGCTTAATGAAAACGAGGCGATTTTCATGTATGCTTCTGCTTTCAGTCTTTTGTGATTTGTAATTTCGATTAAAGAAAATCCAGTCTGAGATTTTCATTGGAAAATTAATGAGCATTTTATTAGAGCTTTCACATAATTCGGAGTATTCTTCTTTGCAATGATAA
This sequence comes from Anoura caudifer, assembly GCA_004027475.1. NCBI lineage: Eukaryota > Metazoa > Chordata > Mammalia > Chiroptera > Phyllostomidae > Anoura > Anoura caudifer. Next base: position 27,460 of record PVKU01003173.1, read on the forward strand.
AACTCCAGGAGCAGTATTTCTTAGAATGAAATTGCAAGGTGGAGTCTGATACTGTGTCGGTGAACTATTTATGCTCTGGTGCCTTGTGATCCATGGGTCTGTCTCATGCTTTGAACATGCCTTTCACCCGGAAAATACTGGTCTGCAGAGTAATGTTGATCATCCAAATGTTTCACAACATCACTAAGATCATGTCTGTTAATCTTTTCACCAATCTCAGCATTTAAAAGTTGGAAAATGACCAAGCTCCTGATGGTGACACAAGTTTTCCAAAAGTTTAATTTCTCCTTGAAAGATCAAATTGTAGTATCATCAACAAGTACTGTCAATTATTTGCTAGACCTAACAGATTTCATTCATTTTCAAGAAAATGTCTACCAAACACCCAAATCTCAAAATAACCATAATTTGTCTGCCAGTTATTCTTACAGCCCAAAATGCTGTTTCATGAGGAACATTCTGCCCCTCAGCGCCCTGGATTTGAGGTTGATTGTAGATAGAAATTTTAGATTCACTCTGAATGCTTCCCGGGAGCTGCCCTCCTGGAGGGGCATTCCTCCCAGCACCAGGAAACGTTATTCAGTGCAAACCGAGGTCAGGGGAAATGGAAAAGGAAGTGTAGAGGGAAGGTCTGGGGGTTGACGCAAATCCTGGGGGTACAAAATGTCTCTGCCGGGGGTCCTGTGCCCAGGGGCCAGGGGCTCTTCCTTCTGGGGTCCCCGAAGGGTTCACTGAAATCCAAACCGGAAAACGGCATGTGTGATAAGCCACACGCCAGATGATCATTTAAACAAAGTACTGCTTTTTTTTTTTTTTTTTTTTTTAGGTATTTCCATCCTCAAACACCTGTAGTTTTTGTGCAGTCCCAAAGCGAAGGTTCTTGTTTGTCCCTGGAGGCACCGTGAGACGCAGGAGGGAGGCTCTGACGCAGCAGGTGTGCACATCTGGCAGCTCCTGCGGTCAAGGTTAAGTGCCAAGGGCTGCTTTCCCCCGGCCTGGGGCCAGGTGTGCTGGTCAGAGGCCCTGGCGACCCCTGCCCTGTGCTTGGGAAGGGCGCCCTCGTCTTAGCAACCGGGGCCGCAGCGACACCTTCTGGTGGCTGGGGTGCACTGCAGGATCCTGATGGTCCCTGAAGTTTGGGGGTAAAGAGGCAGAAGGTATCCGGGCAGGAAGAGGCCCCAGGGCTCCGCACCCCCTTCCTCCCTTCCAGGACGCCTGGGGGCCTCCTGGACCCAGGAGGAGGACCCCACTTCACAAAGATGCCCCCGACTCTCTACAGCTAAGTAAGTCGGCCTGAGGTGGAGTTAACACACGGGCCCTCATTGGTCCAGCAGGGACAAGTGCCCCTGTCTGTCTGTCTATCTGTCCTTCAGCTGCCCCACAGTCAGAGCTGCTTCGTTTAAAATGTTGCATAAGCAAAAATGAAAGGATTTGTTACTGTTATGCCTCTCCCTCACACCTATCGTATTTATTAATTTGTTGGCATGTGGCGTGTCCCACTTTAACCAGGTTTTACTGTTTTCCACAGGGGCCTGTAATTAAAATTTAATTTAATAAGAAGGCATATATTTATTCAGTTCATTTTTTTTTGCAAATAATCAAATTAAATACTAAACAAAAGCCAGGATAAACAATTCAATTATATATCAGCTCCAGGGCTGTTTAATGTTATAAACTCCCCTCTGAAGCCAAGGAAATGAACATCTGCGACCTATTCTCATGGTTAAAAACATAATAAAATGTAAAGTAAGAGGGACGGTCTCTTCATGGCTGGACTTCCTCGGTATAAGCATTCCCATCCAAATTTTTTGTAACCCTTTCGATGGAGTCGCTATAAGCCAACGACATGCAGCGCTTTCCAGGTGTAATCTCCGACATTTCCGTACATGTTCACCTTAAGCGTCCACCCAGACTGGCCTCTGTGTGGACAGAGCCGAAGCAAAGTCTGCATCGAGTGAGGGGGACGCTGCCAGGCGACCTGGACATCTTTCTGGAAACTTCCAGGGTTCTGATTTAGTTCCGATACAAACATTTTCATGCATTGTTCTCCTTCTGTTTTTCTGTGAGTTTACCTACTCCTTTCCTCAATTTAGCACGTAATTTTTCAGTACCGACCACGCAGGGGACCCTGTGCTAGGCAGGGCCTGGGGACAGCGGGGACCTGCCTCCTGTCTGCAGAAGCGTGTCCGCACGGCGACCTGCGGGGTCACACACCAGGAGGGAGGAGCTTCTAACCGAACGCGGCCTGGAGGTGCAGCGGGACGGGCGTGTTTCCGGTGACTACGGAGTGAGACGACTGCCAGCTGCACCAGCTCAGGCAGCCTCCCTGGTCTGCCGGCTCTGCCTGGAAAGGAAGTTTGATTCCAAGAGTAAACGGGAGGGAGGACTAAGGACGGGTGTCCAGTGGGGCAGGGCCCTGCTGCATTCGAGGGCCTTCCGCGTCCTGCGTCCTGAGGTTAAACTGCTCCGGACCCAGAACCCTGTGAGTCAATCGGGAAGTGTTTGCTTGCTTCGGTGAGAGGGCACCGAAATGAGATTTCGTTAACCCGAAAGTCCAGTGGGCAGTCACCCGTAACAGACAAGCCGTGGCCTTCTGAGTCCCAGAGCCCCACCCCCTGTCAGCACCTGACCTGGTCGGGGGTGGGGGGCTCTCCTCCCACTGGAGAGCCCAGGGATTTTCCCACCAGTGGTCAGGAGACGCCAGCCTTCCCGTGTGTGAGGAGTCCACAGACAGTGCGGAGAAGAGGGGCAGCTCTTCCTGCGAATCTGTTCCTGTGTAAATGACACTGTTATGCTACCGAAACTCACCCTCAGCTGGAAACAGGCGGACAGATGATGGTGTGTCAGTTAAGTCAGACTACAATGGTTCCCATTCAGTCTGTCATGTCAACATTTCCGAACTGATTTGTTACCCCGAACCTTTTGCAATACCAGGATTTACATAGCTGATGTTCAGTAGCTCCTTTGAGAATACTCCAATAACCCCCATTTTATTTAGTGCTGAGAAGAGACTGTATTAAAAATACAATCCACACATACATATATATTCACACACACACACTCTGATGTCATCTTCCTGGCTCTGGACTCCTCGTGTTGCATGATGGTGACCACACATGTCACTCATGCAAGGTGACCTGCTGTTTGGGCATGTGTACCTATTGTCAGACTGGATGCTCTTCCAGCCCATGAAATGTCCCTCCAGGAGTTCCAGTTGGGTCCATTACATGAACACACACAACACTAAAAAGCACAGGAGCAAAAGTGGCAAGAAGACACCTTCTACCCTCATCTTAACATTTTTCTCTCTATTGGAAACACCCGGAAACTGGTTTCACTTCCATGGCAGAATTAGGTTAAAATGTAACATCTACACAATAGTTTCCACCAAGAGAATTTTTGCACGCAGGCCTGGCAGAATTCATTCACCAGGCTCAGTCTTGGAATAAAAGATGGTATTGAAGTTTGAGTCAGTGTGTGAAGCTGTTCCTTGGAAGAAGTCAGGAATGGCCATCAAAAATGTTGTGATGTGCCCTGGCTGGTGTGGCTCAGTAGATTGAGCACCAGACTGCAAACCAAAGGGTCCTCAGTTTGATTCCCAGTCAGGGCCCATGCCTGGGTTGCAGGCCAGGTCCCCAGTAGGGGGTTGCAAGAGGCAACCACACATTGATATTTCTCTCCCTGTCTTTCTCCCTCATCCTCTCTAAAATTAAAAAAATAAATAAATAAAATCTTTTAAGAAATGTTGTGACCTTATCATTCTGCACAAGTAGGGATTTCAAAGGACAGATTTTTGGCTAAGAAAGTTGTCAGAACTGGTTAAAGCCTATTTCCATCATTAACATTTCTCGTGGTTTTTACTTTTCAGTATACATTAACAGTCCTTTGAGGTAACATTTAGATCCAGCATTTCAAGGCCTGAAAAACAGACACATGGTGAAAATGTTTCCCTTTTTGTGCTTTCACCATATCACAGGAAATGGAAATTGTACCCAGGGGACGTTGCTCTTCAAGCATTGACATTTAGTCGGAGGTCTTTATTTAATGCCAACATCATGTCCTGCTGTAAGTTATGTCACCGCCTCTCCTCACTAGGGCCTCCCCAACCATCTGGGACTGGAGAACCAGGCACTGGTGTTTGAAATGAGCATCTTCTCCAAAACACGGCGCAGAAGCTGTTAGAGTGTCCATTTCAGTTCTTCGGGATTTCCAGGGACTGGAAAGTACAGAAGAGTAAAACAAGTACTTTTACTGACAAGCAACACTTATGAAAATTATAGGACATGCTACAGTGCTGCAGATTATAGAAACATTTGCGACAACTGCAGTTTTAAGAGCTCATACAGTGGAACCTAATTCACTAACAATTAGCTGTTGTAATTGTTCCCGCCACCACCAAAGGCTGCCTCCTCTCCTTGTTTCCGACTGACTCCGTCCGCATTTCTGTCTGCAAGAAGGAATCGCCCCTCCTTCCTGCCAGGCGAAATCGGCAGGAGCGCCCTGAATTTCTCCTGGTATGCTTGGATAAGATGTCCATATAGTAAGGGGTGAAAAGGTGGAGGCAGGTTGGTCCCTCCCCCAGGAAGTCCCACCCAGGGGGATTCCAGGTCCCACTGGGCGTCAGATGTCACCCCAATCTTAAAACTAAAATACAGAACAAATAAAGGGACCTTCTCAGGATCCAAAACGGAAGCAGAACAGACAGAGACAGAGCCGAGGAACAGAGGGGAGATAGACTGTTTGCTGGAAATAAAGCAGGAGAGGTCCACACGGAGGGCCGTGCTTTCTAGGGTGCCGCTCGCAGGAGGAAGGAAGGCGGGGTTAGGAGGAGGGCGGGGTTTGGAGGTGGGAAGGCTGCAGCTGGGAGCCAGGGAGCTGGACAGCTCTCAGAAGGCTCCAGAGTTAAATCAAGAAGTCTGAGTCTCTGTGTCTCTCTTCACATTCACACGTGGGCACACACATGCACACACGCATTTTCTGATCTCTTTGTTTTTGTTTTTGCCGATCCATTTGAGAGCAAGTTGAAGACATGCTGCCTTTTTACCCCTGAATACTTTAGCATGCATTTCCTAACAGCCAAGGCATTTTTTTATATAATTGGAATATACTTAGAGTTACCAGGGAATTGCTTTGATATGATACCAGTATCTAACCTGCAAATCTGATGTAAATTTCACCAGTTGCCCTAATAATATTTGGTGTAAACACACACACACACGCAGATGTTAGCCCTCCCTCTTCTCAGCCCACGACTGTGAGGCTAGTAGAACCCGCTGTGTTTTCCGGTTCTATCTTTTTCGTTTCCTTGTGTCTGGATGGTCCCTCAGTCCGTGTGGGACCCGGGCACTTCAGAGATGGGGGAGCCATGGTTTTATAGAGTGTCCTCCATCAGGGCCTGTGCGGTGCATCCTGATCAGAGTAGGCTGGTGCGTTTTTGGCAGGAGCACCACAGAGGAGACTTTGGCAGCGCCTCCCACCAGGGACATGTGATGTCCCTTCTCCCTGACTGGTCATGTTACCTTCAGTCACTTGTTAAGGTAGTGTTGCCAACTTCCTCACTATGAAGTTTCTCTTTTTCTCTCTGTGATTAATTCCTCCTGTGAGGATGGAGTGACCCCTCTCATTAAAATGAAGACTCAGGGGCTCCGAAGCTTTGTGGCATGTCCGAGTCACATATTCTCCTGGGGCTGCAGACCTTGGCCCCAAATTTGAAGCTCTTTCCACTCCCCTGTGAAAGAATGCGGCAGAAATGAGTGTCTGGTGTGCAAATGCAGACCCTCCAGTTGGGACGTCCTGGTCCATGAGAAGGGCCTTTCCGACATGGGCGCTGGCTGTTTCCCTGGTCCACGGCAGTCATCACTTCGTGGGCGGAGGCCAAACAGGGCATGTGCCCTTGGAGCCCTCACCCTGGACACGCGCACGTGAGCCCCATCCGTTCCAGTGTGGGAGCTGACTGTGTCCTCCTGCCGGACGTCCTCGACAACCAGATGTTCAGTTCTCGAAAAACAAAGTCATTCTTCAAAGCAGGCCTTGAATAGGATTCACCAGCAATGCATTGAAAACAGTACATGGAAGTGACACTAAATTTTGGGGGAGCCACTGAGCATCTGAGGTCCTCCATTTCCACCTCTGTTAAAGACAGTACAATTGGCTCTTGAACCACGTGGGAACTGGAGGTGCTGAACCCTCTGGTGCAATCGGAAGTCTGCCTACAACCCTGGCTGGTGTAGCTCAGTAGATTGAGTGCGGTGCTATGAACCAAGAGTCACTGGTTCAATTCCCAGTCAAGGCACATGCTTGGGTTGTGGGCCAGGTACCCAGTAGAGGGCACATAGAAGGCAACCACACATTGATGTTGCTCTCCCTCTCTTTCTCCCTCCCTTCCCCTCTAAAAATAAATACATAAAGTACATTTTAAAAGTCTGCATATGACTTTTGACTGCCCCAAAACCGGACCTCTAATAGTCTACTGATGACCCACACACAGCCTTGCTGATCTCATAAACAGTATTAACATATATTTTGCATGTTATATGTATTGTACACTATATCCTTACAGTAAGTTAAGTTATTTAAAGAACATTTATTAAGGAAATTATAAAGATGAGAAAGCATGTTTACGGCACCATAGCTATTTATTGAATAAAGATCCATGTATAAGTGGACCCGTGCAATTGAAACCCATGTAGTTCAAGGGCCCACCATGAATTGCCTGTATGATCTTGAACTATCTTTCAGCGTGGGCTACCCTGAGGCTTTAGGCTTTCAGCAGAAACAGAAGGAATCTAAGGAGAACAACGCAGTGCACAGGGTGCCGGGAAAGAACTGCCCACCAAACTGCGGCTGGCTGCTCGTCCTGCTCAGCCGCAGCCTGGGGTCAACACTCACAGCATCCCCTTGCTTCGTTTTCCTTGTCGACCTCAGGGGATCCACGCTTGCCAGTCCCTTACCTCTTTGGATAACGTCCACGTCACTTGGCAAAGAGTTTCCGTCGCTCCACTGGGGACCTGGGTGGCAGAGTCAGGGACCCCCATCGTGCCCAGTCTTCAGACTGGAGGCCTTGTGACGCGGGCCTGATGTCTCAGAGGACACGCAGAAGCGCGCGACTCCTGCCTCTGTAGAGGCCTGTTTAAAGCCATCGCAAGGTGTTTACCTCCTCAGTGACGTTTCAGTGACGCAAGCGCGCGTGCCCTTGAATTCCGTGCATACTGAGGCGGGCAGTCTGGCGTGATGCGCTTCTGCTGTTGCTGTTCTGGCACACACCTGGGTTTCTCGCGCTGGGACAAGCGGCATCCGTCCAGCAGGGGCCGACAGTGGGCACAAGTGCGCTTGTGCCTTGCCAGCCCTGGCCAGGCCGCCTTGGCTTCTGCACGGCTGTGACGCGGCCTGCTGCCCTGTGTTCCTCGGTAGTCTGAGCTTGGGGAGTGGGAAAAAAACACACAAGCACAGGTGTGCCTGCTGCAGAGTTCTGACGTGACCCCATAGTCACCAGCTTCTGTGGCCGGTGCACCAAGTCCCATTGTCAGAAACCCCTGATGGAATGAGAAACAGAGCCCTCCCTGCCTGGGTGGCTCAGTCGGGTGGAACATCTTCTCTTAACACCACTAGGTTGACGGTTCGAGCCTGGTATGAGAGGAAACCCATGGTTGTTTCTCACATCAGTGTTTCTCTCTCTCCCTTCCTCTCTCTAAAATCAATCAACACATCCTTGGGTGAGTGAGAAGTAAAAAAAAGAGAGAGAGAGAAACGATATTTGGGGAGAAAAGGTATACTATTTAAACCAAAAGCTTTGAAAGTGTTTGCCCAAGGGCTAGATGATTATTGATAGAACGTGTCCATGTTTCCCCTGCTTCTCTCTTCCCTCAAACAAAGAGCATTTCTGGAGTGTTTTACAAATATGTGCGCCGTTCCCTGGGGGTGCACATCTCTTTTCACCCAGGGAAGAGGATGAAAATGAATTCCCTCAGGCGCCTCCTGATAGGGATTGGCAGAGGGAGGTAATTTAGAAAGAGGAATGCAGCCCTTCTTGGCCGTAGCTGCTTAATAACAGAAGCCACCACAGGAGCACCATTTACAGTTCCTGTTGAAGGCTGTTCCAGGCCTGTCACCTTCCAATGCCAGAGGACACCTGTCAGGGTGTCTTCTGTGGGTGTCTGCTCTCCTTTGTTATTTATCTGACAAGCCTGTGTATGTGCGAGGCAAAGAAGAATCAGAAAGAGATTATCCGTTTTCCAAACTCAGTTCCATGAAGCTTATAATAATGAATCTGTCATTTCACAATTATTAAATATTTTGCAGTGTATTTACTTTTTAAGATTTCATTTATTTACTTTTAGAGAGAGAGGAAGGGAGGGAGAGAAACATCAGTGTGTGGTTGCCTCTCTCATGCCCCCCACTTGAGACCTGGCCCGAAACCAAACATGTGCCTTGACTGGGAATCGAACAGGCCATCCCTTGGTTGGCAGGCCCGTACTCTATCCACTGAGCCACACCAGCCAGGGCTATTTTGCAGTATATTTAGAAAAAACAAATACTGTTAAATACATAAAACTATGATACTGATCTCTTAAAAGATCACAACAAAAATGTGATGGGGAAATGAAGTTTTATAATGTTAAGCAATTCTGATTAGGTAAAAGCAAAAGAATATTCTGGATTTTTTAATAAGAGAAAAAGTTATTTAGAAAGTCACAGATATAGAAGTGAACTGTGGAAGAAATGGGCTCAGGAAACAGCGAGGGAAGTGTTCTTGGAGCCTGGGAGTGGGGAGAGAGGGGAGGGAGGCAGAAAAGAGGCAGGAGAGGTTCTATGCGTTGGAGGTGGTGTGGGGACAGTGAGCCCTGGGGAAAGAAGGGGTTGGGGAAAGGCAGGGCATGCTCCCCAGAGAGAGCAGTGACTGGGTCTTTTTTTTTTTTTTTAACAGCAAAAAGAGTCTTAGTAAACAGAATGGCAACGTGAGCCTTAATGGGTTTGAAGCACTCACTGTTGAGTCTTAATTGTTTTAATTGACTTAATTACATTTTATTAAGTTAATATCAGCCTAAAACATTGCACAAGATTATATTCAAATGTTAACTCAGCTCCAAACTTTCATCTGCATGCATTTTATAGGATACATGCTGTTGTTATTAGGCTTGATTTTTATTTTAGGAAAAAGCAATTAGCTAAAACAATAACAGAATATCAGATAGGGGCTGTTTTCCTGATGTTTTTTCCCCTCTCAGTTTTATTATTAACAGCCGGTTTGAGCAACAACCTCATTTTATTACAAAGAATGAGTTCCTTCCAGAATGAATCTACTTCTTAAATGCAAGGACCACGGTTAAAGGTACAGAGTCACCATCATAGCACCCATTCATGCCCATTCACATGGCCCAGCTCCAAGCCGCCACTCTGGGCATCACGGCTCAGCACACTGAACTTGCTCCCTTCCAGCCCCGCAGTGCTTGCTGCACTCCAGCCTCTGTCCAGGTCCCCAAACTGGTTCCCACTATGGAGACAGGTCTGTGAATAAAGTACCCACAGATCAGTGTGCCAAGTGTAAAATCCCGAGGGTCAAATGAGGATGCACCAATTGGATGTCATGGGTCCCCACGCCCTTGCCCCACCCAAAAAGAGTTAAGGCACAAAATAGAAAACCTTAGCGTGATTAATAACCTCAGGGAAACTTGAGGGGCTGTTACACTCCTAAAGCAATAGTGCATACTATCTATACAAAGATAAGGAGCCATATTTCTGGGGCATTAAATAGATGAAAGGTAAACTCTCAAGAATTAAGATTCATTAAAAAGTAGAACAGTCATTTTTCAACACCGTGATCTGGTCAAGGAAGCCAAAGAATTATTATGGACTATGGAGAAAAAAGAAACAAGCCAGAGTTAGCTGCAGAAGATACAAACCAAAATTACAGAGAGAGGGAGAGAGAGAATAGAGTTTTGTAGGGAAAGAATAATTCCAAGACAAAAAAAAAAAACTAGAAGAAATCGGCATTGAATATGACCTTTATAAATGTGCACAGAGTGCCTTTACGACTTTCCACTTGTCACACCCCCCGCCACCCTATTCCACCCCACAAACATACACAACAATGACATTTATAAAATCCAAGAATAAAAGAAACTTGGCACATTTCGCAGAAAAACAAGCAAGGATTGTTTGTGGTGATGTACATGTTAGTCAATCCAATACTGAGACAACCGCTACCTCTGGCCCCCCAGGCTCCTGCTGGGAAGCCCGCTGACAGTCTTATTGAGCAGTCCTTGCTTGTGATGACTTAGTTTTCTTTTGCCACTTCCAAGATTCTTTCTTTCCATTGGGCTTTCAACAGTTGGATGTCTCTGTGTGGTTCCACTTGGAATGCATCGATTGACGCCTATCTGTATACCCATGTCTTTCCTCGAATTTAGGAAGCGTTCAGGCATTATTTCTTTTGAAAGCAAAGCTCTGACCTTTTCTTTCCATCTCCCCTCCTTCTGCAACTCCCATAATGCAACATGGTTGGCTTAATAGAGATCCACAAGTACCTTGACTCCTCCCACTTTTCTTTTTGCTCCTTAGATTCAATAATTTCAAATGACACATCTTTGTATTCACCATTTCTCTTTTCTGCTTGTCAGAGTCTGCTCTGAATCCCTCTAGTTGGATTTTTCCTTTCAGTTATATTTTTCAGCTTCAGAATATCTTTTTGATCCTGTTTTATCATTTCTATCTCTATATTCTCATTTTGTTTCTATATCATTTCCATGATTTCCTTTACTTCTTTATATATATATATATATATATATATATATATATATATATATATATTTTTAGCTCTTAGAGCATATTTAAAACAGTTGTTTTGCCCAGCTGGTGTGGCTCAGTGGATCGAGCACTGGCCTACTCAAACCAAAGGGTCACCAGTTCTATTCCCAGTCAGGGCACATGCTTGGGTTGCAGGCCAGGTCTCCAGTAGGGGGCATGTGAGAGGCAGCCACACATTGATGTTTCTCTCTCTTTCTCCCTCCCTTCCGCTCTCTCTAAAAATAAATAAATAAAATCTTTTTTTAAAAAAAGCAATTTTAAAACAGCTGTGTTAAAGTCTTTATCTAGTAAGTCCAGTGTGTGAGTTTCTGTTAGACACTGTTTCAGGAGATTTATTTTGTTGCTGTAAATGCACCAGGTGCCGTGTTTCTCTCTTTCTTTGTGTGTCCTGTGATATTTTGTTGAAAGTTGGGCATTGAAAGGAGAGCCACACCCCCCACCTTTGCAAACCAGTGTGAAAGATCTTTACTAGTAAGTAGGCTCTGAGCCTTGATATCAGTTCAGGGTAAAGGCACAACTTCATCTCAGAACATTTAGGGGGATATGTGGCACCTGGACCTGTGTGGGGGCCAGATGGGGTAGGGGGTATCCTTCTTCCAGTTTTCTCCAACTGCTTTTAAATGCCTTAATTTCAAAAAAAAAAAAAATTCATCTCAGTGTCTTCTATGGAATTCAGATGTTCTATTGTATTCCTCTACACCAGTAACCTCTTACCCATGCGTGACCACAAAGCCGTGATCTCCCTGTGGTTTTCACACACCACTCTGCCTGTCCCTGCCTTCCTTGGCCTTCTGCCTGAGATCCCCACTGTGTTGCCATTTCTGTCTGAGCCCAAAGTGTCTGTCTGGGAGGCAGACACCAGTCCTCTCGGTAGCCCACAGACTGGTCAGAACAGGACAATTTCCACTGGCCCCGGGGCAAAGCAGGAATCGGCTCCCTCTCGGCTTCACCACGCACTGTGGTGTCGACTGATTCACGGTGCTGACAAGGTTTTTTTTTTTCAACAACCGGTTTCATCCTTTGCTTAAGCCATATGTGGCTCTGCCACTGTTGGCTATGCAATGCAGTAAGTGACAATTTTGTCACAGTGACTTTGCATTTGATTTTAGGACTTACAATGGAAAGAAACCTGACATAGAATCTCTCTCTTAAACAGAGCAGTCCCACAAATTAATAGCAGAAACATGAATAAAGAAAGCCCTCAATGCAATGGGAACATGGGCATATAATACAGACAGAACATTGACACAGAAAAAAAATCCAAGTAGATATTTAACACAAAATAAGTTCCCAATCACTAAAATAAACATAAATGCAAACAATTGTGAGGTGCCATCCTCAGCGATGAGACTAGCAGAAGTTGAACTGTCAACATGTCCAATGGTGAGTGCGTGCGGAGAGAGGTGGTCCCATCACGACTTGAATCATTACAATTATCTTGAGAGGAATACATGTTCCATGTGCTGCATTTAAATCTGCAATTTCACTTCTCAGGGGGGAATAGTCCCTGTACCAACCACAGAGGACAGAGCAGACATTCGTGGAAGTTAAAAGCTTGTTTAGCCAAGTTTCCTGCCACTGCAAGTTTCCTAGGCCATCCCGCAGTCTAACTCTGATTAGTAAAATGTACACAGATATGCCCTGACTGGTGTGGCTCAATGGGTTGGGTATCATCCTGCCCAGCAAAAGGTCCCGGTTCTATTCCCAGTCAGGGCACATGCCTGGGTTCAGTCCCCAGTTGGGGCATGTATGAAAGGCAACTGATTGATGTTTCCCTCTCACATCAATGTTTCTCTCCCTTTTTTTCTCCCTTCCTTCCCCTCTCTCTAAAAAATAAATAAAATCTTTTTAAAAATACGCATAGGTAACAGCAGCTCACAAACAAACAAACAAACAAACAAACAAAAACAGTCATAGCTACTCAGAGCAAGCTATTCAAGTGATTCCCCAAACTGAAATATCAAATTTATTTTGGTCAAATGCTTAACAAACAACTAAATATTTGGTTTCTATTTTTTTAGCAGACATTAAAAAGAACTCTTAGGGTATAACCTCCTGGGTAGTTAAATTTAATAGCATTATGAAATACGCAGGCAGACACAGCCCTCAGGGAATAAAAACTGTCATGAAGTTAAGGAAAAAGGCAAATCATTATTTAACGGCAAAGAATGCAATCTATCTAGCCTCTTACGCTAACACTTTGTGTGGCAGGAATGTATTAAAGAATGTATAAAAACATAAATGTCAACGTTAAAACTATAAATTCATATGATGCTCCAAGCGCTATTTTTTATTGCTATAACTTTACAAAAATCAAACACCCACTGTGGTAAAATCAAATAAGAAAAAAATATGGAATGAGAAATTCTTTAAGGAACCCTGGCTGGTGTGGTTCAGTGGATTGAGTACTGGCCTGAGAACCAAAGGGTTACCAGTTCAATTCCCGGTCAGGGCACATGCCTGGGTTGCAGTCCAGGTCTCCATTAGGGGGCATGCAAGAGGCAATCACACATTGATGTTTCTCTCCCTCTTTTTCTCCCTCCCTTTCCCTTTAAAAATAAATACATAAAATCTTTTTTAAAAAGAAATTCTTTAATGAATTTAAAGAATTCAATTTAAAGAATTGGTGCTTTTTCTCCCTTGAAACACTAGACTTTGAACCATTGACACAATTTTACTTGCTTTTATGTGATAAACGTGAACTTGCTCTACTAGCACTCAGCTGTGTGGCATGTCCCAGGTGTCCAAGAAATGCATGGCGCCCAAAATACAATGCAGCTAGCCCTGGCTGGTTTGGCTCAGTGGATTGAGCACCAGCCTGAGAACCAAATGGTCCCAGTTCAATTGCCGGTCAGGGCACATGCCTGGGCTGCAGGCCAGGTTCCCAGTAGGGCACTCAAGAGGTAACCACACACTGATGTTACTCTCCCTCTCTCTCTCTCTCCTCCTTCCCCTCTGTCTATAAATCCTTCCGTTCTGTCTATAAATAAATATAATCTTCAAAATGTTTTCAGCGCTGGCATTTTATCTTGGTGACCCTGGGGCACGTGTTGTCTACACCCAGTCCCTGCTCATCTTTGCTGGTGTCCCACAGTGAATCAGTCCAGGACAGGTTCACTCCATCTTCTGCCTCTAATTAAGCCATGGAGAGCTAGAGGCATCCTTTGTGAACCCTTTCAGGCTACCTGGGGAGGTTCTCACCTTCCAGATCTAAGGATGGGATCAGAAATCCCTCAGGTGGCAAAAGGCACTGATCCCAGGCTGACCAAATGTTTACCAGACTTCCCAGCAGCCTTTGTAACAGAGAAAAATGGCCCTTGTGTTCATGGCCAAAGGAATGATTTCCAAATCTTTGTTTCAAACTTTCCGATACAACCTCAGCCCATTTAAATGATGTTCACTAACTGCACACACCCAAAATGACCCAAGTTGACCCATCTCTCTGCTACCCCGTTTCCAGGGCCATTTCCTGCATTTGTAAGATGATTTCAGGTCACTCCTTCATATCTTTCTGTGCTCCCCTGACCTCTAAATGAGATTTTTAAATTTGCAGATGTTGAAGTTCACTCCTTGTACTATAAAGTTCTATGCATTTTCACAAACATATATTGTCACATCCCCAACATAGAGTTTCATACAGAATAGTATCCCCATCCTGGAAAATCACACATGTGTCATTTATCACACCCCCTTCCCCATTACACAGCAATCACTGATCTCTTTCTGTCTCTCCAGTTTGGTCTTTTTCTAGAATGTCATGTATATAGAATTACACAGTATGTAATCTTTTTATTTTATTTATTTAAAGATTTTATTTATTTATTTTTAGACAGAGAGGAAGGGAGGCAGAAAGGAAAGGGAGAAAAGCATCAATGTGTCTCATGAGCGCCCCCTAATGGGGACCTGGCCTGCAACCCAGGCTGGTGGCCTGACTGGGAATCGAACCAGTGACCCTTTGGTTCGCAGGCTGGCACTCAATCCACTGAGCCACACCAGCCAAGACTGTATGTTATGTTTTTTAGATAAACTTCTTTGAGTTCTTTGAATTTGAAAATAGTAATTTGCATTTAAGATTCATCTATGCCTTCGTGAATTTCAGTAGCTCATTCTTCCTTATCACCCAAAATATTCTACTGTATGGATACACCATCATTTACAGATTTGACCTGTTCAAGGGTGTCTTGGTTGCCTCCAATTTGGGTCATTGATGAGTAATCTGCTATAAACATTTGTGTGCTGATTGCCTAACTGATTTATCAATTACTACCAGAGAGGTGCGAAAGTCTCCATCTACAGTTTATTATTCTGTTTTTTCTTTCAGTTCTATCACTGCTTGTTTCATATATTTTGATACTCTCTTTTAGGGCACACAGGTTTAGAACTATTGTGTCTTCTTAAATAATTCTTCTCTTTATCATTAGGTAGAGCTGCCCTAAAATTAATACAGGTATTCCAGCTTTTTTTGTTCCTGGGAACATGTTGTATCTTTACCCCTTGACTAAAAGCCTGTCTGAGTATTTGTATGAAAGGAAATTTCTTGTTCTCTGACCATCTGCATTTTATATTTGATGCATTGAGACCATTCGCTATTTGAGTGATTATTGATATAGTTGGACTGATATCTAATAAGATGTAACTGATCTCTCTCTTCAATGCATTTATTTCTTTGATCCTTCCTTATCTCCATTTCTATCTCCTCTGGTTTTAATTCAGCAGTTGGGATGATTTTATACTGTCTGCGCTCTCTGTGTATCTTCATACTTTAAAACTTTTTGATAGCCCAAGAGTTTGCAATGTACATTTTTCATTATGCGAATAAACCTTCAAAACTGATGCAGCACTTCAGGGGAGCCCTGTGCTCTGTCCCTTTGAGATGGCTGCCATACCTCCCATTCTCTCTATGTTAGAATCCATCAGTTGGCAGATGCTGTTCTGAATTTAAACCAACTTTCCTTCTAGATTGTTAAGAATCAGAAAAATGGAAGATTCTGTGTTACTGCCACTTATTTCCACTCTGTTGCTCTTTTCTGTGTTGCACACCTTGGTGTGACATTTGATCTGGCTGGGAGCTGGGGCCGTGGCACATATGGAAGCTATAGCTGCAGACTCTTCACCTTCCTGAGGTGGCCCATCTCTCTCTGTGCCCCCACCCCCACGGTGACCCTGTGCTTCCCTACTTCTGCTCCTGACAGGTTTGTTTGTTTGTTTGTTTTTTGCAGCAATTTCAGCTGAATTCTACTGGAGTCATGTTTGTGAGGAGGTAAAATGGAAAGAGGGCCTCTCTGTCACCTGACTAGGTCTCAGTGTTTCTCTGGGCTGTGTCTCTGGCCTCTGGACTGTGACCCTCGCTCCTGTCCCTGCCTGGCTGCAGGGTTCCCCCTTGGTTAAGAAGCGATAGGGAAGAATAGACACAAGTTCATTAAATATTCATTTTATTGACTGTGTCAGTATTAAATTTTTTTAAGATTTTATTTATTTATTTTTAGAGAGAGGGGAAGGGAAGGAGAAAGAGAGGGAGAGAAACATCAATGTGTGGCTGCCTCTTGCGCACCCCCTACTGGGGACCTGGCCTGCAACCCAGACATGTGCCCTGACTGGGAATCAAACCGGTGACCTTTCAGTTTGCAGGCCAGCACCCAACCCACTGAGCCACACCAGCCTTTCCATTAATTTTGAATGAAATCACACATATAAGGGTCTGCATTCCAGGGAGAATGCCCCCCAAAACATAAATGATTAACAGGAGCAGGCACCAAGCATGCCAAAAAGTGGATCACAATGGCTTGCTTCATCACACACCCATGGGAAGCAGCAGTGATAAATATTGAGCTATAAAAAAATGCTTTGACTAAGATACATTAATCAAGTAGTTTGGTAGATTCTGTGCCAGCTACTGCAGTTAAGTGATTAACCCACATTAATAGAAGTTCGGCATAAAGCATGTTAAAGATACATCAAGGATGAAGGTAAATTTGAATTAGGCTATGCAAAGCTACCACCAAAATAAACATATGTAAGTGATTTTAATATCTTGACCACATGATTGCTAAGACCCAAACTGGGATCAGACTCAGCTTTCTGCTTAACCCTAACCCAAACATCACTACGGCAAAATCATTTGCCAGAGTCCTACCAGCAACAGCCTAAAACTCAAAGGACTTGGTGCTTCATATTTCTCTAGGGGAGCCTGTTCTATCTATAGTCAATAAACTCTGATAAACCTAAGTAACCCCTGCTAACACAGTCCACCTATCACCATCTTCAGCAAACCTGTAAAAGATATGAGAAAAAGCATAAACGTAAGTGTAAAAGTGATAGGTCAAGGTGTAGCTTATGAAATGCGTAGAAGGGGCAACATTTTCTACTTCAAGTATTAAATCTTTATATGAATGTCCTTTTTTGTCTTTTTTATCATTTGTTAAAAATATCCCAATTTTCCCCTTTGCCCTCCTCCACCCAGGGGAAGGGACTGGGTGAAAGTCTTTTTTTCAAAAGATATTTTTATTTATTTTAGAGAGAGGGGAAAGAAGAGAGAAAGAAAAGGAGAACATCAATGTGTGAGAGAAACATCAATCCAAATGGTTGCTTCTCATACTTGCTCTGACAGGGGACTGAACCTGAAACCCAGGCATGTGCCCTGACCCAGAATCAAACCAGCCACCCTCCAGTTTGTGGGACGACGCCCAACTCACTGAGCCACAACTGGCCCGGGTTGTACAAGAGTCTGTATGACATGGAAACTAAAGGAGGGTTTGGTAGTAAATTAAGACTAGGGGGTTAATAGAATTAGGCCATGAAGCAGGTACACATTTGCCCATCACCCAACTCAAGCATCAAAACTTAACTGTGACTTATTTACCCTGGCTGGTGTGGCTCAGTGGATTGAACACTGGCCTGTGAACCAGAGTAGCTGGTTCGATTCCCAGTCAGGGCACATGCCTGGTTTATGCACCAGGTACCCAGTAGGGGGCGCATAAGAGGCAACCACACATTGATGTTTCTCTCCCTTCCTCCCTCCCTTCCCCTCTATCTAAAAATAAATACATCAAATCTTTTTTAAAAACTTAAATGTGACTTATTTATAACTATCAAACATCGGAGGTGAGTCATAAAAAGGTAAACATACTGGGAATGTCCCTAGACAGATCAAAGTATACTTTAAACAAAACACCTAGTTTACACCCTGGAGATTTCATATAAAATGACTATTTTTACCCAAAGCTTGCCCAGATCCTACCAAATTGAACTACTATAAATAAGTTAAACAAAACTTTTATTTGAAATTAAAAGTATAGGAGACAGAAAATTTAATTCATGCTATAAAGAAAGTACTATAAGGGAATGATTCTTTAAAAAAAAAAAAAAATGGCCCTGGCTGGTGTGCTTTAGTGGATTGAGTGCCGGCTGCAGAATCAAAGGGTTGCCGGTTGAATTCCCAGTCAGGGCACATGCCTGGGTTGCAGGCCAGGTCCCCAGTAGGGGGCATGTGAGAGGCAACCACACATTAATATTTCTCTCCTCTTTCTCCCTCCCTTCCCCTCTTTCTAAAATTAAAAATAAAATCTTAAAAAATACATGGGTTTTACTTCAACAACAATTTTAAAAATGTGGAAAATAAAACATGGAAAGTACTAAATAGCAAAGTTTGCTCCTTTCACCTTTTGCATAGTAACTAGAACAATTTAACAAAGAGAACTTATGTTAAATATCCCAAAACCAGATGAACAGTTTTAAGGAATAAAGTCATCTACATAGCATAATAACTACCAGAGTTGTAGTTATCTACAACAGAATTTTAGCACAAATTTAAACTTCTTTGAAAAATAATTTTAATGCAAATTTAAATATTAATCTGAAAAAATACAGACTTTTAAGTATAGTACACAATCTTTCTTAGAAAGGAAGTATAAGAGACACCAAGTTGGCCTAAAGGCAACCAGCAATTAAGAAAGCATTGAGTGCCCTGGCCAGGTGGCTCAGTTGGTTGGAGCATCATCCCATGCACCAAAAGGTTGTGGGTTCAATCCCCAATCAGGGCACATATGGGAGGCGACTGATTGATGTTACTCACTCTCTCACAGCAATGTCTCCCTCTCTCCTATTAATTAATACAAACAATACTGTTAATATGAGTAACAAGAATTATTTCTCCTTGCATAAGCTTTTATCACAAGTAATCACTGATAGTTAACGATAAAATAAATTTAACTTAATATTTAACCAATTAGTAAATTGTTAACACAACATAAGCATGTGCTTAAGGAAAGATTTTTAAAAGTAAAAGGAACTTGGCAAACACAAACCCTGCCTCCTTATCAGAAACATCACCACTAGCGTTTCTAGTATGAGAGCCACTGCCTACCACGTGACCCCTGTTTCACGGCCACAGTGGCCTGGCCATGCAAAGGAAGAAGGTTTCCTGGTTTTTGCTTTTAATCCATGAACTCGACCTTCTTGTGAAAAGTTGGAAATAACAAAATAAGAGAAGACCATATGGAGCTTTCATTAATCATCCCAAAAAGAATAAGAATTCACCTAATTAAAGAAGAACAAGTCTTTAAGTGAGTTAACAAGTTTGGTAAGGGGGAATTTGGAAAATAAAATAACTTCAGAGTGATTAAAATTTAGACCAACTTGTTGAATTACATAATCACTGACCAACCCAAAAGCACGGTCCTCGGACCCATTCTCCCCCAGCAAATGGTGCAATCCTATCTTGGAGTCAGTATCCACAATGGGGTGTGCTGCCGTGATGCTGGCTCAGAACATCCCAAAGCTTTAACCTTATTTATGGTCCGTTTGTTCAAAGATCAAAGTCCTACGTGATCTGACTTCAGACCAGAGTAATTTGGGTCAGTTTCTCTCTAGTTTATCTTCCCCCCAGTAGGAAAGAACAAGAGAAATAAGACCTACTTTATGAAAGCACCTTCAAACTAGTAGATGATATACTCTTAATCCAATTTTCTTATATAATAACCCTGACAAGAATAAGGTTTGTCCCAGTGGCAGAGCCTGGTAATTGTTTAAAACTTAAGTCTTTACTGCCAGAGGTTCAACTTCTCTTCTCTTTTTTTTTTTTTCCTTTTTAAAGATTGTATTTCTTTATTTTTACAGAGAGGGGAAGGGAGGGAGAAAGAGAGGGAGACAAACATTAATGTGTGGTTGCCTCTCACGTGCCCCCTACTGGGGACCTGGCCCACAACACAAACATGTGCCTTGACTGGGAATCAAACCAGTGACCCTTTGGTTTGCAGGCCCACACTCAATCCACTGAGCTGCAGCAGCCAGGGTTCTTTCGCTGCCTTTTTCAAAAGTTGTGTTCTTGCGTTTTCTTTCTGGAGATTAGAGTTAGCATCTTAAACAATCTAGTTCAAATTAATAGTGGCTTAATTTTAATAGTTTATAGAAATTTGGCTCTAAAGTTTCTGTAATATATGAAGCTCTTATTTCCCCTCATTATTATTATTGTCATACAAATTACATCTTCTACATCATAAGCTCGTGAACACAGTTTAATAACTCTTGACTTATGGAGTTGCATTTCAAATCGTATGGGGGTGGAAAGCTTTATGAAAATCAACACCTTTTTATTTCAGCCTAAAGGCACTTCAGAACTTTTTGTAGGGCAGCTGTGGTAATGACTGGCCCTCTCAGGCTTTTAGGCCTAGGAACGTCTGAGTTTCTCCTCGATCTTTGAAGGATAGTTGTGTTGCATATAGAATTCTTAGTTGACAGCCTTTCCCACAGCCTTGCCAGGTATGTCATCCCACTGCCCGGTGACCGCCACTAATTCCCACATGACGTCAGCTCTCTATCTTACTGATGGTCCCTTAAACACTAGGAGACCTTTTTCTCTTATTGTTCTCAAAATTATTTCTTTTTCATTGTCTTTTGTCATTTACTGTGATATGTTTAGATGTGGCAGTCACTGAGCTTATTCTACTTGGAATTTATTGAGTTTCTCAGATATGCAGATGAATGTCTTACATGATATTTGGGGACTTCAAAGAAATCATTTTTTCAAATTATTTTTTGTCCCTTTCCCTCTCTCCTTTCCTTCTGGGGTTCCCTTGTACATACATTGGTGCATTTGGTAACATCACACAGACTCTGAGACTGTTCCTTTTCCTTCATTCTTCTTCCTTTTCAGTTCCTCAGACTGGATAATCTCATTGAACTGTCGTAAAGTTTCCTGGTTCTTTCATGTACGGGCTCAAATCTTCTGTTGAGCCCCTTTTCTGTACTTTTCATTTTACTCATTATACTTTTCAATCTCAGAATGTAATTTTTATCTCTTTATTTTTATTCTGTATCTGGTGGAACTTGAGGTCTTGTAGATGTTGATAAGCTAATTCTAAAACTTGGATGGAAAATAAAAGGAACAGTAATGTCTAAAACATTTTGGACAAGAACAATGCTTGAAGATTTACGTTACCTGTTTTCATATGACTGCAAATGTCCAGCAGTCGACACAGTGTCAAGGTCAGCAGTACAGACACATAGCTCTATGGGACAGAAGTGAGAGTCTAGGAACCAGCCCCACTACCATCGGCAACTGAACTATGATAGAAGTGCAAGAGGGAAGATAATCATCTCAACAAATAGTGCTGGAAAAATTGGACATCCATAAGTGAAAGAAGGAAGGAAGGAAGGAAGGAAGGAAGGAAGGAAGGAAGGAAGGAAGGAAGAGAGGGGAGGAGGGGTAAAGAAAGGGAGAGAAAGAGAGAAAGATAGGGAGAAAGGAAGGGAGAGAGGAAGGGAGAAAGGAAGAAAAAGAAAGAACTTAAACACACATTTAACACCTGACCCCAAAAGTAACTAAAATGGATCTTTGACTTAAATGTAAAATTTCTAGAAGAAAAATGGGAGACATTTCACCTTACCTGGAGTTAGCCAAAAGTGTTCCTTATATACCACATCAAAAGCATGACTTATTAAAGACAAAGAGAACATATTAAATTTAAAATATTTTGCTCTACAGTTACAGTTAGATACCACCAAGAGAACAAAAAGCCAAGCTACAAACTGAGTGAAAATAGTTGAAAATCACATTTGGACAAAGGGCTGATATCCAGAGTATGTATAGAAAACTGAAAAATCAACAATAAGAAAAGAAACAACCCAATAAAAAGAAATAAAAGATTTAAACAAACACTTCATTATATACCAGAAAAGGTATATAATGTCAAATATGCATATGAAAAGATGTTCAGGATCATTAATCATTAGAAAATTTAAAATTAAAGCTACATTGAGACATGGATACATATATGTTACAATATCATCTTTAAAAATAGCACAGCAGCTTTGACCGGAGCAACTCAGTTGGTTGGAGCATCATCCCATAAACAGAAAGGTCACTGATTCGATCCCCTGTCTGGGTACCTCCCTGGGTCACGAGTTTGGTCCCTAGTAGGGGCGCATACGAGAGACAACTGATCAATGTTTCTCTCTTGCATTGATGTTTCTCTCTCTCTCCCTCCTTTCCCTTCTTTCTAAAATCAATAAGCATGTCCTCTGGTGAGGATTTTTTAAATGTAAAAATAAAAATAAATTTAAAAATGGTGCAGCAAGTGCTAGTGAGGGTGTGGAGAAAGCAGAACCCTTATCTATTTCTTCTGGAAAGCAAAACCAGAAAATATTCACACCCACACACACATGAAAATGTATAACCGCTGCATTTACAATCACCCACATTTGAAGATAATCAGATTTCCTTCAACCAGTTCACTGCTAAGCAAGCTGCTATACATCCACATAATGAGATGCTACTCAGAATATTTTTTTAAAAAGGGTAAACTATTGATTTATGCAATGAGATAGATACATCTTAAAGTGAAAAAAGTCAGACTTAAAGAAGGCTCCATATTGTATGACATCATTTATTACTCTGAGAATGGCAAAATTAGAGGAATGGAGATTCGGTGGCTGTCAGGGTTAGGCATGGGGGAAGGTACTGTCCACGCAGAGGTGGCCTGGGGAAGTATGAGAAGGGTGGTGTAACCAGAAAAGACACCGGCCTTCGGGCTGCCTGTCACTACCAAACCCAATAAGCAATGAAAGCGATTGAATCTTTATGGGTGCTTTATTCAGAGGGCTGGCTATCTGAGAAGATGGCGGGTTCATACCCTAACAAACCATCTTCCCTTCTCTTTCCTGGCCAGAATTTTTATAAGGGAGGCAGGGGAGGACAAACAAGGTGTGGTGAGGACTTGGAGATTCAGAAGCTGCAACATTCCTGTCCTCAGCAGCTAGCTGTTCCCAAGTGGTGTGTGTGTGTGTGTGGGGGGGGGGGGTGCGGTCCATCTGCTCCCCTGGAACACAAAGGCTAGATGCCTCCAACTTGTCCCTAGGCGGTAATCTCTAGCCATTGCCAGGGGCCAGGATGGGCCTTAGCTGTAGTTTCTGAAAGAAAAGCTTTAACTTACACATTACTTGCTAGATTTACAACTTTTTACCTTAAGCTAAAATTTTTCAAGTCTTGAGCACCCTATCCGTGGGATTGAAATGTGGTGGGCACAAGCCTATGCATTTGTAAAATTCAATAGAACTTCACTCTAGAAGAGTAAAATTTGACTTGTACGGACGTTTTCAAAAATCAGCGGGACATAGCAGAAAAGATGGAATTCATGCCCTGACAAATGAATCTGGTTGCATTCCAAGTTCAAGACTGTTCTGAGAGCTGACTCGGTACTAGCCTTGGACGTGACCCTGGAAGGCTAAAGAGGAAGACAGCTGCACTTTTCATTTTGACTCGTGCTTGCTTCCTCAACCCCTAGAATTCCAACCTTGGTATGTAAGGAAGCGATGGCTTTATTTGTTATGGCTTTAATTAGTCCTTATTTTCTGGCTTTAACAAGTTGTTATTTTATGTCCAAAGGCCTGGGTGGCCGGCCTTTCCTGTCCTTTACAAATCTATACGCAGATAGGAGACTGAATTAAACAGCTAAAAGAATGGCATTGTCTCTGTTTAGCTGAGATTTGTTCCTTACTACCTAAGATGTCAGAAAGTGAGTTTGGCAGCGGTGGGCTTTTCACCGAACATTTCTGAGTCCATTCTGGAACTGAGAAGACCTTGCAAACAAGGTTGAGGGGCTGAAGGAAAAATGGGTAAGTAACGGGGTGGCAGTTTCATCCCCCGAAACAGGACAGAAAGGGCTGTCTCCACCTGACTCACACCTCTGTGGATTATGCTCCCTAAGAGCTTTTCTCCCCACACCTTGTCCTCCCTACCTACCCCCATCCACCCACCCACCCATCCTGCAGTTAGTCATTAATCATAATCCAAGTGCCTTATTTAATTACACAGCCTTGGTTTCTTTGTAATCCCTTCCTTCTCTCGCTGTGTCTAGTAACCTTTGTTTGAATCCTAATGCATTTTTGATTAACATATCAAAAGACAGGAGGCGAAGCTGTGATACTTGTCCAAACCTTGGACTTGGAAGTTGTTTTCTAAAGCGTCTCACTCCCCTGCTTGACCTCAGGACCCCGAGTGGAAGAAGGAGAGGATTTTATTTTAGATTTATCTTGAGCTTCATCTGTACTTGCTATTGAATGGCTGACTCTGAGTGTTTGGTGTGTTTTGTTAAAATGTCTCCAATTTCCTATGTGAAGACAATTAAAGTCATTTCCTCTGAGCACTGACAGCAGACCCAGATCTTCAATCGAGGACAGAGAAGGTCAGCGCTGAGTCAGAAGTGAAATATCTTTATTTAAGTCACATGCTTTCTGGGAATTCAGGCTAACGAGAAGCATTTGATTTTGTGTCTGGACGAGGTATAAGCAGAGATACATATTTACATATAATATTCTATGTAAATAACTGTTCCATAATTTCAAAGTTACAAATAAAATGTAAATCTTTTACTACTTTGTTATCATAGATATTTTGGAAGCAAATATCTGTTTCTTAGATTTTTCCCTTTTCTAACTAAAGCCAGATATGGTGAGGGTATTTTTTTTATTTTTGGATATTGAGAGTTTTAACACTTATCTCTCCTCCTCGTAACAAATGGTAGTTGTTAGGACACTAAAATAAATAGTCGTAATCATATTTTTAAAATATTTTAGGTCCTTCTTCCCTAAACTATATTACAAAAATAAACAAGCTTATTTGGGGGTTTTCCAGTTTAAGAGTTTTAACAACATACCTCACATTTGTATTCATTTTGCCATGATTTTGCAAAACATTCTGCAATTACTCAGGAATTTTTCAAATTATTCTCTCTACTTTAAAATGTTGTCTTGCCCTGGCTGGTGTGGCTCAGTGGATTGAGTACCAGCCTGTGAACCAAAGGGTTGCTGGTTCCATTCCCAGTCAGGGCACATGCCTGGGTTGCAGGCCAGGTCCCCAGTTGGGGGAGCATGAGAGGCAACCACACATTGATGTTTCTCTCCCTCTCTTTCTCCCACCCTTCCCCGCGGTCTAAAAAACAAATAAATAAAATCTTTTTTAAAAAAGAAAAAGAAATAAAATGCTACCTTAAAGTAAAATGCTGCCTTCTGCATCCATTGCTAAATATTACTTGATGCTTTTGCAGGATAGCAATTCATTAGTTCTTTTCACTTTTTCCTATTCATTCATATGTTTGCTCACTTGTTTAAATGGTAATTAAGAAAGCACTTGATTTGCTTAGAATTGAACCATGTAGGGCAAACAAATCCAAAACTACATGAATACATAACTTTATTTTTTAAAGATATTATTTATTTATTTTCAGGTAAAGGGGCAGGGAGGGAGAGAAACATCAATGTGTGGTTGCCTTTCGTGCGCCCCCTACTGGGGACCTGGCCCACAACCCAGGCATGTGCCCTGACTGGAAATTGAACAGGCGACCTTTGCTTCACAGTCCTGTACTCAATCCACTGAGCCACACCAGCCAGGACTGGATGCATGACTTTATAACTCTATTATTTCTCATCATTAGATAAGAATGCTCAAATATTGTGCTCTTCCAAAATAGTTACTCGTGGAGTGTTTCAAATTCGAGATGAGCTTAGCAGACTCGGAAGACACCAGTTGGCTCAAAGAAAACTGTAAATGTTGTTAGTATCGCTGCCCTTTTGCTTCAGTCCGTGGTTGGCTCAATGCGCACTTAGAGCAAAAAGCCTGACTCATAATCGGTAAGCACAAAAGCGGGCCTCGGACTGCCTCACTCTACCCCAGGATCAACAACTGGACACAAGATGTTCTTCTAGATTTCCAGACCTGCCCAGATGCAGAGACAGGTGTGGTTGTGTTACCGTGATGAAACCCGGAAGTCCACACCCACCAGATTTACAAACAGCCCTTTTTTCCTTAAACCAGTTAATATGGCCCTGACGCACACAATTGATTAACTATTGTTATGCTTCCCGTTGAAAGTTTGCTATATCCTTTTATTTATTTTCTTAAAATTCTTATTGAATTTCTTGGGTTGACATTGGTTAATAAAAGTATACAGGTTTCAAGGTGTACGGTTTTGTAACACATCACCTGTATATTGTACTGCGTGGTCACCATCCCATATACTGTGTCCTTATAGGTCTAAAAACTCAAATGTTGTGGTTCCTTCTCAGAAGGTGCACCCTGCCACGGCCACCGGACATGCCCAGCAGGGGGTTGTTGAAAAAGTCCCTTGAAGGGAATTGACAAATGAAGGAGGTGTCGGTCTCAGCCGAACTGTTAGATTGGGTGCAAAGATTATAAAATGAACAATGTGGAGACTGGCCAGCTCTTTGATCATTTAGAAACTGTGTCCACCTGGCCATGGGAGCCTTGCATCGCTGACCTCTCTCTGCGCCCAAGGGCAGGAAGTTGGCACCCTGGGTCCCTGGGATGTGCTTGTTTGAGAGACACCTGTGCATAGGAAACCCTCTGAAGCAGGCATTTTTCCTGGGATTCATGCGTTCCCTCTCCCACAAGTAACCCAGGCACAGAACTCAGGAGGATCTTTGCACTTGAACAGAAAAGAATTTTTTCTTTATTTCCTCTAACACCTGATTGACACGGAATGCCTTTCAATTTGGAACACGGGCACAAGCAATAGCAGCTGGGGAGGAGTCGCAGACATGCCCACACCGCGTCACACCGATGGCAGGCGCCTCAAAGTGGCCTCTCCTCTGTAGGCATCAGCGCTGCCGAGGGTGTCAGGCTCCCCACTAGGGAAGTAGGTGCATTCCAAGGTTAGGGTTCATTGATAAACTCATCAATTACACCAGTAGGATTGGTTTTCCTCATATCCACATTGTCTCAGTTTATTCCTTTCAAAACCAAAGGTCTTTTGGCAACCTATTGAGATTGGCCCCAGTCCGTAAATCATTTCACGGATATTGCATTTCTTCTGGCTTGATCCAAAGCAACGTTTGGAAGTGTGAAGTCTCCAGATCTAGACTCCGATTCCATTCAACTTCTTTCTTTCTGTTTATAGCTATGGGGATACTTGAATATCTCCCCATCCCTCAGCAAACAACCTTCTGATCTTCTCATCCCTTCGCTCTTTGTAAATCGTGCCAGACCCATACCTTGTCCTGCTTTCTTGCTCTGCTGGCCACTGGCCTGCTATCCGCTGGGCTTGCAGACGAGCCACATTCTCAAAGGAGATGTGCGATGCCACATTCCATAAAGCTGAAGGTGAGGAAGCAGGCAGTATGAAACTCACGAATATTTATTGCTTATTGTGTGCTCATCAATGACCAATAAACAAAAGGATAATTGAATTTGTTTTTAACTAAGGAAGACAGTCCTGTCTTTTGCACAGATTGTATTCCTTCCCTTGAAAAAAGTCCCAACACATCCTTGCCTGCCTTAATTCAAGCAATTGGCTGTAAGCCAAAACCCAGAGAAGGGAGAATTGCACACCATCAGGGATTTTAAAAAATAGCTAGTAATCCTATTATTACACTGGCAATTTTATTTTAAGATAGTGGTGCAGATAAAGGGCAATGCTTTAGGAAGAAGAAAAACAGGCAGTGGGGGAATTTCAGGCATTAATTTAAGTGCTTACTATTGAAATAATAATATGAAAACTAATTTTCCTTCCAATCTATTAGCAATGCCACCTAACCAAAGAAAAGGTGTACAGATGATGGGATTTCTGAATACAATAATGATGGACTACAGAATTCAGATAAATTTCTCTCCCAACAAACCTAAAAAAAAAAAAGAATTGCTTGAAATTTTAGGGTGCTAACAAGACATTGGTGAGTTAAGGGATCAAGCTCAGGGAAAGGGAAGATCCCAGGGAGGTGGTCATTTGGGGTCGATCTTCTGCTGTGGGTATCACCTGTTTCTGAAGAAGCATCTGAGGGAGTTAGGAGCAAAGGAGATAACATGAAAGTCCTGTGAATCTAACGACAAAATGAGCCTAAGCCCACTTAGGGGCCTTCCTGGCAAATACTCCGTATTTTGGGTATCGATCCCAAAGCAATACACCCTAGGACTATGGATGGGCTATAAATAGTCTGTCCCTGCCAGAACCTGAAGCCCAGCAGTAAATCCCATCAATCCCGAAATCTTATTCAGTGGATACAAGATTCACTGTGTGCCTAGCAATTTCTGGAATCAAATATAAATCCTTTCCAAGGTATGCCTACCGGGTCTGAAATTATATTGAAAAAACTTCATATTCAAGGCCTAGAGTGAATAAAAGATGAACAGGCATAGGAGGAGAAAATATAATAAATGACAAATAGGAGGAAAGCAGAAAATAGACTCAACAGGGGGTTTTAGAGAATGCAATCCTGGAGCAGACTGCCAAAGAACTCTCCCGACAGTGTTCAAAGAATTAAAATATAAGATATATAAATTCAGCGATGAACTGGAAACAAAAAGTAAATTCTAAAAGAAAAACAATGCTTCAAACTGAACTTTAAGAACTCCGAGGAGATCATTGTAAACTAGAAGATAGTGCAGAATGAATCTTCCAAAAGAAAATGTTGAAAAGCTGAAGGATGGCAAGGAAGTGCATAAGTGACAGCAAAAGAGCCAAACACATGTATAATTGGTGCCCTGACAAAAGAGGGAGAAAATGAGACTGAGGTAATATTTGAAATGATAAGAACTAAGGAAATTGTAAAGCTGATGAGAGACCTCAAATCAAAAATGTAAACACCGGTATGAACTCCAGTCAGGATGACTAAGAAAGTGATTTCAAAAATACTCAAAACACATTCAGGTAATCAGCTGAAAATCAGACTAAAGAGAAAAGTCTTCAGAACACCTGGAGCAAAAACAATCATTTTCTTCAAAAGGGTGATCATTAGATTGAAAGCTAGAGCTAACTTCTCAAATGAGAAGATGGAATTTAAAGGACAATGAACTCCTCAAAACACTCTTTTAAAAAATAGCCAATATGCTCTGACCAGGTAGCTCAGTTGGTTAGATTGTCATAGATTTGACTTCCAGTCAAGGCACATACCTAGGCTGCAGGTTCAATTCCTGGTCTGGGCATGCATGGGAGGCAACCAATCCATGTTTCTTTCTCTCTCTCTCTCTCTCTGTCTCTGTCTCTCTCTCTCTCTCTCTCTCTCTCTCTTTCTCTCTCTCCCCCAACTCTCTCACCCTCCTCTCTCTCCAAAATCAGTAAAAAAATTTTAAAAATAATAGGATTAAAAAATAACCAACATTAGGGTGTTATGCCTCAGGGATCCCCTTAATTTGGAGTATCTCCCTCAAAAATTTGAAGTCCCTCCCCAGTGCTTGGAAGGGCCAGGGCTGGCAGGTGCACCCAATTGGGTGCCTCCAGCATAGACCGGATCCTGCATGGATCTCAGCTGCTGGAGATGTTGACCTTGAAGTTGTCTAATTTTCCCTCTGATCAACAGACAGGGTTGACCATTGGGGTTGACCAGTTGTTTGGCAACCCAAGCCTGGGCCACACACATCTGGCCTTTGTCCCTGTTTCTCTCTTTTGGAGTGCCTTCTGACCCCCTGTTCTACACATGAGAACCAAATACCCCACATAGCTCTGCAGCTTGTGTCTGTGGGGTCGTCCCTGTGTCTAGTTCAAGGCCTGGTGCAGGCAGGGAGGGCAGCCTGTGCACTGATGGGACCCGGGCCACGAGAGTGGTGCTGATGTTCTGGTGTCAGCTGACTTGTGCTCAGGCTGGACTTGGTAAGAGTTCAGAGATCTGTGGGTGATAGCCATGGACTTGAGCCCCCTCTGGGTTCTAACCACAGAGCTGCAGCTAGTCTGTGACAGCCAAGAGCCGCAGCAACCACAGCACACCTCCTGCACTCTGCACCATGTGTCAGCCGTCACCCAGGGGCCACCCTACTACACCTGTCCTCTCTGAGGGCTCGAAAGACCAGTGATCAGCAAAGGCAGCCAACTCCCCCCCATCAGTGTCCTGCCTTGACTCTGAGGGATGAGCTGTCACTGTGCTGTGGGTTCTGTGTCACCCGTGTGGGCTGGGGGACCCTCATCCTTCATGTAAATGGCTCTGCTCTTCCTGCTCAGCCCTCCCACCCTCCGTGTGTTCTCAGGAGTCAGGAGTGTGGTCCGCACCAGAACAGTTCACCTTCTAGGAATGTAGTTATTTTGACCCTAGAAGTTCAAGAGAAGACATGGGGGGAGCATGTGCTGTGTTTTGCCTGTGCTATGAAATCCCAAATAGTATGCTAAACACCACCTGAAACTGAATTAGCATTTTTCCTGTATACTTGGGTTGAGACATGGAGTATGTGATCATCAGAAATGAAATAGGAAAAAAATAATAAATAAATAAATAAAATAATAAAATAAAATATATATAAAATAATATAATAAAATAAAATAAAGTAAAAGCCTCTGAGAGAGTCATCAGCAAGTAGTGGGTCCAGGCAGTGCAATGGATGCAGCAGACTTGCGCGTAGTGACGTAACCCCAGCAACTCAGTAGCACCTGGGACCTGCAAGAGGCCAGGAGGCAGGGACTCCTTCTCCACAAACAGGCTCCAGAGAGCACAGCTCTGTGAGTCATCACAGCGTTCCCATAATTTTCTCCTGGTGGGAAACATGAAATTAGTTAGGAAAGGCAGATTTGACCATGAATAATTCAGAGAGATGTTTTCTGGGCCCGAACAGGAAAATTGGTGCCCTAACACTTCAAAGAGCCTTGGAATGCATGATTGAAAACTGGAAAAAAGTAAGTCTGGAGTTGGGAAATTGCATGCTGGGAAATACTGATGCTGTCTCTTAGTTTTGCCACTGCGCCACAGTGACACAAGGTTAGCAATAGGGGGAAAGGCTGACAGGTGGATGGGAACTCTGTTCTGTCTTTGAAACTCTTCCATAAGCCTGAAATTATTCCAAAGTAAATGTTTATTTTAAAAAAATCACAGGCTGGTAGATGTGGATGGAATTTCTAACCCCGTGGTTTTATAACTATAGTAATCATCCGCAACGCCCTGGAAGATGATTGAATGCTGATTCCAGGGCCCAGCTTTAGATATTCTTAGAGGTCCGGAGCAGGGCTTTGGAGTACATATTTTAACAAGAGCACCAACTGAGCTTGATATTAGTGATATGTACAAAAAGGAATATAGATGAGAATGTCCCTGTTAAAAAATTCAGTAGCTATTCTGATACCTCATTGTGGTTTGAATTTGCATCTCTCTGATGATGAGTGACGCTGAGCATCTTTTCACACGTCTATTGGCCACCTGTGTGTCCTCTTTGGAGAAGTGTCTGTTCGGGTCCTTCACCCATTCTTTTCATTGGATCATTTGTGGGGTTTGGGGTGTTGAGTTTTATAAGTTCCTTATAAATTTTGGAAATTAACCCTACCATTGGTGAATATATTCTCCTGTTCAGTGGGTTGTCTTTTCATTTTCTTGATGATTTCCTTTGCTGTGCAAAACTTTTTAGCTTGATGTAGTCCTGTTAGTTTATTTTTTTCTTTTGTTTCCCTTGCCCAAGGCGATATATCAGAAAAAATATTGCTACGAGAAATGTCTGAGATTTTATTGCCTATGTTTTCTTCTAGGGTTTTTATGGTTTCGAGTGTAACATTTAAGTCTTTAATCCATTTTGAGTTTATTCTTGCGTGTGGTGTAAGAGGGTAAAAAAGGTGAGGGGATTAAGCAAGGAAAAAAGATCCTCATAGGCACCGACAACAGGATGGTGATGACCAGAGGGAAGGGGGTGGGGGAGGTGGAAGAGGGGAAAGGGGGGACAAATGGTGAGGGAAGGAGACTTAACTTGGGATGGTGAGCACACAATACGATATACAGATGAGGTGTTGTAGAATTGTACACCTGAAACCTATATGATTTTATTAACTAATATAACCCCAATAAATTCAATAAAAAGTCATCCAGACATATTTGAGTGTTTCTGTCTCACTGATTTATGTTATCTACAATCTGCCCATACCTGACCATGTTAATAGCTGTCATTATAAACTAAATCTCACATTGCGTAGAGTGCTTCCTCCCACTTCATTTTTTTTCCAGAATTGTTTTAGTTATTCAAGTCCCTTTGACTCTTCATGTAAATTTTAGAATAAGCTTGCCTCTATCTACTAAAGAATGTTGCTGGGATTTTGACAGGAACTAGGAAGAATTAATGTCTCTACCATATTGAATCTTCCAATCCAGCAATACGTTTTCCCATTTATTTAGATCTTCCTCGAGCCCTTTAATTAGAGCTTTGTAAATGTCAGCATGCAGATTCTGTACATGTTTTGTTAGGCTAATATATATGTATTTCTTTTTCTTGGAGCAATTACAGGCAGCATTGTTTCAAATTTTGGCTTCCCCATGTTCACCGGAAATAGGTAGAAGTAAGATTGATTTGTTCCTGTTGACTATGTGCTTGGGGAGCTCATTTATCAGTTTTAGTAGTTTTTTGGTAGGTTCTTTGATATTTTTGTATGCAGAAAATGAAATAATTTTATTTCTTCCTTCCCAATGTGCATGATTTTGATTTCTCCCCTCCCCCTCTTTTTAAAGATTTTATTTATTTTTAGACAGAGGGGAAGGGAGAGAGAAAGGGAGGGAGACAAACACCAAAGTGTGGTTGTCTCTCATGCATCCCCCAACTGGGGACCTGGCCTGCAACCCAGGCATGTGCCCTGACCAGGAATCGAACCAGCAACTCTCTGCCTCACAGTCTGGTGTTCAACCCACTGAGCCACTCTGGCCAGCACCCTCCACCCTTTTCTTTCCTACATGTGCTGTTTAGAACTTTCAGTGCTGTATTAGTAAGAGTAGTGAGCATGGATGTCTTCACCTCATTCTTCACATTAAGGAAAAAAACATTCGGTCTTTTACCATAAAGTATGATGTCAGATGCAGGGTTCCATAGATGCCCAAGTCGAGGATATTTTCCTCTCTTCCTAACTTCTTAGGAATTTGTACCACAAATGGATGTTAAATTTTGTTCAAACTTTTTTTTTTTTTGCATTAATTCATATAATCACAGGAGTTTTCTTCTTTAACCTGTTGGCATGGTGGAGTACACTGACTGATTTTCAAATGTGAAACTACTACTAGTTGAAACGCACTTCGTAGTGCTTTGTAGTCATTTTTATAAATCTGCTCATTTTTTAAATTGTGGCAAAATTCACACAACAAAATGTACCATCCTCAACATTTCTAAACGTAGACTTCAGAGACAAAGTACGTGCACATTGTCAAGCAACCAGTTTTCACAACTCTTTTCATCTTGAGCAACTAAAACTTTACACCCATTAAACAACAAGCCCCCATTTCCCATCCCCCCATTTCTCATCCATGAATATCCAGTCTACGCTCCATCTCTATGAATCTGACTACTTTGGACACCTCGTATGAGTAGTATCAGCTGGTACTTTTCTTTTTGTTACTGCTTATTTCACTTAGCATAGTCTTCAACATCTCCATGTGAAAGTAGCATGTGGCTGAATACCCTTCCTTTTTACGACAAAGTAATATTCCATTCGCGTATAGACCACATTTTGCTTACTGTCCATCTGCCAATGGGCACTTGGACTGTATCTACCTTTTGTGAATAGTGCTGCTATGAGTATGAGGATACAAGTATTTCTTCAAGAACCCACATTCAATTATTTCAGGCCTATACCCAGAAGTAGAATTGCTA
This sequence comes from Anoura caudifer, assembly GCA_004027475.1. Taxonomy (NCBI): domain Eukaryota; kingdom Metazoa; phylum Chordata; class Mammalia; order Chiroptera; family Phyllostomidae; genus Anoura; species Anoura caudifer. The sequence goes on from PVKU01003173.1 coordinate 61,304, forward strand.
GGTTACATGCTACTTCAGTTTTTAATTTTTTGAGAGCTTTCTATACTGTTTTCTATAACAGCCGCACCATTGTACATTCCCACTGGCAGCACACAGTGTTTCCATTCCTTCACGTACTTGCTATTATTTTTAAATCACTTTTGCACCTCAGTTCGTAAGCATATTGGGTGTATGTTCTTACACTATTTTTTCTGGTTTTGGAATTTACATAATGTTGGCCTCATAAAATCATCTTGGAACTGTTTCATCTTCATGTATCTTCTGAAAGATATTTGTACAAGTTGTATTAACATTTGGTAAAATCTTACTAAACTTAGGCATGGAGTTTATATTTTCAGAAGCTTGTGGGATTATGGATTTAAGTTCTGTAATAGTTGCAATACTATTCAGATTGTCTATTTTTTTATTTTATTTATTTATTTTTAGAGAGAGGGGAAGGAAGGTAGAAAGCAAAAGAGAGAAACATCATTACAGAAGAGATACATCGACTGCTTGCATCTCACACGCTCCCAACTGGAGAACCTGGCCCACAACCCAGGCATCTGTCCTGACTGGGAATTGAACCCGTGACCTTTGGTGTACAGGCTGGCGCTCAATCCACTGAGCCACACCAGCTGGGGCAGATTGCCTGTTTTGCATTGGCAGACTTGTGACAGTTTCTCTCTCTGTAAGTCTGAGTCACTGTCCAGGATTCTCTTATTTCAACCTTTATTATTTCCTAGGGCAGATTTGCTGGTGACTTGCTCCCTCAGTTTTAGCGTCTCTGGAAACATCTCTTAATTTCTCTTCTTTTTTTTTTTAAGATATTTTTGCTGGACATAGAATTCTTGGTTGGCCATCTTTTTCCTTCAGTATTATGAATATTATCTCGTGTCATCCTAGCCATCACGACATCTCTAAGGAGTCAGCTGTTAGTCATATTTCAGATCTCTTGCACATGATGAACCAACCTACCTTCCTTCCTTCCTTCCTTCCTTCCTTCCTTCCTTCCTTCCTTCCTTCCTTCCAAGATTCTCTCTTGGTTCCTACCTTCACTATTTTAACAATAACGTGCATAGTTGTGAATCTCTTCGAGTTTGTCATACATGACATTCATTTATCTTACTTCAACTTTATTGAGCTTCTTGGATGTGTTGATTAAGACTTTTCATCAAATTAGGAAAGTTTGGGCCACTATTTCTTTGCATAGGCTTACTGTCCCTTTAAAAAAATCTCTTCTACTTATGGAACTCTGATTATGCATATATTACCATGCTTAATAGTATCCCACAGTGTCTGAGGCTGTTAATTTTTCTTCATTTTTTTTCCTTGCTCTTCTTCCAATTGGATAATCTCAAAAGACCAGTCATCGAGTTCACTGGTTCTTTCTTCTGCAAGCTTGAATCTTTTATAATGTCCATGTAGAGTTACCCTCATAACACTTTGTACTTTTCAGATCCAGAATTTCTATTTGGTTCTCTCTTTCTTTTCCCTTTTTTTTTTGGGGGGGGGGAATCTATCTTTACTGATGCTCTCTATTTAGTGAGGCATCTTCGTCATACTTTAATTGTTTAGGCATGATTTTCTTCAGCATTGAACATATTTATAACAGCCAGTTGAATCTTTTTCTGGTAACATCATTGTCTAGGGTTCATCAAGGATAGTTTTTACTGAGTTTTATTTCCCTGCCTATGGACCTTACTTTTCTATTTCTTTACATTTCTTGTATTGCTATAATTTAGTGTGGCAACGCTGGAGAACAAACACCCCCTTCAGAGTTTCTTGCTGCTTCCACTACTATTTGCTTGTTTAATGAATTTCCTAGAACAATTCTTCTAACATCTTTTGCTGGGCGGGTCTGCTGGCATTGCATTCATTAATTTTTTTGTTTCTCCGCAAATCTTTATTTCTCCTGTCATGCAATTATAGCTAAACACTTTAAATTTTTTAGGTAATTATAAATTCACAAGCAATTGTCAGAAAAAAACACAAAGAACTCCCCTGTCCCCTTTATGCATTTCCCCCTAGTGACATCTCATAAGAGAACTCTCCAATATCAAACACAGATGGGGACCTTGACCCAATAAAGACACAGAACAGTTCCATCCTCAGAGATCCTTCATGCTGCCTTTTTACAGCAGTTTTTACTTCCCTCCTTAACTCCCGGCAACTCCTAATTTGTTCTCTGTTTCTAGAATTCTGTCATTTCAGGGTTATATAAATGGTACCATACAGCATATACCCTTTTTAGACTGGCTTTTTTTTTTTTCAATCAGCATAATTCTCTGAGACTCATCCAGGTTGTTGATACTGCAATCTTAGTCAATAAGCATGTTTATGCTGTAGTAACTGTTCACGTAACAGAAATCAGCGGACTGAGATCATGAGTTTGAGGTGGGTGAGAAAATGAGGAAGGGAAGTAGGTGTTATTGAACCTCTCATGCACTTGGATATGTGCTTGGACGTGGAAGTGAAAGGAGTGTGGGTTTGGACCATGGTTTCAGCACGATAATGACCTGAGACTCTGCGGTGTTGTGTGCTGTGTGTCTGTCCGTCTGTGTGGTCTTCCATCTCCCCTCAAGCACCGGCTCAGCTCAGGTCAGGACTAGGACACTGTATCTATTTATTTATTTATTTGTAGAGAGAGGGGAAGGGAGGGAAAAGAGAGGGAGAGAAACATCAATGTGTGGTTGCCTCTCACATGCCCACTACTGGGGACCCGGTCCACAACCCAGGCATGTGTCCTGACTAGGAATCGAACTGGCAACCCTCTTTGGTTCACAGGCCAGCACTCAATCCACTAAGCCACACCAGTCAAGGCTATTTCTTTAAGTGGCAAATAAGACTTCTCTTAAAGAAGTAATAATTAAAGTGTCCTTTTTTTCAGTATTTATTGCTCTAAATTCAATCTTGCATGCCCAGTTACAAATGACATATTTGCATTTTGAAAAAAATCTCACAGTAGAATAATCATTCTTTGTTCTCTGCTTATTGCAAGTCACTGTGAAAATGAATATAATTAATTGTGAAGTTATTTTTAATGTTTCATTTAAATTTGTTTTGTATTATTCCTTGCATATCAAAGCAGCTAAACAGAGTGAAGAGATGCATAAATCCCTTGGTAGCAAACAGCAAATGAGGCAATAGATAGATTGTAAATCATAATTCATCCATTTTAACAATATTTAGCAGATACTAACACAGGAAATTTGTGTTTATAATGATTCATGTTTAAAGTATTGTCAGTGAAGTAATTACAAGTCTGCCCTATCATTTTATGTTAATCTGTCACAACTCAAAGTTGTTTTAAATTAAGACAAAAATATATAAGGTAAAACCTTTCCATAACTTGTTAAGGTCAGTTGGGGGACAGCCCACGTTACTGCAATTTAGAGATATTATAGAGGGATTTAAAATTACTATCAGAGCCCTGACTAGTGTGGCTCAGTGGATTGAGTGCCGGCCTGTGAACCAAAGGGTCACTGGTTCGATTCCCAGTAGGGGCACATGCCTGGGTTGCAAGCCCCCAGTTGGGGGTGCGTGAGAGGTAACCACACATTGATGTTTCTCTCCCTCTCTTTCTCCTTCCCTTCCCCTCTGTCTAAACATGAATAAATAAATTTTTTAAAAATTACTATGAAAAAATGGATAGTGATGAGAAAATTATACTTTTCAACAGAGCAATTAATGTGTGTGTGAACCTGAGAAATGAGCTCTCACCCATGCTTAATGGAACACAATGAAATACTTATCTTCCCATTGCGGTTAGGGTGTACATCACATTTCAGCAGAGAGTTTAAGTGCATGTTTAACTTTTGCATTTAATTGGGTCCTTATCTTTAGAAATGCATCCAGACCTGCGTCTAAGTTGTGGTGTAAGACGAGGACGACAGAGGGGCCAAGGATGCTCATCCCAGCTGCTGAAGCCTGCTGACAGAATGGAATTATTTCCTCATCTGGTGCTATAATTTCGCATTTATGCCTAAATAAAGATGTCCTGTTTTCATCTTTTGCACAACTATTTTTTTGCCAGTGGAAAGAATGAGATGCCGTGGTTTGGGTTTTTTTTTTTTTTTTCTTTCACATTCCTATTTTTCTTCTGAATATTTTCAGTTAATTAATGTTTGTGTTCAGAAGGACCAATTTGAATAAAGCCTCCACTGGGCATGTTGTAGGGATCTGAATAATTCTAAGAAATTAAATTTACATGGGTAAAATAGGCCAGGTGGATTCCCTTAGAAATATTATTGCTCAGAATCTTTCTTATTAATAATTGTAAGGGAATGGAGGTTATTTCAGTCCTTAGTGGAATTCAGTAACTCAAAGGTAGAGTAGTCTATACTAAGCTAAAAGGTCATTTTTAATCCTCACCCAAGGATATGTTTATTGATTTAGAGAGGGATGGAGGGAGAGAGAGAAACATCCCTGGGAGAGAGAAACATCAATCAAGTGCCTCCTGTACATGCCTCAACCAGGAATCAAACCTGCAACCTTTTGTTGTACAGGGGACAACGCACCAACCCACTGACTAGCCCAGCTAAGGCCTGAGCCAAATTTTTATGCTCAAGCAACTTAAAGTTTATGGAATAAGTATGTGTAATATTTTTAAAAAGTAAATGACCTACATGTTTTATTTCTACCTATTCTCTTCCTTGGAATAAATTTGTGTCAATGTTCTGGTTCCTGAATACCCTAAGCCACAGACTTCCCTCTGTTCCTGGGCCTCCTTCCATCACCTAATCTTCTCTCCCACCTCGGTGCCTTCCACCCCTCTTCACGCTAGTGAGAAATGGGTTTCTGAGCAGCCTGGAAGCTTCCATCTCTTTCCAGGTCTGGAGGAGGCCAAGGCTCCATTCTGGTGATGCTCTGAGGGACAGGATCCTGCCATTTCTTTATTTTTTATTCTATTTTTTAAAGATTTTATTTATTTATTTTTAGACAGAGAGGGAGGGAGGGAGAAAGAAAGGGAGAGAAACATCAATGTGTGGTTGCCTCTCCCGCGCCCCCTACTGGGGACCTGGCCCAAAACTCAGGCATGTGCCCTGACTGGGAATCAAACCAGTGACCCTTTGGTTCTCTGCAAGCTGGTGCTCAGTCCACTGAGCCACACCAGCCAGGACATGCCATTTCTTTAAACAAAACAATTCAAAGGAAATCTAGAGAAGAGAGAAGAGTCGTCACTAAGGAAGTAAAGGACGTGCTAATTTCCTCTAGAGAGTGAATACCTGGAATCTGCTGACTTGCTCTCTGTGATATCGCTTGCCCCAAGGCTGTGGCCCAGCTGTGGGCATCACAGAGACAGATCAGTGAGGAGCGGTCACGTCACACATCAGAGACTGAGCAGCTGCTGTCACTGGGCTTCGGACATCCTCCGGCTCAGATTCCTTTGCTCTCAAATCATTTTCCTGCCTTGTGGTTTCAGACACTCGAGCATCTTGCCCATCTGCACTCTGCTCATCTTGCTCTTTGGAAATAGATACCCAAGTCTTAAAAATATCAGCGATTCCCTGCCAGGAATTTACCCAAATAATAAGAGGTAGAGTCCAAGCTGCTCACCTCAGAGAAATATGGAAATGACTTCAATGGGCTGTAAAGGGTGGTTGCTTAACACATAATGGCTCAGCTATGTAGTTCTCCACAGCAGCAGCTGTCACTGGGAGGCAATGTGGGTTTCCCAGAGGACTCTTGGAAATATCTGCAGACTCAAGTCTAGTGGGTAGAGGCCTCAGATGCTGCGAAATATCCTGAAATTGAGATCTCTGGACCTGTCAGAAAACTCTTAGTTGGCACTCTGTTCCTTGTAGAGACACCAGCCACCGTATATTTTCTTTTCTTTTTTTATCCTCACCCGAGGACATTTTTTTTTCATTGCTTAATTTAGGGAGAGAGGAAAGCAGAGGGGAAGGGAGAGAGAGAAACATCCATGTGAGAGAGAAACATAGATCGATCACCTCCTGTAGCTTCCTGGATGGAGGATCGAACCCACAACCTTTTGCTTATCTGATGAAGCTCCAACCCACTGAGCCACACTGTCCAGGGCCATGTATTTTCATTGATTGGCAGGTAATTGGTGGCTCTGACATCCACTCCTCCTGCTGCTGTTCTGCCATGCAGGGGCAAAGCTTGGCTTCATGGACAGTTCTGAGGGTGAGTTTCCTGTCTCTAAACATCTCTCGCCACACAAGGCCCAGCCCTTCCACCCCACAGGTTCTGGAATCTTCAGGCTTTCTCCCCTCCCTTCCCTTGTCATCTGCTGACATTCTGTTTACATCAGAAGTATCAGTCTCATTCCTGGGGCCGGCCTTCCTTCCTTGTTTTGAGCCTGTGCCTTCCGTGAGCACTTGTTCACTGCAGCAATCGCCACCGTCTCCGATGCCCCTCACCAACAAGAGTCTCGCCCCTGTGTTTTCTTCTTCCTCTTCCCCATGTCCTATGACTGGGAGGAGGCTCCTCTCCTGTGGGGCCCCACTGGTGCTTGTCCCTGCAGCATTGTGGCTGGTGGGCGCGGGTGGCGGCCTGTGTCCCCATTTCCCAGGTGTGCACTCCTGGGCTGGCTCCTCAGCTCCCGCTCCTGCAGCCTCAGCTGCAGCCATGGGCTCAGGTGACCCCATTTCCTGGAGGCAAGAAGGGTGCTCGCAGCCCAGGGCTCAGTCGGCAGCCTGTTGCTTTGCTGTAGTACAAGAGCCAACCCTCTGAGCCACAGCCGTCAGAGCTGGCATTTTTCTTTAGAAAAAAATATGGAAGATAATCTGTTTTCCAGTCAACTTAATCACTGGGGTGTCACCATTCTGGAATTGTAGCCTAGGCTGTCCAAACTACCAAGTGCCATTTGCTGGCCTTGGACATTTCCATTTCCAGAGAAGAAAGAATACGACACCGTTTCAGGGAAGCACTTCTGCACACGGCGGACACTTCCCTTTAGCACCTTTTTCTGGTAGAATATTCCTCCTCTCAAGTCTTCCCTCAGCTTTCTCCTTCCAGTTAGATTACACAGGTGAAGTGAAAAGACGGGACTTTTAAAATTAAAAAGATAAATCTCACTGAAAAAGGAAGACAATGAAAAGAAGAAAATGTGCTATTAAAAGTAGTGTCGAATTGCCCTGGCTGGGTTTCCTAGTGGGTTGGGGTGTCACCCATACACCAAAAGGTTGCAGGTTCGATCCCTGGTCAGGGCACGATACGCATGGGAGCCAACCAATCGATGTTTCTCTTGCACATCGATGTCTCTCTCTTTCTCTCAAATCAATAAACACATTCTCGGGTGAAGATTTTTTTTTAAAGTAGTGTCAACTAAATACATAAAAGGAGAAACAGTTATGAGCAATGAGTGAGTTGCTGAGGGTCTAGTTGTTGATGTTCGATCCCCTTGCGTTCTTGGCTCTTTCATACAAGTTAAGGGGCCTCTTTTTGTTCCACTTTAATTGTTTTTAAAAGTGCTCATTATGGAACAGCAAAGAAAAGCCTACAGTCCGGCCCTCTCCTGAGCCCCTCACGAAGGGCACACCTGCGTGGGACGGCTGCCTTCCCAGGGAACTGGCTCCTCCAGGACAAATCAGGGGGCCAATGACCATCAACACCAAGCAGGCTGCCTCCTTTCCAGGGCTTCATGCCAAAGAAGATGCACACATCGAATCAGCTTGGGGGAACGGGGAGGAACCCCCAAAGAAGAAACAAGGAGTGGTTACTATTTCTGACCACCTGTCAGTCCCCATCCCATTCTGTGGCCCTCATTCAAAATGTTCTGGAAGAGAGAGCTTGTGTAAAATGTGATCCTATACCATCATTAACTTGAAAATGAAAGGTTTTTCACAGTGATGGGCAACAGCATTTATTGGAGATCAAAGAATAGCTATTCAGGAAGGTCTGCTTCAGGCAGAAGCCCAAATAATGTCCTGATTAGGTGATGAATAGATTTGGAGAATGGGAACAATGATATCCATAGCAAGAAGGCATTTCTGTGGTGCAAAAAACATAACATAGTGACCCGATTTTAAACAATGCTTTCAATTTTAAGTCTGATCAGCCTTGTAGTCATAGTATCTGCTTTCTTGTTATCTTGGCAAACAGCTCTTTGGGACAGAAGGTTGCCAAAGAGAAAGTGGGAGAGAGAGAGAAACATTAATTGATTGCTTCCCATACGTGCCCTGACCAGGAATTGAACCTGCAACCTCTTGATGCACAGGACGATACTCCATCCAGCTAAGCCACCCTGCCAGGGCATGGGGTTCAGGGCTTTTACAGAGCATGGTCCTTATGGCCCACCATGGTGGCCAAGACTCCGGACCCCAACAGTGCAATGGGGGTGCATCACGATTCATGGGGTTTGTACGAGGCAATCTTCCCACACTGCTACGTCAGAGTTCACGGTTGCAGGTGTGCGGAAAACCATCAGTCATTACCATACAGAACCCGTGCATGGCACCGCAGTTCCAGGGCTTGGTAAAGGACCAACCTTGGCTTCAGGCCACCTTGGGGATGCACAGACACAGGTGGCAGGAACTGCTGTGTTAACTCTCTCCTTATACTTGTGCTCCCACCCTGGTGTGATGGACAGGTTCATACATCAGTTAACAGTGGGCTCCCAAATGCAGGAAAAAGCACAGAGCTTAGGAACTCCACGTTTCATTAGCTGAGATGTGAGCAGCAGCTTTTCACAGCTGCACAACAGGGTTAATGGTAGCCAGTGGGTGGAGCTCGGTGTTAATTGAGTTAGCACATGGGAGGTGCTCAGCATGAATGGGGCAGGGATGCCCCCAGTGAATGCTAGAGCTGCCCATGCATCTGCCTGCAGTGAGGCCTGGCTGTGCCCCTTGAGAGCACTGGTCTTGGCCCCAGTTCCCAGGAGGTAATCTCTAACCCTTTGAAACATTCTGCATGATAAGAACTGGGGGCCCAGGGTCACCCCAGGTAGTCTGTGTTAACCATGTGACTTATGGGGCATATCTGAGTCACACCATGTCATCTGTGCTAATAATGTGACTTATGACTGAGGGCCTTGGGCCATGTGGTATCAGCTTGAACTCTGGGGTGGGGCAGGGGCAGCTGGACATCAAGGCCCATCACATGGGCAAAGCCCCGATAAAAACTGGGGACATCCAGGCTCAGGCAGCGGTGGGGGAGGAGGTCCTCGGGTTGGCAATACTCCATCCCCCTCACCACTGAGAGAGGGAAGGGCTGTCCACACAGCTGGCTGGGGAAGGACCACTGGGTCCTGCGCACTTGTCAACTCCTGGACCCCGCCATCTACATGGCAGCCCTCAGCTGACTTCAGTCTGCGCCTCTTTGGTTGTGGAACTGGGGTGTTGGGGAGAAGGTTTGGCTGAGTTCCAGGAGCCCCAGTACATTATGAACCTGCAGATGGTCACGGGGACCCCGAAGTTACTGTCAGTAAGTAAGGTTGTGGGGACCCTTGTACTTTGCTGTTTCAAAAAGCCTAAAATCTATTTCCTATTGCCTGAGCAACTTTAATTGTGTTCCTCAGTCAGCACGAAGGCAGAGTTTTGAAAGGGTCTTATCTCACTTTGACCCCTGGGAGAATGTAATTATGGTTTTATGATTGGTCTGGAAATCGAAGCCTGGAATGGGATATTTTTAGTATATTAGATATCATGTGGTTCTCAATTTTCTTCTTTTTTTCAATGTTTGAAACTTGGATTTGCTAAACAAATAAGGAAATGGTTTCATTCTTCCAATGAGCTTAACAGAAGGTAATAGATCTGCAATGAGTAAACCCTCTGGCCACAGCAGTAGTGGGGCTATTATAGAAGCATCATCCTTTACCACAGACTGGGTTTGCAGCCATTTGAATACTGGATTCAAATACTCAGATAAACCCAAAGACGTCTCTCCCAGAGTAAAACGTTTCTGCGAAGAACTAGGGTGATGGCAACACATCACCCAGGGCATCGTGGCCGGAGAGAGAGTGTAGATGGTCACTGAAAATGAAGTTTCAGAGAAAAGACAAGCCAAGTCATCTCCTCTGGCCCTCAGACTGGCTGAGTGTGACTGGTTTGCTTTGTCCATACAAGTAAGTGGGCATGCGCAGTGTTCCTCACTGGAAAGAAGCAGCCTTGCAGGAGCCTGCGTTCCGCCTGGACTCGTGCTGGGGGAGCCCTGATGGGAAATCTAGTCGCAGCCTCTTAACTTGCATCCTGAGGTCCCAACCGCGTGGGACCTCCATCAGGGTCTTTGAAAGACAGTGAAGGAAGCCTTGCCGGAGAACCCCACTTGCTGGTCCACTGGCTGTGTGGCCTGAGTCCCTGGTGCGTCTGGTCCCACGGATTTCCCAGGCCCATCTGGGGCCCCGCCTATCACATCCACCTCGGAAGCATCCCATTCTCTGAGAAACATGGAATGACAGCCCCATCTGATGTTTGGGCTCCGTCAGCCAAGGAAATAAATTTCTGTTCTATCATCTCTCTTCTGGGAAATGATCCAAATGTGCGATACTAAATATGTTCCTCTATAGAAGATTGATGATGGTGTTCAACAATATCATTTTATAATTGTGCTGCATAGTGATGTAGTTTTGGTCCCTTCGTATTTAATGTGGCCTAATTTTATTATTTTTAAAGGTTTTATTTATTTATTTATTTTTAGAGGGAGAAGAGAGAGAAATATCAATGTGTGGTTGCCTCTACCAGGGACCTAGCCTGCAACCCAGGCATTTGACCTAGACCAGGAATTGAACCTGTGACCCTTTGGTTTGCAGGCTGGTGCTCAATCCACTGAGCCATGCCAGCCAGGGCTTATATGGTCTAATTTTAAATACTTCATCTTAACTCATCCACATTTAACCAATCTATATATACACAGTGGTACCTGATTGTTATATAAATGCTTTGAGGCATGTAGTTTTCAATCCATTTCTCAGATAAGGAAGCTCAAGTTTAATGAGATTAACAGTAGGCTGTGTGGCGTGGTGGCCAAGAGGTTGTTGTCAGAGAGTGGGTGGGAGCTCCTGACTCCGCATTTGGGCCCCGCATGTCACTCCTCTGAGCCCGTGTCCTTGTCTGCAAAATGGGGGTAATTATACCACCTTCTCCTTAGGGCTGTGATGTCATTTAAACAAGTACAGCATACAGTCAGCTTCATGAAAGCTTGGCACAAAGGACATATGATATTATTTTAATTGCTGTCTTTATGTTCTAAGAGGCAAGAGGTAAATGACTGGCCCTAGATCTAGATATTAACAAATATAATTTACAGGGTTCAGGTTCAAAATCCTAGCTCTGTGTCCAGTTCTCATTTCATTGTTGAAAAAACAACAGCAACAAAATGTCCTTGCATGAACAAGTTGGGAGGGGACTCAGTGGTTGATTAAATTTATTTTTTGTCTTGAATCAATGGGTGAGAAATTGTAGTCTACACCTTTGTTTCCGATTCCTCCCTTTCTTAATCTTTTTTTAAAATATTTTATTTATTTATTTTTAGAGAAGGGAACAGAGGGAGAAAGAGAGGGAGAGAAACATCAATGTGTGATTGCCTCTAGAGTGCCCCCTATTGGGGACCTGGCAGGACTGGGAACCAAACCCTTCAGTTCACAGGCCAGTGCTCAATCCAATGAGCCACACCAGCCAGGCCCTTCTTAATCTTTATATACAAATATATGCCTGAATTTTTCATTAGTAAAATATTTCATAAGTAAATTTTCATAAGTAAAGATATGTCCATCCCATCCCCTAAAATGGCTTATTACATCCAACCTCTTAAAAACTGAGGCTTAGCATTGGGTAGAGGGGATTCCATCTGCTAATGACTACCATGGAACATGGCATGCAATCATGTGTATCTCCCACTGAGCATGAAAGAACAGCTGAGATGCGTAATTAAGGGTACTGCTGTGTAATCCATGTCAGAGATTCATGGCGGAGGGTTATTGCCTGTCTGGATAATTTGACACAATCTAACTGGGGGCTTCACCCTCATCTGTTTTCACAGAAATGATTAAGGAGACAAAGGAAGGGGGAGGGACTTTAAAATGAGACTATGCACGATCTTTTGCCAATCTGTTGACTGTTGTGTCTTGGGGGATTTGTGTAATTTTTGTTTGTATTTTTCAAAAGTAAAATATTCAAGAATCAGAATCCTTGCTGTTCATTTTTATGTGGGTTGGCCCTACATCATCAGCCTACTGTTTCCTTATTGGCCCACCAGCCATGAATGACGCAATCAGAGACCAATTTAATAGGAGGAAGTCTCGCTTTACCACGTTCCTACCTACTATATACTTCTCATTAACCACAGGGAGCATGGCTTGTGATATTAGGTATTGTGACTGAATAAGCAAATTAGCAAGCAAAGAATCTGAAACTGAAGAAAAAATAGAGTCTATTTAAATTGTGTGCGGGTTCACAAATGAATTTTCTAAAACTAAAATGGCTACATGCAAATGCTTTCTCTGCACCTCTCAATGTTTACAGCAATTCAGGGAGGAAAAGTGAATGTGAATCTGTCAAGCAGAGCTTTTTGCAAAGTTCAGAAAACATTTTCATGGGAGGCAGAAAAATGATATAGTTTTGCTCTCACACTTAGATAAGTTTCAACCAGATTTTGCAGTTTTCAATGGCAGAGTTCACTGAGTCTTATGAAGCATTTACCTTGGTTGTTTAGGAATTGAATTCTAGAAGTGAGAATTATTTGACTACATTAACATTTCAAAACAAAACTGAACAAGATTTGGAGATAAATCATTCATATTATCATATTGTGGAGAATGGGAAGAAATATAGAGCCCCTCCACCCGCTCCGTCTAACCTTTTCATGTTGGAAATCAGGGGCATCTAACCTGCAGCCTGCAGGCTGTATGCAGTCCAGGACAGCTGTGAACGTGGCCCAACACACACACAAAATTGTAAATTTACTTAGAACCTTTTCTTTGCTCATCAGTTTTTCATTACTGTTTGTGGATTTAATGTGTGGCCCAAGACAACTCTTCTTCCTGTGTGGCCCAGAGACATCAAAAGGTTGGGCACCCCTGGGAGATGAAGATGATTTATCCATGTTCGACTTTGAGTTGCTGACTTGGTGGTGAATCCTAGTTAGCAGGCCTTGAACTTGAATCCAAGTCTCCTATAACCTAGTGTTCAGATGGCTAGTTTTTTTAAAATTTATTTTAATTGTTGTTCAAGTATAGTTTTCTGCCTTTTACTCCCATCCCAGCCCACCCACCCAGCTCTCCCCACCTCCCTCCCATTTTCACCCCATAATTTTTAAATAATACCTCTAATGAGATACAATTCACCCACCATAATTTTCTTTATTTTAAAGTATAAAATTCAATAATGTTTTAGTGTATTCATAGAATTGTGCACCTGTCACTACTCTGTAATTTTATAATATTTCATCACCCCCAAACTAAATCCTGTACACATCACTAGTCACTTCCCATTTTTTCTTTTCTCAGCTCCTGGCAACTACTTTCTGTACTTGGATTTGCCTGTTTTGGGTGTTTCATATAAATGGATAGTATAACCTGTTGCTCTTTTTTTTTAAAGATTTTATTTATTTATTTTTAGACAGAGGAGAAGGGAGGAAGAAAGACAGAGATAGAAACATCAATGTGTGGTTGACTCTTACACACCCCCTACTATGGACCTGGCCCACAACCCGGGCATGTGATCTGCCTGGTAATCGAACAGGTGACCCTTTGGTTCATGGTCTGGTGCTCAATCCTCTGAGCCACACCAGCCAGGGGTGAATTAATTTTTGAACATGCTGAGAGAAAAAAATCTAACTTTATTTCGTGTGTGTACATAACCAGTTGTTTCATTTGTTGAAAAAACTATTCTTTCACCCAATGAATCCACGTGACACCCTTGTCAAAAATTAATCAACCACAGGTATGAGGGTTTACATCTTAACTCTCAATTCTCTTCCATGGGTCTACCAACCTGTCCTTACAGCAGTACCACACTGTCTTCATTAATCAAGCTCTGTAGGAAGTTTAAAATAAGGGTATGTGATTCTTCCAACTTTGTTCTCCTTTTTCAAGAATGTTTTGTTTCTTCTGGGTCCTTTGCATTTCCACATGAATTTTAGGATTGGATTGTCAATTCTTGGAAAACATTAGCTGGGAGTTTTAAAAATGGAATTGCTTTTGCAATTTTTCCTTTCAGATCACTATTATATATTAGAAACACAATTTATTTTTGCATATTAATGTTGCAAGCTTCAGCTTTACTGAACTTTTTTTACATCTAATAATTTTTCTATAGCTTCCTTAGGATTTTCTATATATCATGCTATCTGTAAATAGAGATATTTTCACTTCTTTTTTTAAAATATTTTATTTATTTATTTTTAGAGAGAGGGGAACAGAGGGAGAAAGAGGGAGAGAAACATCAATGTGTGGCTGCCTCTCATGCACTCCCCAACTGGGGACCCAGCCTGCTACCCAGGCACGTGCCCTGACTGGGAATTGAACCACTGACCCTTTGGTTCACAGGCCAGTGCTTAATCCACTGAGCCACACCAGCCAGGGCTCAAAATATGTTCTTAATTTCTTTGTGATTTCTTCTGTGATGTTGTCATTACTTAAGAGTAATTTGCAAGTATTTGTGCATTTCCCAAATTTGTATCTCTTCATTTCTCACTTTAGTCCATTGTGGTTGGAGAATGTAAGTTTGGGTGGTTTTAATAATTTTGAATTATTGAAGTGTATTTTGTGGCTCATCCTGGAAAATATTATATTTGTCCTTGAGGAGAAGATGTATTCTGTTATTGTTCTATAGATGGCTGTTAGTTTAATTAACATCTTAAAATAACAGGTCAGATTAAAATGGACTTAATTTCAAAGGTTTTAGTACAGAAAACCTTTGTTCCATTATAGCTACTTTCCCTCACCCGACCTTTGGGCTACTAATTAGATCCAATTTACTTTTTATATATATCATTAACCCCTTAACACATTTATATAATCATTGATTTATGTAGCTGTTATTAAATTAGACAGAACAAAAGTGTCACAAACAAGTTACATTTATATTGTCTTTATATCTAGAAATGTAGTTACTTTCTTGGGTATTGTTTATTTCTTGCGTGCATCTGAGTTACTGTCTACTGTCCTTTAATTTGCTGGCCTGCCTAGGTGGACCCAGGACACAGGCCCAGTGTCTTCTGTGTGACGGAATAGTCCATGCTCTGATCCTGGGGAGGGACAAGGGACAGCCTCGCCACATTCTTGGCTCTTTCTTCAGAACACACTTTCCTGGCAGTGAATATCCTAAATGTAGTGTCTTTGGCAATCTGGATAGGCTCAGAATCCCAATTCTTTTATGCTTAACAATTTCCCTCCTCAGTTTCCTTCCTTCCCATCACATTTTACTATCGGCAGCAAGGAGAAACCAGGTTGTACTTTCAACAGTTTGTTTGAAAATCTCTTCAACTAGATATGCAACTTATTGTTTCCAAGTTTGCATCCCATGTAACAGCAGATCACAGTGCTGCTCAGCTTTCTGTCACAATATAACAGGAAACCCCTTTCCTCGGTTTCCAATAACATGCTCCTCATTTCCTTCCCAGTCCTCAACACCAGCACCTTTAACGTCTGCATTTCTATCCACATTGTGTGTATGATGTCTTACATATCCTCGAAGTGACGTAGGTTTTCTCTGTGACGGCCTCACTTCCTGAGTCCTCACTAGCTCCACCATCAATATCCACATTTGCTCCAACAATCTTTTTTTCCTTTCTCTTCTTTTTAAAACCCCACTAAGGATATGTTTATTGGTTTGAGAGAGAGAGAGAGAGAGAGAGAGAGAGAGAGAGAGAGAGAGAAACATCGATGTGAGAGAGACTTGAATCACTTGCCTCCCACACATGCCTTGCTGGGGAATCGAACCTGCAACCTTCTGGTGCATGGGGCAACACTCCAACCAGCTGAGCCACCCAGCCAGGGCTGTGCTAACACTCTTTTCAAGGCAAGCTAGGCCTTTTTTCTTGTTATGGTTCTCATCAGAATTCTAGTCTCTTCCCACAGCCCAGAGCTGGAACAACACTTCCAATTACCAAAATCTTACTTTCCTATTGCTGCTCTAATAAATTACTACAAACTCAGTGGCTTCAAACAACACAGATTTGTTACCTGCAGTTCTGGTGGTCAGAAGTCTAAACTCGGTGTCGCAGGGCAAAAACTAAGGTGTGGGCAGACATGTGTTCCTGCCACTGGCTCTGGGTGACTCCGTTCCTTGCCTTTCCCATCTTCTCCAGCTTCTTTTTTATATAGTTTTTATGTATTTATTTTTAGAGGGGAAGGGAGGGAGAAAGACAGGGAGAGAAACATCAGTGTGTGGTTGCCTCTCGCCCGCCCCCTACTGGGGACCTGGCCAACAACCCAGGCAGGTGTCTTGACTGGGAATCAAACCTGCAACCCTTTGGTTCACAGGCCCACACTCAATCCATTGAGTCACACCAGCCAGGGAATCTCCAGCTTCTTGAGGTTGCCCACACTCTCCAGCCTCTGCTTCCCTCATCACATCTTGATCTGATGCTGGCCCTCTAACTCACTTCTTATACAGATCGTTTTTGCACTGGACTCACTGAACAAGGCAAGATATTCTTCCCACACCAGTAACCTTAATCACTCCTGTAAAGCCCATTTGCCACATAAAATCACACATTCCCAGGGCCTGGGATTAGGATATGGGCATCTTTGAGCACCATTATCCAGTCTAAAGCCATCACCAGGCAGGTTAAACAGCAAAATTCTGTGGGTGAGAGACTCATCGAGGAAACTTCCAATACGTTCTACCTTTCCTGTGGCTTTTGCGCTGTGGCTTTTGAGAAGCTTTGGGGTTTCAAAGCCGTCACAGGTGTGGGAGAAGGAAGTGAGTGAGTTCCAGCGCTACAGAGCTCTCTGTTCTTGCTGAGCTGCCAGCTTTGTCGGAATCAGTGTTTTGTCTGAATCAGCTCCCCTCCGGTTGTTGGAAGCCTTCAGTCAATTTCCAGAGTTCTGTAAAGGTTGTTTTTAGTTGAATTCATCGGGGTGACTCTGGTTCGCACAACCACACAGGTTTCAAATGTACAACTCAGTCCAATGTTGGTTGATTGTGATATTTTTATCGTTTTGTCAGTGTTCTGCTGGCTTTTATGGAGGAGGGTCTTTGCAGAGATCCTTAGTGTTTCCTCTCTGCTGGCTATTTTTTAAAAAGATTTTATTTATTTATTTTCAGAGAGAGGGAGAGAGAAAGAGAGAGAGAGAAACATCAATATGTGGTTGCCCCTCATTCACCCCTAATGGGAACCTGCCCTGACTGGGAATTGAACCCGCTATCCTTTGTCTTCTGGCTATTTTAAAATCTAATTAATTAGCTTATCCAAATAATCTCATTAGTTATTTAACCACCCCAATCCAACATCAGCTGTGCAGCCCTCCTCTTGCTGCGGCTGTGCCGTGGCCTGTGTTCAGGGATAGCTGGATGACAGAACTTCGATCTGCCACCATTGAACCAGCCACTACAATGCAGGTACGTAGCAATCCCCAATGCCCCACCCCCTGCCCCACTTAGGTAGATAGATGCTGGTTCAGAATTTTCTGGGAACGATGATCATAAATCAGTGACGAAATTCTGGGATGTCCCAAAAAATGTAAATCGAGGGATGACCTTGTGTCCTTTGTGCAAACTGTAAAAAGCTAAGATGAATCATTTTCCAGCAAAGATTTATTTCCCTCCAACTGTTTAGTCCTTATAGGACTTTTCACACACCTTTCTGTTCGTGGCATTTTGTTCACTGGTCTCCCACGGGGATGGGGCCATGCAAAGCCTTCCATCTGACCCAGGAAACATATTTGCATAGCAAATTGCAGGCCACTGATGTGGGGCTGACTAAAGCTTTTTGGAAACAGAAAGATTGCTAGTGTGACATTATAGTTCACACGCATTGTAAGCAGCCCAGAATAATGCGTGGCATATTATGATGTTAACAGCAGATTCATTTAAAGTGGTTTTATATTTGTGTTTGTAGCTATGAAAAAGTGAGCCCAAGGAGCACTTATGGATAATCATTTTGTCAAATAAAATGATAAAAAATAACTTCTCCTTTGAATAACAGTCAAATTCAAGCACAGAGTGAAAAATATTTAAATTTTACAGGGTGATTTATGCTACAGTATAACACAGACAAAAAGATAAGTGGATGAATGGATTCATCTCTCTATTGATCAGTAGGTAAGATAGATGATAGATAAATGGATTGACCAATGGATCAATAGAAAAGATAGATGATGGATGGTTATATAAATGGATGGATGGGTGGATGGATGGATGGATAAATGGATGGATGGATGGATGGATGGATAAATGGATGGATGGATGAACAGACAGACAGACAGATGGAATGATAACACAGTATATACAGATAGTACCTATGACCTGGGTTCCATGTTATCATCCTTTTTTACCTTCCTAATATGTAGTGAACAGTGATGGGTTTTTGAAAATCTGTATTTTACATGAAAAAATTCAGAGAAATAATTACATACTTTATATATATCTACATATGTACATATATAGATATATGTACACATCTACATATGTACATATATAGATATAGATATATAAATAAATAAACTGGCAAATGAGGAATGGAGAAATAATCTTATTCATGTTGAACACCTCTTAAAATGAAAACAAATAATAGAACTTACTACAGCTTTCACCCAACCAAAGTGTGTGTGTGTAGAAATAACAACAGTCCCTTCATATGTCATCTGAGCCAGTGTCACTTGTCATTGAGGATGGTGGACACCAGCCCAGACCAGTCAGACAGGCTCCAGAAGCAACCAGAAGGCCCAGTCTCTCCCCCAGGGCCCTGGTTTGGAAGGTCTCCCAGGTGGAGGGTGTCCTCCTGCCCCGCCTCCCGGGACCCCACTTTGAGGAACATCTGGAGCCCAGCCTAGGGTTGGCTGAGTATCCGTTTGCGCTTTTCTGGGAGTTTTCTTCCCACCCTCATCTCTTGCCTCCCAGGTCACTCAGCCCCTGAAATCTTTGCTATTCCTCCAAACACCAGGTTCTGTTCTGGGTTGGATTTGTATGCTCTTCCAGCTCTGCTTGGGCACTATTCTCCTGCTCGGTTAGGGTCTGGGCCCTCGGGCTGTCAGTCTGTGCTGGAAAATCATCACATCTTCTGGGCCCTCCCAACTATCCTACTTAATACAGTGTTGGGCAGTGGGAGCACCTGCTTGAGTGTGGTGGGCAGGGTAATGATATGGGTGTAATAATGTACAGTTTTAATTTGAACATTTCACCTAAAATGTCCTATGGTGTGCTTGAGTGTGATGTTGTTATGTTACAAAATGGCACGCTTACGATTGTGTAATACAAGATTTTGTAACAGCAAAGGGACATCATCTGTGCCGGACCCTCTATCTCACTGTCCTGCCACAACCCCGCCCCCAGAGCCTCTTCTCCCCTTCACCGCTCCTTCTCCTCTCTAGCAGAGCAGGAGAAACCACCTCCATAAAGGGCAGATAGTGAATGGTGTCGGCTTTGGGAGCCATATGGTCTCTCTTGCAACTACTCAACTCGCCATTATAGCACACAGACAATATGCAAATATGTGTGCTGCTGTGTTTCAATAAAACTTTATTTACACAAACAGATGAGGGCCAGACACTGCTCACAGACATAATGTGCCACTCTGCTCCAGAGGTGGTGCTTTGTGACACCAGACAAAATGTTGTTTATTTGCGATATCTCCGTCACCACCAGAATATGGGTGCTCAGTAAATACACGGAATGCGTGAGGGGTGAGAAAAGGGTAGACTTCAAACACTCAGTGATTGACATGAGTCTCTTCACGCCTTATCTCTGTCAAATAATTTAAGTTGACGGTCTTAGAATCACCACCCATGCCTACTAAAGTGAAATCTCTAAACCTGGAGACAGAGTCCAAAATCCACAGAATCACAGTCTATAAACCAATTGCCCATTAGTCGTCCTTCGAGCCACAGTTGGTCCTGCGACACCCCACCTGTCAAAGGTGTGAACTGGGGAGAGCAGGGCCCTGCTTGCCCTCCGGCTGCCCTGTGGCCTTGGGCTCTGGGGGTTGTAGCCAGTCCCACGCCAGGGGATGGAGCTTCCGCTGGGGCAGGGCGGTGCGGCAGAGGAGAAGCATCCCATTCAAAATAGGCACTGGGATGAGTACTTGGGACAATTGCCAACCTCAGAATGTGCGGGTTACAGAAAGGATAAAGAAAATACTTTACCTTGGGTTTCGGCTTGAACACTAGGTATGTGGGATGGCCGTCCACCCACATGAGGAATGGGCCTAGGGGAAATCAGTCTCATTTTGGATGTGGAGAGATAGGACTGCAGTGCTTGTTAAACATACAAGTGGAGATTCTGAGTTATTTGCTTGGCAGGCGAACCTGGAGGGCAGAGGGAGTCTGGGAGAGAGAGATAAAGGTGACCATTGTCCACATGTCCTTAGAATTTAAAGTCGTAGGACAGAATACAATACCCGGGAGAGAGAAAAGGGCAAAGCCAACGGTGAGGGCAGAGAGCTGGGCTCCTCGGCATAGACTGGCCAGAAAAAGGATATGGGGAGCCTCTGAGGCGCAGGAAGGAGAAATCGGGGGTCTGCCACAGTCTCATAGCATGTCCGCAGTGACATTTATTGGTTTCCATGTTGTACTTGCTTGGCTTTGATAAAGCTGCCACCAGGCACCCTTTAATGTTACCGGCCAGCCAGGCCACTGCCTGGGGAGGTTGCACGGAAAATCCAAATCCTCCAGGGCAATCTGCCAATCTGCCGGCTGGGTGGAGCAGATTGGGGAGAACTGGGTGCTGAGTGCTCACATTCCAGCGGGCGGAGGAGCAGAAAGGGGAGGAGCCTGAGGTCCAAGACTGGAAGGAAGGAGGGGACCCCTGCGTGAACAGGAGGTCACCCAGTTACATGTGTCCATCCAACTGTCATCCAGATCCTCCGACCTGAAAATGACGATGTGTTTCCCTGGCACTTGGCTTCTAACTTTGCTGGGGGCTGCAGCATGTTGCTACCCCAGGTCTAGTGTGGCAGGCGGCCAAGTGTGGGGGCACGTGGCCGCTCCCGCCCCTGGGGTCCATAGCACTGTCAGCTGCGTGGCTTCGGGCGGGCCCTGCAGGGACCAGCAGAGGCCATCGGGACCCTCAGTGGCACCTCCAGGCGCAGCTGCGGTGGACCAGGCCAGGCAGGGGTGGTGGCTGGAGCCGGCAGCGGGCATGAACTCAGCTGCAGGCCCTGGTGCATGTGCCTGCGTCACGACGGGGCTCACGCAGACACACCGGAAGGGCTGAGAGCCAGGGCCCATTGCAGGCACTCTGGCATCTGGCCTGGCCCCGCGTGTCAGTGGGCACTCCTGTGGCTGCAGGGCTTCACTCAGGTACACGCACAGGGGGCGGGGAGGGGGGGGGTACTGGTGGCAGGGTTCCAGCCACCCAGGTGCAGGGGCACAGTTGGAGGGGCTCGCTGTAGGTGATCCCAGGTCTCATGGAACCCCAAAATCAGCTGTGAGGGCGTGTGTGTGGCACTGGAGGTCGGTGACAGGAGTTGGCCAGGGGGATGCGGGCACACAGCTTCCAGGGCTGGCCCTGAACAAGCCGGGGGTGGCGGGATCCGCTGAAGGGGTTGAGGTTTTCCTTTTCCACTTGTACAGCGACAGAGGTCAAAGCTGGCTGCGATTGGGACCCCAGGCTCGGGAGTTCGGGAAAGGGCAGAAGGGATTCTGTGGCTGGCATCTGGGAACGTGAAAACCTGTGACATCTATGGGGCCTCTCCGGCATCCATGCTGGGGATGGTGGCTTCACCGGGGAAAGGTGCTCATGCCGCAGGAATGGGTCAAAGTTGCTACTTGTCACCAGAAGCTGCATTTCCTTGTCCTCTCTCAGTTCCCATCACAGCCTCCTCCCCCCATACTCCCAAGTTACAAAAGGAAGATAGAGGTTTCGTTTCTTTCTTTCAAAAAAATTATGAATATGAAGAAATAGCAGATCATTCTAAATTGTTTTGAGCATTTATTTCAACAATCCATTTTGTGTCACTTATGAAATATCACTGCAATCTCCTTTTTCACAGGACTAGAATGCTATAGAACATTTGTGCAATGTCAATTTCCATGCCCAGTGTAGACTTGTCTCCTGAGGGGAATATATTGTGTCATCTTGAGTTTATTGTATTAATTTATTGATCCTTATAACCCAGATGGCAAGTGCCTTGTTGTACCGCTTTAGATTCAGTGGGCGAAGCACCAAGCAGCAGGAGAGGTGGTTTGTTTCTTCTTACTTGGCACGGAGAGCGCTCCTGGAAAGATGCCGGACAACTCTGTGCCCCTAAACTTCCCACATGAAGCCTTCCAGAATTCCCAACACCCTCTTTCAGGATGAGCACAGTGATAAATCATTTCTCTTCTCCTCTCCTGGCACCAAAGGAGAACTTCCTCTTGTGCTCGCCTTCACCTTGGTGTGCTCTGCTTAGAAAGAAAGCCTGACCTGGGAAAGCTTGGAGGTTTCTCAGTAACCCAGATGGCGGGTCTAAATCAGACATCAGGCTGACCAGAGACTATGGCCAAATCCCCTTCCCTCGTGTCTTTTTTTTTTTTTTTTTTTTTTTTTTTTTTTTTTTTTATTGACTGATTTCAGAGAGAGAGAGAGAGAGAGGATCAAAATTCTGCCACCAAACCACCAGCATTTCCAAAGGGGACTTTATTATATTGCCTCAGTGAGAAATCCAGTAATTCTACAGTTAATCTTCAAGAAATATTCATGGAGAGCCTACAAGATTACCGTGGCTAATGGCTCAATTAGTTGGAGTACTGTCCCATGCACCAAAAGGTCGCAGGTTTGAACCCCAGTCAGGGCACATACCTAGGTTGCAGGTTTGATCCCTGGATGGGGCACACATGGGAGACAACCAATTGAGGTTTCTCTCTTAATCTGTTTCTCTCTCTCTCTCAAATCAGTAAACATACTCTCCTGTGAGGGTTAAAAACAAAAAAGAACCTGCAGAATTTCTGATATCATCGCATTTAACCCTTCTGCACAGCCTCTGGAGAAGACACTGTCATCCTCTCCCCCTGAAAACAAGTTGAGGCTCAGTTTGCTTGGCAATGTGGCCGTGGCTCAGGGCTAAGGACATCAGTTAGTTGCGGCCTCACTCAAATGCCCAGGAACACGCATTGGAACACTGAGCCCACAGTGATTGGCCCGATGTGCCAGCCAGGGAAGCTCCTAGGAGAGGGCTGGTCAGAGGCTGTTTGGGCGGCAGTTCTAGCAGATGGCGTAGAAGTCCCACCCAAGAGCCGTATCCTCTGTAGGGACTAAAGATGACAAAAGCTCTGTCTCGTGATGGCTTCTGGTGTCATCACAGGCTTCCTCAGGGGCAACTCCCAGGGACCACACTTCTGGCTTCTGTGAGGTCCTTCTGAAGGCAGTGCATGCTGTCTGTACGTCCCAGGGATCCCATGCTGCCCATCCCAGAATACCTGCCCCAGGTGCACTTTCCCTCCCATGGCCCACACACACTTGTGGAGGTCCAGGACAGAGGGTCTGTCCTCCAAAGGCGGCCCCTTCCAAGGACAGCTCGGAATTACAAATTCACCTGACTCTTCCTCCACCCCCTTCCCACCCCACACCTACTGGTTCTTCAGCCATACTCCCTCACAAGTTATAGGCATAACGAAATTATCTCCTTTTCTCTCTTCATAAGATTCTATGTATTCTTTTTAAATATCTTCCATTAATTTAGTGGGAAATTTTTTTCATTTTTTATTACATTGTGATGGTACCTTTTAAGTTGTTCCCCTAATTATCACCTATTTGTACATAAAACAATTTATTTTATTTTTTTAAGTTCTCACCCAAGGATGTGTTTGATGAGAGAGAGGGAGGGAGGGAGGGAGGGGGGGAGAGAGAGAGAGAGAGAGAGAGAGAGAGAGAGAGAGAGAGAGAGAAGCATCGATTGGTTGCCTCCCACAGGCACCAAACCTGCAACCTTTTGAGGTACAGGAGGACTCAACAACCACCTAAGCCATTCAGCCAGGGCAGGTCGTACTTTTTTTTTTTAAAGGAAAGTTTTCTCTCTGTTTCTTCCTTTTCTCTCTCTTTCTTCCTTTTCCTTCCTTCCTTAATTCCTTAATTCCTTCCTTCCTTCCTTCTCAACTTCAGTTCTGTCATTACAGATTAATTCTGCCTGTTCTAGAATGTTATGTAAATGAATCGTAAGTGTAGACTATCTTGAACTCAAGCTTTTTTCATGTAGCTCAGTCTTTTAAATTTGCCACACAATTCCATGCATGACTAACACACTTCCTCTTTATCAGTGACCACCACTCAGTAGTGTGGATAACCACAATTTGTTGCTGCATGTACTGGCTGATGGTTTGCAGTTTTGAGCTACAAGGAATAAGGCTACAATGAGCAGATGTGCGCAGGTCTTCACATGGACATAATTTCATGGTTCTCTGGCCAATACCTGGGAGTGAAATTGTTTAGTCATATGCAAGGGGAACGGCCCCAAAAAATGAAATTATCTTTTGAAGGGTGGGCCCCTTGTAGTTAAGGATTCCCCCACTAGGTGAGTGTTCTAGGAACCCATCTGTATCAGTATACCTACTGGCATTGTTGTGAGAGGCTACGTTCGGCTTCAGTGAAAAAATTTTTTGAAGACTTTCAATATGTTTGACCATTTCATGATGGGTGATTTATGAATGTACCTGCTTACCCCTCACTGAGCATTCAGCAGTTTCTAACCAGAAGCAGCCTGACCTCATGCCCCACCCTCCCTATTCACCTGAACTTGCCCCAAGTGATTTTGTGTTGTTTCCCTGAAAAAAAAAAAAAAAAAAAAGTCCTCAAAAGGAAACATTTTTCCGATGTGGAAGAGGTGAAACAAAAGACAGTAGACATACTAAAAGGCATCAAAATCAACAAACTGAAAAGTTGTTTGGAGCAGTGGAAAAAAGTCTCAATAGATGGATTGAATCAAATGGAGGATACTCTGAAGGTGACTGAAGTTTAAACACGTAAGAATAAATACACAATATTTTGTATATAAACTCCAGGTTTTTGAGAGATCTCCCCTCTTATACATTTTTCATTCTCACAAGGAATGTATGTGAGTTCCAGTAACTGCCTGGTGTTGTTTGTCTTTGAAATTTTAGCCATTCAAGTAGATGGTTTGCATTCTCATTTTTTTGCTGGTGTCTTTTGAAGCAAAGATGTTCTTAATTTGTGGAAATCCAGTTTGTCAAACTTTTCTTTGAGATTAGTGATTTTTTTGTGTTCTGTAATGTGTAATCTTGACCTATCTCAAGAAAGTGAAATTTTTTTCTATGTGTTCTTAGAAATTTTTATTTTTAGTTTTCAAATCTATACATACATTAAACAATTTCTTATTTAAGTTTTATGTATGCTGTAAGATAAAGACTGAAAGTCACTTTTATTAAAAAGGCTATTCAGCCCTGGCTGGTGTAGCTCAGTGGACTGAGCATGGGCCTATGAACCAAAGGGTGGCCAGTTTGATTCCCAGTCAGGGCACATGCCTGGGTTGTGGGCCAGGTCCCCAGTTGGGGGCACGTGAGAGTCAACCACACATTGATGTTTCTCCCCCTCTCCTTTTTCTTCCCTCCCCCTCTCTCTATAAAATAAATAAATAAAATATTTAAAATTTTTTAAAAGAGACTATTCATTCCCAATTGACTTATCGTCTCCACTTTTGGTAAAAATTAATTGGCTAGAAACATGTGGGTCTTTTTCTAGACTCACTTCTGTTCCACACATCAATTTTTCTGTTCTTGCTTGAGTGCCACCCAGTCTTCATTACTGTAGATTTACAGTAAGTCTTGAAATCCAACTTTGATCTTTTACAAAATACTTTTTGGCTATTTTAGGTCCACTTAATTTCCATAATTTTGGACTTAGCTTGTCAGTTTCTACAAAAATGCCTGCTGGGATTTTGATTGGGATGTGGAATGGCATTTAATTTACTCATTAGTTTGCAGACAGTTGACTTTTTAAGAGCAATGAGTTCTATCAAATTGGTATATTTCCTCTTTTAGTTAGGTCTCCTTTAGTTTCTCTTAGCAATGCTTGTATGACATATTGTAGTAGACATTTTGTTGAGATTCTTTCTAAGGATCTCATATTTTAATTCAATTATCAGTGATATCACACTTTAAATTTAACTTTTAATTATTTATTGCAAATATCAAAGTACAATTTGTTTTTGTTTGTTGACTTTGTAGGTGTGTGTTTGCTGAATTGACATATGAATTTAAGCAGTTTTTTGTAGATTCATTGGTATTTTCTTGATACTGGATTATGTTTTTTCTTATTTTCTAAATCGTACACTTTTTACTTCCCCTACTTGTCTGATTGTACCTGCTAGAATGTCCAATAACACAGTGAATCAGAGTTGCAAGGAATTATGTGTTTCTCTTGTTCCAGATCTTAGAGGGAAAGTTGTTAGTCTTCCACCATTAAGCATGATGTTAACTGTAGGTTTTATAGACTTCCGTGATCAAGTTGAAGAAATTCCTTCTATTCAAATTTTCTGGAAGTTTAATCATTAATTCCTTTATGACCAATCTCATTTATCATGAATTGTTGAATCTTACCAAATAGGTACCTCATCTATGGAAATGACCATACTGTTTTTGTCTTTTATCCTATTGACATGGCAAATTGCATTAATTAACCTTCAAATGTCAAAATAATTTTGTATTTCTGGAATTAACTGCACTTGGCCATGATATACTATCCCTTTTAATATTGCTAGATTCAAATAGCTAATATTTTGTTGAAATGCTCATGTAAAATGTCTTTTGTTGAAATATCTCTAGTTTTAGTATTGTGGTATCAAGAGAAAGCTGACCTCATAAAATGAGTTGGGAACAGTTGATTTTCCTTGTAAAGGAATTTACTGTTTCTTCCTAAATTCTTAAGAGATTAGATCAACTTTGCCAACTGTATTGCTCAAATCTCCTTTCTACTTAGTAAATTTTTAGCCTAATTATTCACTTATTAGTCACAGTTTATCAGAGAAACAATAAACCCTTACAAGGTATATTAAAATTTTCCAAAATGATTGAGAATTTCTGTATTTCTATCTGGTTCTGTCTATTGAGGCTTTGAACATTGTGAGACTGTATTATTAGGTTTATGCAAACTTAGAATTATGATAGTTCCCCCAAATTAAAATTTTATCACTATTAAATGTCCCTTGTTTCATCTTAAAGTCCATATGTTTTAATGTCAGTATGGCTGCATGTGCTTTATTTTGGTTAATGATTTTATAATATTTTAAATTATGGCTTGACTTCCAGCTTTATATATCTTTATGTTTTAGATATGTTTCTTGAAAATATTGTATTGTTCCTTTTCAGGATTTTTTAAAGGCCCACCTGTGTTGGCCATGGTCTTTTTGCTATAACTGTTAGTTTTTGTTTTTTTAAAGACTTTATTTATTTATTTTTAGAAAGAAGGGAAGGGTGGGAGAAAGAGAGGGAGAGAAACATCAATGTGTGGTTGCCTCTCACACTGCCCCTACTGGGGACCTGACCCACAACCCAGGCATGTGCCCTGACTGGGAATCGAACCAGCAACTTTTTGGTTCACAAGCCAGTGCTCAATCCACTGAGCCACATCAGCTAGGGCTATAACTGTTAGTTTTTAACATATAATTAGAGATATGTTTGGATTTAAATCTACCCACTTACTATTTAATATTTAGTCAGCCCACCTTTGCATCTGTCTCCATTTCTTCTTTTCTTCTTACCTTTTTTTGAATAAATGATATTTCATCATTCTACTTCCACCACCTATTCTCCAGAGAACCAGTCACTGATAAAAAGAAAATGTGTTAATTTTATATGCAATCACATGCAAATTAAAAAGATTGAGCAAAGTGAAAAAATCCAAGTTCAAGATAGTCTACATTTATGATTCATTCACATAAAATTCTAGAACAGGCAGAATTAATAGTTTTACAGTATCTTTATTATTCTGAGAGGTATCTTATGAATTATCACAAATCTCATTGGCTTCTAAGAATTGATTCTGATCCCTGAAACACAAACAACAAATAAAACATAAACAAGTGGGAGGACATCAAACTAGGGAGTTCTGCACAGCAAAGGAAACCATCCACAAAGTGAAAAGATAGCCTACAGAATGGGGAAAATATTTGCAAACCATATATCTGACAAAGAATCAATATTCAAAATATATAAAGAACTCATACAATGGCAAAAAAAATCCACAAAATAAAGTAATTTAAAAATGGGCAAAAGACCTGAATACACATGACTCCAAGAAAGACATTCCAATGGCCAACAGATGCATGCAAAGATGTTTGACATCACTCTCATTGGGGAGATGCAAATCAAAACCACATTGAGAAAATCACCTCATGCCTGTTGGAACTGCTACCATCAAAATAGCAAGAGATAACCAATACTTGTGAGGATGTGCCTGAGGGGAACCCTTGTGCACTGTTGGTGGGACTGTAAACTGGGGCAGCCACTCTGAAAATCTACAAAGGGGAACCTCAAAAGATTAAAAATAGAACTACTATATGATCCAGGAATTCTGCTCCTGGGAATATAACCAAAGGAAATATAAGCACTTAATCAGGCCCTGGCTGGTGTGGCTCAGTGGACTAAGTGTTGGCCCATGAACTGAAAGGTCCCCTGTTCACTCCCAGGTCAGGGCACCTGCCTGGGTGTGAGAGGCAACCGACGGGTGTTTCTCTTGCACGTCAATGTTTCTCTCCCTCTCTTTCTGCCTCCCTCTGAAAATAAATTAATAAAATCTTTTTAAAAAAACACTTAATCAGAAAGATATCTGCTTCCCTATCTTCATAGTCACACTGTTGACAAGTTGTGCATGGTAACCATCTAAGTTCCATCAGTGGGTGAATGGATAAAGCCGTGATGCGTTCTCTCTCTCTCTCTCTCTCTCTCTCTCTCTCTCTCTCTCTCTCTCTCTCACACACACACACACACACACACACACACTGAAAGATGACTCAGCCATGAAAAAGGGAGACACTACCATCAGTAACCGCATGGATGGACGTGGAGGGCATTCCACTGAGTGGAATCAGTGAGACAGAGACAGACACACGGTATGAGCTCACTTACTTGTGGAACCTGAGACAGACAAGCAGCCAAACTCAGAGAAATCGGATCGGTAGTTACTAGAGCCGGGGCTGGGAGCAGGGGGACCGGGAGCAGGTGGCTCCAGGCACAGAGCTCAGTGAGCGTGGAACACGGTGCCCGGCACGATGCCCTTAGGTAGCCCTGCCGAGGGATGTGCGGGAATGCTGCGAAGAGGACAAGCCCTAAGGGTTCTCACCACAAGGGGGGGAAATTGGATCAATGACACCCTGCTGTGCTTTCATTATTTCCAGCTAATAAAATCACCTCCGAACCTTTGACCCTCATCTGCTCTGGTCCACTTTGTACGGCCTCGCAGCTGAGCAGTTGCGGGCGCACTGAAAGCGCCCTAGAGCATAGTTGTGGCTGGACGCGGTCAGCGGGCCTCTCGTTCACCTCCAGCGCGGTCTCGCTCCTCGCCGCCTTTCAGCGCCTGCCCCCACCCAGAATGATTTATTTCTGCTCCCCCAACAGCGTCGTGGTTCATACACAGGAGGACACGTTTTCCTGCATTTTGTTTGCCTGGAAATGTGTTTACTTCATTTTGGAGGAGACTCTGCTTTCCATTCCCAGGTACACAGGTCATTTTTCATCACTGTTGAGATTTTCTACGGTAGTATTGTCATTGTCATATTCTGTCCAAGAAGTCAGCTCGCAGACTAGTTGTTGCTGCTTTGAAAGCATCTATCATTTTCTCAAACGGCGTCTACGGTTTTCTCATTGTCGTTTGCTTTCAACAGAGTATCATGTGTCCACGCATGGTGTTTATATTTCTCTGTCAGCATTGCTTTCGGCCCATAGAGCTTCTTTATACTATGTCTGGAATTTTAGAGGATCCTCAACCACTATTATTTTAACTATTGATTTCCCCCCATCGTCTGCTTTCCTTCTTGGTTGCTAAATATATTCACGTGAGACTTTTTCAGTCTCTGCCATCCCTTTGGTACTGTCTGAGATGCTGAGTTCAACATTATATTATTCAGCTGTCTGAC
This sequence comes from Anoura caudifer, assembly GCA_004027475.1. Lineage (NCBI taxonomy): Eukaryota > Metazoa > Chordata > Mammalia > Chiroptera > Phyllostomidae > Anoura > Anoura caudifer. The sequence goes on from PVKU01003173.1 coordinate 91,406, forward strand.
CATCTACCACACCTACCCACTGAGCTATTCATTTTGATTTTGTATTATTTTAGCTCTAGCATTTTTGTATATGATTTCCAGTATTTTAACAAAATCATTAAGCTTAGTATGTCTTCTTAAATGTATTAGAAAGTAAGTATTTAAGCATCTGTAGCTGATAATTCCATTATTTAGATTCTGTGCTCTCTTTCTCTTCTCTGCTATGTACTTAGTTTCAATAGCATTGGTTTCTTTCTCCACATGTATCTGATAATTTTTAAATAATTTTTATTTATTTATTTATTTATTTATTTATTTATTTATTTATTTTAGAGAGGGGAAAGGGAGGGAGAAAGAGAGAGACAGAAACATCAATCTGTGGTTGCCTCTCACATGGCCCCCTACTGGGGACCTGGCCCACAACCCAGGAATGTGCCCTGACTGGGGAATGTGCCCTGACTGGGAATCGAACCAGCAACCCTTTGATTCGCAGGCCCATGCTCAATCCACTGAGCCACCCCAGCCAGGGCTGCATCTGATAATTTTTAGGTAAGTTTATTAGTTTACACATCCTACAATTCACCCAATAAGTGTGGGCAATTTAGTGATTTTTAGGGTGTTCACAGACTTGGGCCCCCATCACCACCATCTGTGTACAACAACATTGACCCCTTTATTTCATCACCAGTAATTCCCCACCCCCCATCCCCCACCTCTGGATGAACACTAGCCTGTTCTGTTTCTGTGCATTTGCTTGTTCTGGACACGTCACAGAATGGAATCATATGACAGGCGGTATTTAGTAACTGGCTTTTTTCACTTAGCGCAGTTTTGCAGTTAAAAGGGCCAGCTAAGATTTTGATAGGAATCACACTGCATCTGTAAGCCGATATGGGAAGTTTACCGTCTTCACAGTATTAAGTCTTCTGATCCATGAAAATGAGGTGCCTATTTATTTAGGTCTCTTTTAAGTGCTTTTGGCAATGTTTTGTAGTTTTCAGCATATCAGTTTTGTTATCCTTTGATTAAATTTATTCCTATGTATTTTATTCTTATTGATGCTATTATAACTGGAATTATTTTCTTTTTTACTGTTTATTGAATTTATTGGAGTGACATTGATTAATAAAATTATATAGGTTTCAGGTGTATAATCCTACAACACATCATCTGTAAACTGTACTGTGTGTTCAGCACCCCAAGTCCAGTCTCCTTCCGTCATGACTTGCCCCCCTTTACCGTCTTCTACCTCCCCCACTCCCCCTTCCCTCTGGTCATCACCATCCTGTTGTCTGTGTTTGTGAGGTTTTTTGTTGCACACACCCACATCCCGTGGCTGCACACATTAAAACACACAGTCACATGTCTGCACACACACTGACACATGCACACACTCACACTCATGCACACATACTTGTGTTCCATGCCTGCACACACACTCACACACATATGCATACCCACTTGCAACATTACTAGAAAACAAATAAAACTCCCTGAAAACAGCTGCCCTCATGTCTGGTCTAGACCAGAGGTTTCCCAAACTACCTTTCTTCTGTACTTCTCCCCACAGCTCGGAAAACCTTGAGTAACCAAACCCAGCATGTCTGTTCAACACCTGTCTCTGAGAGCCTCCAGTGCATTCTGCAGTCATTGTCCCCATAGAAGAGAAGAGTGTACACCGTGTCCAAAATGCGCCTGCAACAGACACACTGTCATCTTCCTTCCTTTTACGCTAACCCCTCATCTTCACCCTGGCATCTTCACCCCACAAGTGAAGGCTAGGGACAAGCCAGGAGCTGTGACCTTTCAAACACCTGTCTTGGGATACCACAGCTTCCACGTGTCCTCAAGCACCAGTCACGCTAACTCCTCCCACATTCAGGAACTTCCAGCCCCAGCCCTCACACCTGGTGACTCAGGGAGGCCACAGGGACCCACAGAACTCAATCAGCAAGAGCCCCGCTCTGCAGAAGAAGGTTTCCACATCCTCTTGCACCACTCTGACCAAGCCATCCCACAAGGCTTTGTTCGTGAAACGTCATCTTCCAAAAAAAGAAGTTTGAAAAGTCAAGACAGTAATTCCCACAAAAACAGGAAAAGGTAGAAATGTTTACACTTCTTGCTGTTAGAGGAGAAAGAAAATTGTTTAGTTATTTTGAGATTCCTAGGTCTTCTTCCTCCAAGATGAATCAGAGAATCTGGTTCCAAGAGAGAGGAACAACATGAGAAGCATGCGGTGACCATGGCTCCCAGCCCAGGAGGATGAGTCTGTGTGAGACATGTCGTGCTGGGTGTCGCCCGGGCTCTGGGAGTGAGGGCTGACTTGGAGAATGTCTGTGCGGCTGCTCAGTGGGGCATGCTGTACCCATAGCCAGTTTGAGGTTGGTGTGAAGTTCAAGTGTGAAAGGCAGACTCTCAGTAGAATGTGAGGTGCTTTCGAGGTGGATGAAGGTGGCGGCAGCTTTGACTTTATTTTCTTCTATAGCTACACACATCCTGTGAAATACTCAAGGCATTTGAAATGTGATTTGGCAAATATCCCCTGCCCTCTGGCATTTTGCACTGGACACAGATACCTGGTTCATGGCCGAGGCTCTGCAAAAGTTCTGCCTTCTCGCGAGAACAACGCAGCAGCTGGGAACTGGCAGGCATACACGTTTGGGGGTGGATTTTCATAGGCCCGAAAAACCCATGGCTTTTGCAACTTCCTCTCCTGCTGTCATTCTTTTATTTTTAATCCACTGCATATGCTGCCTCAGAATATGAAAATACAAGTTATTCATATGCCCAAGGGTAGAACGTGGCCATTTCATGTCAGAAGCCTTTGAAATGTCACCAAATTGCTCCAACTAGTTTAAGTGCACGATGACAACAATTTTATTCTTTTTTCCCTGCAACTTTGTAGACTTGATCTACATTTCCTCCACCCCACAGGCCCCTGGAAACCACCATTCTGCTTTCTGCTTCTATGAGTTTGGCTTCTTTTTTTTGTTGTTTTGTTTTAAACATTCAACATGTAAGTGAAGTAATACAGTATTTATCTTTCTTTTTCTTTAAAGATTTTATTTATTTATTTTTAGAGAGGGGAAGGGAAAGAGGGAGAGAAACATCGATGTGTGATTGCCTCTCACATGGCCCCCTACTGGGGACATGGCCCGCAATCCAGGCCTACGCCCTGACCGGGAATCGAACCAGCAACCCTTTGGTTCACAGGCTAGAGCTCAATCCACTGAGCCACACCTGCCAGGGCTGATACCCTGTTTTCAGTTCCTTTAGAAAAGGACTAGACTAGAATACCTGGACTAGAATTGCTGGATCATGTGGTAATTCTTTCTTTCTTTCCTTCCTTCCTTTCTCCCCTCCCCTCCCCTCCCCTCCCTTCCTTCCTTCCTTTCTTTCTTTGAACCTCCATCCTGTTTTCCAGCGATGTGCAGTCCCTCCAGCAGTGCATGAGGGCTCCCTTTTCTCCACAGCCTCCCCAACACGTATCTTGTTTCCTGGATAGCAGCCATTCTATCAGGTGTGAGGCGGTACCTCACCAAGTTTTTGATTTGCATTTCTTGGTTGATTACTGACACTGAGCCTCTTTTCATGTGCCCGTTGGCCACTAGCAAATCTTCTTTTGAGAAACACCGATCTTATTCACGCCTTCCCCACCCGTTCTCTCATCCTGCATCTCCATTTGCTTGTCTTCTTCCTTATCCTCCACTGTGCCCTCTCTTTCAGGACACATCCACGCACCCCTCCTCCCATGGTCCTCTGTCTCTAAGGCTCCAGAGCTCCGCAAATTTCCCACCGTCTATATGGGAAGTGATAGGTAGATCTACAGAGGTAGACCGCCCCAAGCAAGCTCACGCAGAAGTTCAAGAGAATGCCGCCCCACGTAAGTGCCAGAATGTGCCTTTGTTTACGCAACTCCAGCGGAACATTTTTAAGAGGCGCTTTTGGGTATGCCCTTTGTGTTCTCACAAGAGTCTCTCACATGTGACTCCCTGGAGCAGTTTGGAAACACTGAGCACGCGTGGTCGGCTCCAGGCCGAACCAGATTCTGCTATCCCCGTCCCTCGCCCCTCTGCGTGTGGAAGCGGGAAGAGACCGCACTGCGTCACGCACATGTCTTCTCTCAAATCTGCAAGCCATCCTGGGTGTGCTGAGTCATGGAGTCGTAATAACTTTTTTGCTTCTAAATTGATCCCACTGGTGACAATCAGCATTACTTTCATGCCTGCAGAACACAAAGGTGGAAGCCACGTGTTCAACTCTGCTACTTACCCTCGGAGCGCTCAGGCCATAATGGCCAAGTGGCTGGGACATTACGACCTGCATTATGGCGCTCCGGCCACGTGTGTCCGGCCACGTGTGTCCGTCCTCAGCAAATCAGCCTTGTCGGCATCTTGAAAAATGCTCATTTGGCCTCTTGCAAAGCAGACTTTGTCTCAATGTACCCCAGGTTGGCAAAGTGGAAACCAGCAACAGCGACCCCTGCAGGAAGCATTAATTAGCGCCCCCCACCCCGCCCCCCACCCCCGCCCCGCCCTGCAGTTCTGTGCTAAGTCCTGCTTCATCGTAGCTCCCGGAATGGCACTGGCCATCACGGATCCTTTCTTCCCCCGTTGGGCACTTGACTCTGGGTGAAGGCTCTTTGACCTCAACAAACAGGCTTCGTCCCATTTGCGCAGCCTGCTGCCGTGGTTTGGGAAACGTTTTCCATTTCCACTTTCATAACGCGCTTCCTGTGCCTGAAATGTCTAAAGAGAATGGCTTGTTATGGGGGCCTTCCTCCCATCAATCGCGAACTTTTAAGGTCCTTTAAGGCAATATACAGCTCATATTCTGGTTGTCGCCATTGTCTGGGCGGCGGAGTGTGGAGTTGAGCGACAGTCCATGGAAGTACATCAGGGTCAGTGGCCATGGGACCTTGTTGTGTGTGGCGAGGGGACACCGGTGAATTCCAGCAGCACGGGCACATTATCACACTTCTCTCGGAGGCCCCTGCTGGACGCTGGCCTGCACGCTTCCCCACCCCCGAGCCACCCCCACTGTCCCTATGGACGGCTCAGGCAGCGCCCATGACAAGCCAGGGGGAGTAAGGTCCCATCAGTCCTTCAGATGCAACAGAGGGACTCACACCGTGAGAGTGCCCGGTCCTCGGCAATCAGGTGGCATTCGAGCTGTTTCCCTTCAGTACAATTTCAGGAGAAGCACAGCAGGGACACTCCCCAGTAGGGCCTTCTGACAGGTGGCATGTATTTGTCCAGCCAGCACTCCCCTGGATCCACAGGGTTGAAACTGCTTCACTTCATACAGCCTCAGTTGCCGGGAGTGCCGTCCCCCTTCCCGGAAACTGTGTCCCCTTGCACGTTCCCACCCAGTCCCGCGAGGGCTTCGCAGTGCCTGCTCCGTGGGAATGACGAAGCCCGACCTCGTTCTCTGGCTGAGAAGCAATCAAGGACAGGCGGCTCCTGGGATCAGACAAGGGTTGGGACTGCAAGCGCCTCTCCCGGGAGCTGCCCTGAACTGAACAGGGCTCCCTGGCTCCTTCCGCCTCTGACAAAAATAACCGCAAGGAAAATTACCCCGGCTGATTTTCCAGAAGCTATTTCTTTCACGGTTTTCTTTTTCACTTTGTAGCCCCTTCACCCATTTCTCCCTGCCCCTACTCCCCACCTCGGCAGCCACCACTCTGCTCTCCGCATCTCTGAGCTTCGGGTTTTGTTCCTTTTGTTAGATTCCACCTATAAGAGAGATAATAAGGGATTTGCCTGTCTCGGAGGTCATTTCCACGCGAGCTCAGTTTTGCATGGAATCTACAGAAGCACACACGGCAATGGCGGTGTAGGTGCCCACAGCCTCGCGGGCAACCTCTCGGTTTCTGTGGCAGCAGGCATAAGACCGTGTCTCTGCGCGGAGAAGTGGCAAGTGTCGCCTGCCCGGGACCTCGTCCTCTTTGACTGCCCTGTCTCTAGTACATTCAGTCCAACGCTCGGCTCCCAGTACCTGGTCCTCCTCACGTCCAAGTTCGCGTTGCTGGTCACCACCGGTCTCCTTCTGCTGGAGGCGTCTGTCTTCTCTGTGCTTTCCCGAGCGTCCAGCTCCGCCCCGCACCTTCCTTGCCCTCTCTGTAAGCAGTTTTCAGGTGCAGTAGGAGACGGCCATTCTCGATGTGAATGTGTGAAAGCGAAGAGTGTTCTCTTGGAGAAAACGTTGTTCCCCGGGTGGAACAAAGGAGCCTTCAGCACCAGGGTCCCACATAGTCGGGGCTTTTTAAAAAAGATCCTATTTCTTTATTCTTACAGAGAGGGGAAGGGAGGGAGAAAGGCAGGGAGAGAAACATCGATGTGAGTGGGAAACAGCAGTCTGTTACCTCCCATACACACTTCCAACCAGGGACTGAATCCACAACCCAGACATGTTCCCTGACCGGTAATCGAACCGACAGCCCTTCAGTTTGTGGGAGGACGCCCAACCCACTGAGCCACATGGGCTGGGGCCCCAGAACATCTTGACTTGTTCTCCTCCTGCCTGAGCCCCAGACCCTCATCTCTGCTGCGAGTCCCTGAAATACTGGTGTGAGGACATGTGACCTGCGGGCCACAGACAGCCTCCTGTCATATGTCACAACCAGTGAGCTTTCCAAGAGGAAGGGAAGACCCATTCAGAGCGTTGTCAAACCTGGGGTATCTCCCCCACACGGAGATACTGGAAAACAAGTCACGACAAGCCTCACGAGGTGTTGACAACCAGGGGTGCATGTTGTTTTAACCCTCCCTCCCCCTGGGGGCGTTATTGCCACTCTGAGCGCCATGTTCAGGTTTTGGTGCGAACGTGTTCTCCTTTCTCCGTGTACATCCGGGACTGGGATATGTGTTGGACATTCGGAGAACTCCCAGCCCACTCTCCGACGTGGCTGTGCCGTGCTGCGTTCCTGCGAACAGTTGAGGAGGTTCTTCCCATAGCCTCTCAAACTCTTGCTGCACTCCTTCATTTTATTCCAGCCATTCTGGTGGGTATGCCCTGGTATCTCATTTCGGTTGCATTAGTATGCACCCACGAGGAACAATGCTGAGCACCCTTTCCTGCTCTGATTAGCCATGCGTAGATGAAAAACATCTGTTCAAACGCTTTTCCCATTTTTCTTTGGATCATTGTCTCTGTGTGGTTGAGATGTCAAAGTTCCTTCTTACAGAGTCTGGGCGCAAGTCTCTTACCAGAGGCATGAGTTGCACAGATTTTTTTCCATTCCATGCCAGCACTCTTTTAAATGTTTATTTTTAGATTTTAAAAACTGTGCCGGTTATTAAAATGTACAAAGCTATATGCTGATTTCAAATTTATGAATGGATCATTCTTTGTGAATAGCTTGACTTTTATAACTAGTGAGGAGATGGCGCTTCAGAAGTCTTGGAACCACGCACATGCACACCCACACATGCATGCACACCCACACCCACATGCATGTTCATCCACACATACACATGCACACATGTGTGCACTCATGGGCAGTGTGCACGCACATGTATACTTATTCATGTGCACATAAATGTGCAGCTTCATTATGCATCTGCAAAGGCCATGCTGTCCTCTTCCTTCTACACTTTTCTCAAGCAGGTCAAATGCACTAGACAAGGAAGCCACCACTTAAGGCTCATAATTCAAAACAAACATCATTTCACCCTCCTGGCTATTCAGAGTGTGATTCTTCTACACTAAGCCTGCCGCCCTCGGTCCGTCTAGCTCTGAGCAACATGCAGGGGTGGGTCCCCTAGACTCACGCTAATGGTGGCACCAGTGTTACTCAGTAGTCAATCCCTCCCACCCCTACATTTAGCAGCCAAGGCCTGGGAGCCCAAAAGGGAGAGCAGTCCAGAGAGCCCTGCCCACAGAGAGAAGACCTTTTCAGTGCAGTGTTTTGTATCGTTTGGGTACCAAAATCAAGGCTACAGTTAACATGAACTCATCAATCACCATGGCCTGGAGCACTGCTGAGCACGTTATAGAATGTTTTAGTCAGTGTCGGCTGCTATAACGAAATACCATGGGCTGAGTGGCTGAAACAGGGAAATTGACTTCTCACAGTTCTGGGGGCTGCAAGTCCAAGGCCAAGGTGCCGGCAGGTTCCATATCCGGTGAGGGCACCCTTCTCACTCTCTCCCTTCACCTTCTTGCTGCACCCTCACCTGGCAGAGAGAGTTGATTGCTTTCTTGTTTCTTCTCTTCAGGGTACACCTCCCAAAGGTCTCACCTGCAGACTCCAGATGCCAATAGTTGGGGGCCAGGGCTCCTACATAAGAATTTGGTGTGTGTGTTGGGGGGAGGGTGGGTAGCCACAGTGTGTGATCTTTGGTACCACCTCACTGTTAGGAGGTGGTATCCCCATCTACATTTCCTTTAAAAAAATTATTGATTTGAGAGAGAAAAAAAGAGAGAGAAACACAATAAGTGGAACGATTTGTTAATCCACTTATTGACCCATTCATTGGTTGATGCTTGTATGTGCCTTGACTGGGGATTGAACCCACAGCCTTGGCGTGTGGGGAGGACACTCTAACTGAGCTACCCGGCCAGGGCTCCCATCCACACTCTCCATCTTTCATTTTCATAAATCCCCGTGGGTTTCATAACAGCTCTCACATTGGCTAAGTAAAGGCTTTAGTTTGAAAACTGTGGGAACATTTTCCAAGTCTTTTTATTTTTTTGTAGATCAAAGCATGCAAGAAAATCCCATGTGCCAGGTACCCACATCAATTTTTGGCTGTGTTGGCTTCATGGATCCCCTGCCATACTTGTGAGAGGGTCCTGCAGAGTAAATGCTACACATCATGAGGCTTCTCCTACAGATGCCTCACTGGGTGCCTGGCACAGACACGCAACTCATTGCTCCAATGTCATTATCGCCCAGAGTTCATATTGATCCCTAGGAGCATAAAATACTCAACCCACGGCCAGCGTCCCAGCTGTCCTTTTTACACTTGGCTTGCTGCATCACTATTGATCAAAGTCTACACATCGCGTTGGACTGATATTTCTCTCAAGTCTCTTTTAATCAGTTAAAGCACCCTCTGTTTATTCGGGCAGGAATGAGGCCATCTTGCCTGGTGAGGTTCACAAATCCTCCATTTGGCTGATCATTCTCTCATGGAATCACGTATTGCCCACATTTCCTGCAAATGGGTGGTTAGCTCTCAAGCCTCAGTGAGCTCCTGACAGGGACCCTTCGCAGGCAGGCAGTCAGTCCTGTGCAGCTCTGGTCACATCATGACAGAAGGGACCAAGTGTAGGCTCGTCCTGCTTCAGGGCGAAGTCAGATTCCAGGGTCATCTGAGGCTGCAGCATCTTATTTTAATTACATCATCCCTCCTGCATTTGTGAGCTGTGATTTGTCTGTAAAAAAATAATGTGCCCTAACTGATATTCATTTACCCTACAATTTAGTCCATACAGGACAAGCAGGGGAAAAAAATGCGTATTTCTCTTTCTCAAATTTAGGTAGAATTTTTTGATGTCTAGCATCTTGTAGTCCTTTTTCTTAGGAGTGAAGCTTGGTGCCTTTTTATCAGTTTGTGGTTCATTTGTTTTATTAACTGTTTAGTCATAATTTTTACTAGTAGATTTCTGGTCTCTTTTTCTCATTTTCATAAGTCATTCTTAATTAGTGCAATTAGTCTCTTTCCTGTAATATATTAACTGCATTTCCCCATATTTATCATTCATTATCTTTACTTTCTATATTGAATACTTTTTCATCATGTTGGGTTTTTTAAAAGATTTTATTATGTTTAGACACAGGGGTAGGGAGGAAGAAAGAGAGAGAGAGAAGCATCAATGTGTGGTTGCCTCTCGTGCACCCCGTAGTGGGGACCTGGCCTGAAACCCAGGCATGTGCCCTGACTGGGACTTGAACCAGTGACCCTTTGATTCACAGGCCAGCGCTCAATCCACTGAGCCACCCAGCCAGAGCTTGTAACATTGATTTTTAAATCATTCCCTGTGTTGCCAACTTTAGAAATGTGTTGTGTCTGTGTGTGAATGTGTTATTCTTTCCAGCTTTTGACTGTTATGAAAGTTTCCCCAAATCCAAAGTTATGACAGAATTTATGCATGTTTCTTTCTTTTCCTTCCCATTTACAGCTCTGACTCATTTGGAATGTGTTCTTCTATAAGGTAGAGGAGTGGCTCTAAATTTATTTTTTTCTCATATGGTGTTCACAAACCACACTCCTTCTTCCTTTGGCTAATTTGAGTGGCTGCCTTCACCATACCTGTACTAATTCCAAGAAGATTTGTACCTATTCCATTCCCTTGATCGGTCATACATTGATGCAAAATGGTGCTTAATGCAGTTCTCCCATTTAATAATCTAAGAAAAACTAGCCTGGTTCATTGCACTTCTCCTGGTCCTTCTCACTTGATTATCCTACCAAGTAAAATGTATAGTCAACTTGGGAAACAGAAAAGTGATTTAGGGCTCACCTTACAGAGATCACTTGAATGACATTTGAACTCAGAAAAAAATCAATTCCTCTATGTGGCAGATGAGTTTCCCTGTGCAAGAACATGGCATTCTCTCCACTCATTTGGTTTACTTTGGGCTCAGTAGTAATTTATGAATTTCCTCTTTTAGGATCTGAGCCTTTTTGTCAAGTTTGTGCTGGGTATTTAGTGATAATTAAAAAATAATGGTGTGCCCTGGCCAGGTGGCTAGTTAGCTGGGTCGTTGTCCCACTCATCAAAGGTCATGGGTTTGACTTCCACCCAAGATGGAGGCATAGGTGGACACACTGTCCCTCCTCTCATAACCAAAATTAAGGACAACAAAGATTTAGAAAAAAGAAAACAACCAGAACTCACAGAAAACTGAACTGTATGGAAGTCCAACAACCATTCATCCAGACCAGTAAGAGGGGTGGAGTCGTGGCAGGAAAAAGTGGAGGTGCAGACTGGGCATGCAGGCAGCAGCAGCTGGCAGACCCCAGGTGCACAGGCGGCGGCTAGTGGACCCCGGGCACAGGGTGGCAACTGTGCAGACCCAGTGAGGCCAGGCAAGACAGCTGGCTGACCAGGTGGTCCCACATTCGCGTGCAGATAATCCAGGCGAAGGGGAAGCAGCGGAAGGGACTGGAATCCGACAGTGAGTGGAGCAAGCGCCATTGTTCCCTCTCAAACCCTGCTCCCACATATAGTGTCATTACCTAGCGACTGGGCTGCCCCCATCCTGGGGAACACCTAAGGCTCCACCCCTCACTACGTAACAGCCGAGACTAGACCAAAAAAAAAAAAAAAGCTCAAACCGGAGAACAAATCAAAGCCCCAGAGCTAATTCATCTAAGTGACCAAGAGATAGCCAACCTATTGGATGCACAGTTCAAAGCCCTGGTGATGCTCACAGAATTGGTTGATTTTGCTCACAAATCAGATGAAAAAATGAAGGCTACAATAAGTGAAATGAAGAAAAACGCACAGGGAACCAATAGAGATGGGAGGAAAACTGGGACTCAAATCAATGGAGTGGACCAGAAGGAAGAAAGAAACAACCAAACAGAAAAGAAGAAAGAAACAAGAATTCAAAAAAATGAGGAGAGGTTTAGGAACCTCCAGGACATCTTTAAATATCCCAACATCTGAATTATAGGGGTACCAGAAGGGGAAGAGGAAGAGCAACAAGTGGAAAACTTATTTGAACAAATAATAAAGGAGAACTTCCCCAATCTGGCAAAAGAAATAGACTACCAGGAAGTCCAGGAAGCTCAGAGAGTCCCAAAGAAGGTGGACCCAAGGAGGAACACACCAAGGCACATGATAATTACATTAGCCAAGATTAAAATGAAGGAGAGAATTCTAGAAGCAGCAAGGGATAAGGAGACAGTCACCTACAAAGGAGTTCCCATCAGACTGTCAGCTGATTTCTCAAAAGAGACCTTGCAGGCAAGAAGGGGCTGGAAATAAGTATTCCAGGTCATGAAAGTCAAGGACCTCCATCCAAAATTGCTCTATCCAGCAAAGCTTTCATTTAGAATGGAAGGGCAGATAAAGTGCTTCTCAGATAAGGTCAAGTTGAAGGAGTTCATCATCACCAAGCCCTTATTATATGAAATGTTAAAGGGACTTATCTAAGAAAAAGAAGATAAAAAATATGACATTAAAAAGACAGCAAACTCACAGGTATTAACAAGCATACCTAAAACAAAAGCAAACTGAGCAAACAAGTAGAACAGGAGCAGAAACACAAAAATGGAGATCACATGGAGGGTTAGCAACAGGGGAGTGGGAGGAGGAGAGAGGGGGAAAAGGTACAGAGAATAAGTAGCATAAATGGTAGGTAGAAAATAGAAGGGGGAGGGCAAGAATAGTGTGGGAAATGTAGAAACTAAAGAACTTATGACACATGGACATGAACTAAAGGGGGGAATATGGGTGGGAGGGGTGTGCATGGTGGAGGGGAATGATGGGGGAGAAATGGGACAACTGTAATAGCGTAATCAATAAAATATATTTTTTTAAAAAAAGGTCATGGGTTTGATTCCCGGTCAGGGGCACATACCTAGGTTTGGGTTTGATCCTAGGTTGGGGTGTGTATAGAAGGCAAGAGATCAATGTTTCTCTCTCTCTCTCTCTCTCTCTCTCTCTCTCTCTCACTTCTCCCCACTCTCAAATCAATAAAAACATATCCTCAGTTGAGAATTAAAAACACTAATAATGTAAAATATAAAATAAAGCTGTATTAGTTTTTCACTGATTCCTTTGTGTCTTCCACATGCGAAAAAACATATTTTTCTTCCTCATTTGTATGCCTCTAGTTGTTTATGTATTTATTTTTCTAGAAGTATGTTGGCTAAGGTACCCAATATAATGATAAACAACAGTGGAGGTAATGGACATGGATGTGTTTTAAATTTTCTAAAGAAAATAAAGCCTCTAATGTTTTCCCATTAATTGAGTTACTAGCTTTTAGGAAAATACACACTATCTATATGAAAGACTCTTTAATTTCTAATTTATTGAATGTTTTTAACATAGATGTGTTTCTGGACCTTATGAAATAGCTTTGCTTTCTATGGAGTGAGCATATAATGGATTATATTCATGAGCTTCCACTCTTTCATTCCTATAAATCTCATTGGATCATAATGTATTAAAATATTATGCTGATCAATTCTGCTAACTAAGAGCTTATGTGAGGTTTTGCATCAATACTTGTAAGAGATATTTACTTTTCTCGTGCCTTCATTATTAGGCTGTACATCACTGTTATGATTACCACATAAAAATAATTAGGCAGCTTCACTTTGTTTTTTATTGTCTAGACTTGTTTAAATAACACTGACAGTATCTGACTACCAAAGGTTTGGTAGAATTCCCTGTCTGCTCGGCCTATTTTTCTTTTGTAGAACCTAAATTGTTTTGAAAGAAAATTTGACACTACAAAAAAGAAGAAAAATATTCTGCCTTAGAGAATTAGAACCTGCAGATTTCTCACAGAGGAAAATGTTATCTGATTGCAAAATATTGTTGTTTGTTAAGTCTAATTATGCAAGAAAAACTAGGACCTTCATGGCAAACTTGACCAGCCACTGGAGTTATAAATGTCTGTTCCACCAATCATTTATATTTTACTTAATATATGAACTATTCCACATAACAAGCTGAGCGTTCGGTTTTTATTTTTCTTACTTCACATGCCTAATGTCATATTTAAAAATAAATGATGTTCATGGTTTCACTACAGGCACATAAAACAAGTCAGATGAGAAATAAATGCAATTTTTCAGATTTGCTTTCCAAAGAACTGTGTGATTATGGCTAAGACTGTGATTTCTCTAGGATACTGTAGTAAATACACTCAAACGAATCATTTACTTATTAGGTTGGATCTCACAATGCATGGGAAACAACTGATGGTTAAAAACAAAATATCTTGAAAGGTTCTGGTCAAGATGGCGGTGCGGGTAAATTCTGCTCTCAGATCTTCCCACAACCAGTTCAAAATCACAGCTAAACTACAGAACAACCATCATTTAGAACCGCCTGAAATCTACCTGAACAGAAGTCCTACAACTACGCAGAGAAAGAAAAAGACTGACAAGAAGGGAAGGGACAGGGAACTGGCCGGCCCCACACCCACGTGTGGTGGATAAAAATCGGAGAAATATCTCAGCTGTGGGATTCCTTTCCAAGGATGGGGGAAGGGGGTACCCCAGCCCCATAGGAGCCCCTCCCTCCCAGGGTTCCAGTGCTAAGAAAAGAAGACCCCTAAGTTCTGGCTGAAAAACTAGCGGGATTGTGGCTGAGACAGAGGCTTCTGGAGTCCCACCCAGTTCTTCTTAAAGGGCCAGCACATGGACTTACTCGGACTCACTAGTTCTGCGCTCCAGCGCTGGGGCAGCAGGGACATACCTGGAAGACCTGAGTTGTCTGGCATAGGAGCAAGACCTCTAGGGGCAGCTTTCTCCCGGATAAAAGTGCCAGCAGAGGGCACTGTTTCTTTTCTGAGCCCTCCCCCAATACAGCCTACAGGGGTGGAGGGGGGCCATATCTGAGACTCCATCAACCTGGCTCCCACTGTTTTCCCTGCCCTTATGAGTCCCTGAGACCCTGCCCCAACCAGCTTGCGAACCCACCCAAGCTTTTTCCAGCGGCTTTTCCGTACAAATTGATCCATCTTGACTCATGTTTTGGACTTTACTAAAGTCTCTCAGTCTGGCTTCAGTGGGGCCCATACCTCTTGCTGAGTGGTCCCAGGCCCAGCATTAGTGACAGCCGGACTTGATTCTCAGCTTGGCCTCTCCTGGGCACCTCCAAGCCCAGTACAAGTAGCAGCCATCTGCACGCCACTTGTAGCTCGTGCCATGTGGCTGCAGAGAGAACCCAGGTAGTACCTGACCTTGACCTGCACCTCCCAGCAGGCCCCAGAGCCAGCGCACCTGGTGGAAAGCTTCCGACCACAGCAAAGCACACCCGACTGCCAACTGAATGAGCTCAGCTGGTTGGAGCATCATCTTGTACACAAAAAGGTTGCAAGTTTGATCCCCAGTTGGGGCACGCATGGGAGACAACCATTGCTATTTCTCTTTCACATCTATCTCTCTCCAACCACTTCCTCTCTCTAAACATATCCTCGGGTGAGGATTAAAAACTAATAATAATAATATCACACATGCGGACACAGTTACACACACTCACACACGGAGAACTGGCACAGAAGTAGAAAATCCTGGCCAAAGTCATTTCAGTATTACTAACAAATTAAATATGAAGATAAAACCTGAAAATAATCATAGTCACATTTTGGAAATACTTATCTGAGCATTTTCTCAAGAAGGATGACTTAAACATGAATGGAAAGGGCATCGTGCTTCCTGGGGTGATAATTAACAATGTGGGAAATGGGCTCTGGAAAAGGCCAAGTTCACTGACCAGACCCGGAGAAAATGTCCAGGCAGGACCAAGAGTCAGCTGACCTCCTGACTTGCAGAGCTATCGCCTCATTACCTCTGTCTTTCCCGAGCCCAGGCTGCTGCGATTTCCGGGAGGAGGGGAGAGAGTGGCAGCTGTGGGCCAGGAGATCCAGTCACAGGGTCTGTGTGCTCCGGAGACTCTGGCCACAGCCTCCTGCTCTGGGAGGTCACCACAGCCCCACCGCTCCAAGACAAAAGACATCAGGACAGTGGTCACCCTGTGCACTTCATCTACACAGATGCCAGCTGGCCCTGTGGCCATGAACCCTTTGTGGATCCTGATGGTCTTCATCAGCAATCCCCCAACCCCCCACCATTGGGTGGCCTAGCCCCATTCATGTTTGGAGTTTCTGTGTGTCCCAGAAAAACTCAGGGACCAAATAGGGCCTCAGATTTTTAAGTCCTGCTAAGTGATCAGCGTTATCATCTTGACTTTAATGTTGTGTGAACCTACATCTTGAAGTGTTAATATATCTGTGTTTTTAGATGGCTATCCCAAAGAAGAAATGATTTATAGATGGAGGAAAAACTCAGTTGAGACTGCGAACCAAAAATCCTGGCGGCTTTATCAGTTTGACTTCATGGGCCTCAGAAACACCACGGAAATCGTGACGACATCGGCAGGTAGGAACGAACAGAGAAAAGTGTAACTCTCCACAAAAAAAAAAAAAAAAAAGCTGACAATTTCCCCCCAAGGCCTATATAGTCACAGCTTTCATGTAGAATTCCTTCATGGGTATGTTTTAACTAATTCTATTTGGGCGATCACAATCCCTAAGCGGTATTTGAGACAAAGCAACTGATTTCAAAAGTGAAAACATTTTTTAAGCCCTGGCCAGGTGGCTCAGTTAATTGGAGCATTGTCCTGTACTCCACAAAGTTGCAAGTTCAATTCCCAGTCAGGGCACATGCCTGGGTTGCAGGTTTGGGGTGTGCATGAGATGCAAGTAGATGAATGGAGATACTTCAGCTCTTAAAGCATTTGAATGTCTTTTTTTGTTTTTGTTTTGCCAGGTTTTTGCCTGTTTTTTGGCATTAACTTATTGCTATGATCTACTGCTTTGCCATTGGTTTTCTTCCTGCAGGATTCGGGTGCAGATGGAATGATGCCCAGTTTTTCTACTGATCTTATTATATGTCTATATGAATAATATATGAGCACTTAAAGAGCTAGAATAATTTGTTTTATTGGGGACTAGATTAAGATGTGAATTTTGCTACTTAATGCTAGCTGCATTTAAAGGGCAGCCTGAATTCTGGATAGATTGTAAAATAGAGAGCTATGCATACATTAAGAAAGGTCTGGAAAACTAGCTGATGGACGAGTAAAAGCAAAACCTCCCCCTAAATGTCACTGTGGCAAAGGTGAGAAGCAGCATCTGTGCTTAACCATTAAGTATGGATCAGGTTAAAGGACTCGAAGACTATAACTTATTTAAATGCACTGTGGCAGTAACAGAAATCAAAATGTTTTCAGGGAGTTTTTTCCAATTATGAGTCACCTCTATTAATTTAATTCTCCCTGGGAGGTTGAAATGAAGCGGTAGGCCTCTGGGGTGTACAGCAGCCACCAAATGGGGGGGCGTTGTTCTGGCATTTAGATACCAAATGTCCACGCTGCTTCTCCTTTCCTGCTGTTCTTGGTGAAGTCATGATGAACAAGAGGAAATGCAAAGTCAAGTTTTTGAAACTGTGAGGGACCACTACACAAGGAGGTGTGGAGTCCAGCAATTATTGTGCTAGGAGTGATGGGGGGTGAAAGAGTCTGAAGAACCCTCACTGGTTCTGGCCGGTGTGGCTCAGTTGGTTGGAGTGTTGTCCTGGAACTGAAAGGTTGTGGGTTTGATTCCCAGTCAGGGCAGGTATGGGAGGCAACCAATCAATGCTCTCTCACATCTATCTATCTATCTATCTTTCTAAAAGCAAGGAAAAAATATCTGTTCATAAGGGGGAAAATAAAACAAAAAACCTCACTGGCAACAAGGAGCTTTCGGTCTCCCTGGAAAACCATGGTAAACAGGAGAGATTAATGCACTGAGAGATTATGCATCAGCATAACAAATAGACATCATATCATGCTCGACTTTATGCAAGACAGGAGCAATGTTTAGGGCCCTCCTTTGTGAATGGGAAGGGCCTGTTCCCCCAAAATTCTTTTTCTGATTCATGGCAAAGACGGTCCCTCCATGAATCCAGCCCATGTGTTGGGGTGGACAGAAGGGCCTCCCCCATCTGCGCCTCTTATCTCGCTTCCCCTGTTTATATATGAAACTTCATGTTGCGTCACAAATCACTATGCCTTCTTTAGAAAATAAGCAACAGCATGTTCTCAAAAAATAACTACAGTAAAAAACCACATCCACTGGCCTCCAACTAATCAGATGCAAATTAGAAGGAGGGAGGTGTCAGCGAAGGATTCTCACACTTTGTTTCCAAAACTCCCATAATCCCACAGTGCTCATGCCCCCTCCCAGGCCTGTCTGCAGCCTGGGTGCCCTCTGTCCTGTGTCCCCAATGGAAATGACCTTGAGCAGTCAGCAAGATCACTCCTTTGTCCCCTCCTTCTGTCTCTTACACGAAAGCCAGACTTTTCCCCACTCCACATCATTAATCTGCCAGATATCACTCTGGGAATTATATTTGTGTCCAATAATATTTTCTAGGTTTAGGAGACATATTGAGTACTGAACTGTCATAGTTGAAAACAAAAATGCAGAAAAATAGTCCTTCCCCAAATCAGCATACTACTCAGGAATTAAGCCTATTTCCTGGACAAACATTGACTATTGGCATGGGCCTCTCCCGTGTATTCAGAAACAGGGAAAGAAGAATTGCATCTGCCACAGAGAATTCTGCAGTTTTATTTCTCATTTCAGTTTTTATTATGGAGAATAATCAGTTCCTTCAATGGAGGTGGTTAATTTTTTCCCAATACTATGGCCCAGAAGAAAATTACAAGGTCTCTGAGTTCACACAAGTTTTGTCTAAATATAATTGAAAGGAAAGCATCCTTTGGATGATAAAAGAAAAAAAAAACACTCCTATGCTCATTAATTAGTAACCTTCGCACGCACGGTTAGCCACCAGTGGGCGTGCATCACCACATCCCGTAGTGCTCACAGACAGTCAGTCCTTCGTCATCCACGGACCTTAGATGATGTGAACCAGGAAGTAGATTTATCAGGACAACGTGCGTTCACAAAAGAATCAATGTGAAAATTTGAAGACAAACATAACTCTCTTAGGCATTTCTTTATTTGATGATCACATTCTCATGCTGTGATGTCTTCAAGTCTGGACTCAAAAACGACGACAACAACAAAACCTTTTTCCTATGAGAGTTCATTTACTGATAAAAAAATAGTTGGTTTTTATACTGTTAAGATCAACATCATTCCAGAGGGTTGCATACTGTCAGGTACGCTTCCTCATACCATTCTCAGCTTGATGTCATCTGTGGACAATCCCCAGGATGGCCTCCCAAACATTATTTTAGCTGGCGGAGGTCCGAGCTGACAGCTTCTTACCGAGGGGATTCCTGGGATTCGACTCCTCTTTGTGCAGCAGCTCAAGGTTAATGGGGCTTGTTGGCCAGGCCTGGTGGATCAGAGACCCTGAAGCAGCACCATGCCGTGTCTGCTTTGCCTGACCTTGAACTTCTTCACAGGCCTTTTTAGTTAAATAGAACAGGTCTCTGGTAGCCATTCATTCATCCATTTCTCCAAAGCCCAGTCTGCAGAGAGAAAACGTAAGCCTCTGGTCACGATTCAGGCGTGCAGAAAGGCGCAGAAAGGCACAGAGAGGCTGCTGAGAGAGCACATTTCTGGTAGCTACCTGCACAGCTTTGCTGTCCCTCAGGCAGAGGTGTGGGGGTGGGAGGGAGTGAGGGCCAGGCGTGGGTGCAGGGGAGAAGCCACCAGACCCACAAACAGGAGAAGTCCACCTCTGCTGCTCGCCATGACAAGGAAAAACTTGTCGGGCTACAGCTCAGCCTTGCGTTACCCCAGTCCTGACCTTATTGAAGTGATTAGTCCCGAATGCATTGGCCAAAAAACAAAATGATGAACTCCCTTTAAAGGATAATAAAAATTTTCATACAATTTTCCATTCAAGTGCTCACTATTGCCAAATGAACAAAACTCAAAGGAATAATCGTAACAGATAAACAGATTGATACATTGGAATTACCCAAGACTGGCTTTAGTATGGAAATAACTAACATTTTTGAGCAAACAGAAAAAAAGAGAAAATATAAATAAAAATATGGATAGTTTCACCAGAGAACAGGTATTTATAAAAAGAGAAACAATAAAATGAAAATTTTAAAAAATTCCAGAATTTTTTAATTATAAACACCAAAGATAAATGTAATAAGAAATTATTGAATCAGAAAATATGACCAGTTAACTATAATCCAGAACAATGGAAAATATCAAAACTGAAGAAAAGCACTGGATGGTGTAGCTCAGTGTATTGAGTGCAGGCCTGCGAACCAAAGAGTTGCTGGTTCGATTCCCAGTCAGGGCACATGCCTCAGTTGTGGACCAGGTCCCCAGTAGGGGGCGTATGAGAGCAACCACACATTGATGTCTCTATCCCTCTCCTTCTTCCTCCCTTCCCCCCTCTCTAAAAATAAATCAATAAAATCTTTAAAAAGAGATACTATCCAAAAAACCTGAAGAAAAATGTGATGAAGTTGAGAGCAATAAATATGTGGGATATGATATAAAGTTCTAACTAAGTGTAACTGGTAAAGAAAATATTAAGAATTGAGTGTAAATGGAATCCTACAAGTATAGGCAGAGAGAATGAATTAGAAGCAATATCTAAAAAATAATGGCTTAGAATTATTCTGGAGAGATGAAAGCACAAATCACACACACAAAGACGTGTGTAAACCCTGAAGCATGAGTAATAATTGAAGTGCTGTAGACCAAAGGCAGAAAGTGTGTCTTTAAGCATCTAAAGAAAAAAGGGCACATCACCTTCACAGGAGCAAAATGAGCACCAGTGCCTGACTTCTCACCAGAAATCATGGTGACCGAAAGACAGTGGAATCCCAAGTGTGGAAAAAACCAAAATTCTATATCTAACAACACAGCCAATAACAATAAGGGTGAAATGATGATGTTCCCAGGCTCAGGAGAGACAGAGAGAATGAGACTTGGTTAATTTTGTGATCTCTACAGCGCACTGCTTTCTCTCTTTCATAAAACCTTTTAGATGTCTAACTCATGACTTCCTACTCATAATAATGTCCATAGGAACCCGAGTCCCATTGTCTAAAATCACTTGGGCAGCATTTTCTACCCTGAATGTGAAAGCATCTACATCGAGCTTTGTGAAGCAGGATGAGAAACAGATAACCCGCTCCACGGTGGGTGTGCTTCCCGCAAGTTCAGGGTACTCCAGGCCTGCTTCCAGAGGCTCCTTCCTGGCGCCTGTTCATGACGGAGCGCCAGATCCTTCTGGTAAGAGAGTCCAGTTGTCAATCTCAAAGGAACCATGAGAAACAGTCACTCGTCCACAGGTAAGGCAAAAAGCCACACAGCCGGGTGTGAATATATGACATTTTTGCCATTTGGTCAATATTGAAGCCCTGGCTGGGTGGCTCAGTTAGTTGGAGCATCGCCCATATACCAAAAGGTCTCAGGTTCGATCCCCAGCAAGGGCAGGGACGGGAGGCAACTGATCAATGAATGTCTCTCTCTGTCTCTGTTTCTCTCTCTCTCTGTCTCTCTCTCTGTCTCCTCGGGTGAGGATTTTAAAAAAAAGATTTAGGTTCAGCAGCTTCTGTGAGTAATTCTCTAAAGTCCAAAAACAATATTCTGTACAGGAAGTTTTATATATTGTCAGTATTCATGCTCTAGCTGAAATGTTAAAAATATCTTCTGGCACAGAGGTCAGCAAGGCAGAATCAGACCACCTGCCCCTGACCTTGGCCACTTCTGTGACCCATCTGCACCCACCTCCCAGAAACGCCCAGGACGATGCCATCTCTTTATGTGGCTGTTGTGGACTTAAGTGACATAACGTAAGCAAGTGCCCAATTGCTATCTGTATATGTCACAAACATCTGTTATTAATGCCTTCACATACTTCCTGTGAGGGGGAATTGTGAGATTTACCTATTGACTGTATTTATTAAATACTCTGTTAATTCAGCTGGTAGCGTTGCGCTCGATGAGACATGCTTTGCTTCAGTGAGATGTGTATCTTGAACTCGAATAGAAATGCCTGTTTAAAACCACCCCAGTAGAAGGAACTCTAAAGGTGGTTTCTTCCTGGCTTTCGTCATATTCGTCTGAGTGCTACCTGAGTCATTCACAAATCAGTGCGGGTTTCAGAGTCAGAATTTAAAAAATAGCCGAAGCGTCTGTGTTCACAAGATTGAGTGAAAAATCTTTCTAGCCCACCATGAGTCATCTTCCTCATCCAATTCAGACAGAAGACGTGGAAAAAACACGGCTTGGTTGAATGAACGGCTCACCCACTGAGAAAATTGAAATTTTGTAATACAAATCACATCTGACTGTGCCTGGTCTTTGAAAACCAGATTTCATTCATTATTCCTTAAGAGCAAAATTATCTTTCCGTGGGACCGGAACAAATTATAGCACTTAGTGCAGGCTGACGGTGATGTTTGTACATGTACCTTTTGGGGGGAGCGGGGTTACTGACCTCCCGTCTTGCACTTTGAGGAAAGTAAGATGTGCAGATATCTTTGTTACTGAGTGGGGAGGAGTCTCAGGAAGGTGGCAGGCTGGCCCACAGCAAGTCCCAATTTCTGCTGCCGCTGATGCCAGGCCTTCCTGTGAGGCCCACTACTCTTCCAGAAGATCACTGCTGAGACTGTTCATGTCACTTCCTGTGGCTGACTCTCAGTTCACAGGATATTTTATTTTCTCTTGTCCAATGGTGGGTGAAGCTTCATTCTTTGCTCTGGTCTGTGGCACAGATGATAGGATATATCATTTATTTTTTATTATGGAGCTTTGTTACTGTTTCTAATCATTTGATCAGAAGAAAAGTCTTAAATCTGTGTGCATTGACCAAAGGGAGTATGATAACTTAAAATTATCTATAAAATAGTTATGTTCTCATTGAAATTTAGAACTCTGGCAAGGTATGTGCTAATAATTCCTTTGTTTAAAATGCCAGCTAATGCCCTGGCTGGTGTGGCTCAGTTGGTTGGAGCATTGTTCTTTAACTGACAAGTTGTGGGTTCGATCCCCAGTCAGGGTGCATACTGATCAGTGTTTTTCTCTCTTCCTTCCTCTCTCTAAAATCAGCAAACATATCCACAGGTGAGGATTTTTCTAAAATGCCAGCTAACATTTACTGTTTGTTTTCTTTACTACAACCCTTTAAGGCTGCTATGTTATTATCCCCATTTCACAGATGGCAAACCTGGGTCGTAAAAGTATCCTCATTCATGAGAACACATGGCAAGCCATCCTGGGAGAGACTCGGGGTAGCTGCCAAGTGCCCCCACTGAGAGCATCACCCCAGAAATTGCTCGTAGCATCCTGCTCTAACAGATGTCACCCAACTCCCCAGCCCAGGGGCACAGCCACCTGGAGGACTTGTCCCCACGTACCACCTAGCAAGCACCACACAGCACTTGCCTCCTATCCCCTCCCACACCTGCCTTCTCAAGCACAGACATCTTTCAGCCTGGGCACCATTTTTAAGAAATCTCTCAAAGACTAGGCTCAGAAGGACAGCCATTCAGTGGCACAGTGTCCCGACCTAGCCCTGGGGTAGCACTGAACACAGTGTGTCGTGTCGTGACTGAAATCAAAGAGGAAGCAGGAGACTCAGGTGAGAACACAGCCTGTGGAGTTGTCCTGCCTGGGTTTACACCCCAGGCCCATCCTTACAATTGTGTTGTCTTGGATGGTCCTGTGTTGGGGACTCAGTCTTCTCATCTGTGAAACGGGGCAGGCAGTGCTGCTCATGGATAAGGTTCCAGGGCCGATTAAATGAACTAAGAGCAGCCCATGGTCACATCCCAGCATTAAGCTCATGCGTGTTTCCTAGCAGATTCACCTACTTGGGTCCTAGGGAAACCAGCAAAGTAATTAGCTCAAAGGAAGTACTCAGTAGATGCATGAATGTTTGGAAGAGGAAATCATTCACCCGTTTAGCTGACAAGTGCAAGAGATAAAGCTCCCACTTTGCAAACATTTTGATGTCCCCTTAGAAATATTACTCTGGGGATGTTAAGGTGATACCGAAGAAAGAAAATGTGTTTTGAAATTTTGGTAGAGGCCTCACCGCTTGTTTGTAGTTTCATGATTTAAAATGTAATTAGTGAGGATCC
This sequence comes from Anoura caudifer, assembly GCA_004027475.1. Classification (NCBI taxonomy): domain Eukaryota; kingdom Metazoa; phylum Chordata; class Mammalia; order Chiroptera; family Phyllostomidae; genus Anoura; species Anoura caudifer. The sequence continues at coordinate 115,163 of PVKU01003173.1, forward strand.
ATTTCATTGACTGAACTTTACAAGATCACACTTATTTGGGGGTGTGGAGGCAAACATCTGAGCGGGCATGCTTGAAGGTGGCAAAGCACATTCGTATAGTTAGTTCTCTGATCTGCATGTCCGTGGTCCCGCACAAGCACGCGGTTGCCCCGATTCCATTTTCTCTGAGAACCCGGAGTACCGCCGGCAGGATTCCGGTGTAGGAAGCCCACGTCTTGGATGGCCTGAGACCCCTCTGGAGGCGGGGTGTCTAGTGGGGAATTAATTTCTTAATGTGGAGTCCCCGGTGGTCAGGAGCTTACGTTGTTACTGTCCATCCCGAAGATAACACATCCAGCTCAGCTGCAGATTTTGGTCTGATTTCCATTTTCTGGCTTCATCACCATGGAATCTGGGGACACGTGGGCCTGTTTCCCAAGGTCATTGATTAAAAGTTTGCCCACTGTCGTCGATCTTCCTGCACGGCGTCGTGATGTTATGAGCACAGTACGTCATGCATTAGATCGCCTGCATACCATGTCGTCCCCACCTGGGACACTTTTCTCATTGGTTCAGTTTCTGTTGGTCGTCACTGAAGATCCCGAGGTTCCCCAGACGGGAGACCTGTTCCTTGAACACTTCTCCCCTTTTCCACTCTGCTCGCCACAACTCATGGGGGCAGCTCCTCACCTCCTCCCCAACACCCCTACCTGTTGTCCCTTCCTGTTGCCCTTGCCCCTTCCCTGCACCTCTGTCCACTGAAGAGGTCAGAAGTCAGAGTCATGCCCTTTCACACTCCTTGATCCACCTTCTGCCTTTGCTTTGCTCTACAGCAAAAGACTTACTCAGCTGAGCAGGACACTTCGGTTACAGCAGGTCCCTGGCGCTGAGCTATCCACTCCTTCTTCCCTCCGCTCTGCTGCCCGGATGCACCCGTTGGGCTAGATGGACCAGCCATGTGTGAGCCCAGCCCCCTCTGCTCCAGTGAACCATCTGCACAGCCCTCACTGCAGTGCAGACCGTTCATTCACCCACAAGCCTGGCTCACTCTTCTCAGAGTGCACGCAACTGTTATTCTTACTCTTCCTGGGAAAGTAAAGAATGTAATTAAGAAGGCACACAGATGCCCTCACCGGGTGGCTTTAGTTGGTTGGAGTATCATCCCATACACCAAAAGGCTTCTGGTTTGATGCCCAGTCAGGGCACATGCCTAAATTTCAGGTTCAATCCCTGGTCATGGTGCATCCAGCAGGCAACCAATGGATGTTTCTCACTCACACTGATGTTTCTCTCTCTCTGTCTCTCCCTTCCTCTCTCTCCAAAAATTAATAAACATAACTTCAGATGTGCATTAAAAAAGAAGAAGAAGAAACTATACCATCTCAGGATATTTGGAAATTGCTCTCTTACTCCGTGTTCTAATTTCAAATGCATGGGCAACGCTGGCAGTTCACATGCCCCTAAATTTCCTTCTCCGTCACCCCTCCTCGCCACTGTCACCATTATTCTTTGTGTAATTTTGCTTATTAAAACTTTGCCATCAAACCGTCTTGGGGTAATTTATCGATCCTTCTTACCAAATGCCTTTTTTTGTCAATAAATAAAGTCGCAGAGGTTGGAACGTTCCCCAGCGCTGCACATGGTGACTCATCATTTTGCTGGGACTCATTAAGCTGAACTTGGAACCAAGTCTCTGTATTAAAAAGAGGCTGGCAAGCCCACAGTTTTAACGAGGACTTAAAGATGCAGACTTGGCTAAGAATTTATCATCCCTCCCCGAATGTGTCTTAAGTAAGAGGATAGGGAATATTCTCAGAGATTTTTATTTCTTTCATAATAAAGCCAAAGATAAAAGGAGTTAGTTTAAAAAAAATCCTTTGGTCTTGGTTTAAGTCTCACTTCAAAAGGATCTGAGGATGATACAAGGCTAATACTCCAGGTTTCACCAAGATCATGAGGGGGCTCAGCCCACAGCCCAAGGTAACTGCCACCCACCCCCCTCCACCGGTGCTGGGGCGGGCTGGTGGTCTGGTGTAGACAAACCTGTTGTACTCAGATGTCCCCGCCCAGTTCCTTCCCAGCACAGGGTTGCTTTTTCTTTTTTTCTAAATAATAGGATTTATTGTATTGCAATTTTTAATTTTTATTAAATTAATTGAGGTGACATTGGTTAATAGGATCTGTATGTTTCAAGTGTACATTTTTTCAAAAAGCTTTCTAAAATCTTTTTTTAGAGAGAGGGAGATGGGGAGAGAAAGAGAGGGAGAGAAACATCAGTGTGTGGTTGCCTCTCATGCGCCCCCTACCCGGGACCTAGCCTGCAACCCAGGTTTGTGCCCTGACTGGGAATCGAACCAGAGACCCTATGGTTCACTGGCCAGCACTCAACCCACTGAACCATACCAGCCAGGGCTGAAGCAGTAGTCTTAACACTGACAGATGCAGGATGTCCATGCCCTCCAACCAGCTTGTAGGGCCGCGCCTGGAGTTGAACACGCCCTGTGAAAAGCAAGGAGCACATCAGGAAGACATAGCTAAGGGAATTTTCCAGGGCTTGGGGATTTGGGGCCAGTTTGAGGGACAGAGCGTGGCTCCAACTCTGAGTGCTACCGTGTACTTCCCTGTGATGTCAGGTCAGGTCCAGTCACACCAAGTCCCAGGTGTCAGGCTGCTCAGAGACACTGTCATTGTAAGATCACTACTCATGGCTTACATTGTGATGTTCCCATTGCTAGATTCTGTACATTTCCAACGATCTTCCAAATTGGTATTTCCCAGAGTCATTTTGTATTAGTTCTATACTGAAGCAAGTACAATGATCACCAAGATTCCTGGTAACATTCCTTTCCTCCCCGAGTTCATACTTTGAGCCAATACATAATCGGGCAGATTTTATTTTTAAGACACTTCTTTCATGAAAGACTGGGAGTGCCATATTCCCTGACTGCTTTTGCATTTGGTAAGGTCTGGCCACGCCTTTATTCCTTATTGTGTCTTGGCTGAGTCGCAGCATCTTTGTGTCAGAACATGTAAATGTTGCTCTATTGCCTTCCGGCCTTGAGTGTTATTTTGGAGAAATCCAAGCCCAGTCCAGCGCTTTGCACTTTTCATGGGAACCATTGTGAATTTCCACTACTCTCCTCGCAGGGCTTGCTGACTGACTCAGGTGACCGGCACCGCCTCTGTGAGGTGTCGCTGAGCTTAAGCTAGACTTTTATTATAATTCAGGAGAATGATATCTGCCCTTGGGACTTTCTTATCAAACAAACCTGACCAGTTACCATGACACTGCACACAGTCCTTCTACCATTCCAGGGTCACTGACCTCATGTGGCTTGAGATGCACATTCCCACAGTTATAACTGCCCAGGATGGCAATTCTGAGAATTTTCAGGGTTTAATTTGCCACGCAGATGTAAGACTAATTACAGGATATTGAAAACCCTATTTGATGACATGGTTGCTTGTTTCTATCCCAAGCACTAATTGATGTCTGATAGAAAAGACCCCAAAAGGAGTCTCAGGAACAAGATACAGTCCACAGGGGAGGTTAGCTTTCCAATGTGCATTTTGTCCATTAAAAATCATTCATTACTAAAACAATCGCTTCAAATCTCAAGACAAATTACTGATGATAAACAGCCCAGTTGTTGGTGAGAAGCACAATCAAGTTTTTTTTTTTTAAACTTGACCTTTTAAAGTTCACCTCCAATCTGAGGATCAGTCTTACATTTGTTTTCAAAAACCAACTCCCTTTTACTGAAAAGCTATTGTTTTTATGGAAAGTTTATTTTCATGTAAGAAGCAGTAAGTCTTCAGAGAATATTTGATAAGCAGTAAGCATTGGCCTCAATTAAGCTGGTCACCCTTATTCAAGAACTGAGGGACAAATTGTGAATTTCCTCTGTCCTCATTCTGAAAAACACCAAAGGTGACAGATGGCATCTGCAAGATCGGCATCCTTTAGAAATACAGATGACAGCTTCCTTCTGCTAGGCCCTGTCCAAGGGCTGTACATTTAGTCGTTTATAAAATCCCATTTCACAGATGAAGAAAATTGAGCATAAAGAGACAAGCCACCTTAGCCAAATCCAGGCAGATTTTGCGCTATGCTGCTTCTCCACATAGCAAGACTTTCAGTGATGGAATCATAGATACCCCAGAAATTCCTATGTGTACAGAGAACTATTTCATTGAGTCTACAAAGCACATCAGGAAGTTGGCAAGTGCTAAGAATGTGACAACAACAAAAAAAGTGAGGTCCTGGCTGCTGTGGTTCAGTGGATTGAGAGAGCTGGCCAGTGAACCAAAGGGTTACCAGTTCAATTCCCAGTCAGAGCACTTGCCTGGCTTGTGGGCCAGGTCCCCAGTAGGGGGCGCACGAGAGACAACCACACCTTGATGTTTCTCTCCCTCTCTTTCTCCCTCCCTCCCCACTGTCTAAAAATAAATAAAATCTAAAGAATTTTTTTTAATAAAAATGAAATGAAATTAAAAAAGAGCGAGGAAGGCAGGGGTGGACTGGAGGCCACAGCATTGTTGCCCCCCACCCCCATCCACCTGGCCGCAGTTTAAAGCAGCAAGTGGATTTTCATTCATTTGCTGGCTGAGGGTTTAGTTACCATCTGCAGGGAGTAGCCTCTCTTGCAAGTAGTCATCGGGAATGAAATAGTAAAGAAAGCACAGGCCCGCTCTGATGAGTTTACAGTCAGTAGGGATGATGGATGTTGATTAAAAACGTCACAGAGAGGTAGGAAAGGATGACTGCAATGCGTGAGCGCAGTCCTCCATGAGCAGCCACGAACAGGCAGCCTCGGACCTGAGACTTGGGGCACAGGGAGGTACTGGCCAGGCAAAGGGCTGCGCTGGCCACGGTGGGAAAGGTGGCCCTGGGCAGCTTGGGCTGTTAGTGTGTTGCTGTCACTGAAAAGCCCAGGCCAGGGAGGCACAGGTGATAGGTGAACTGGGAGGAGCAAGCACATTTCCCTCTGCACAAGAAGGGTAGGGACACGTCAGCTACGCAGGACGGCAGCAGAGCTGAGCTGAACAGGGAACTGGTCAGACAAGTGATGGGGGTACAGTGAGACCACCCACAGAGGGAGCAGGGATGGAAGACCCGCCTCCGCCCCCAGGGGGGGCACTGGGAAAACAGAGGAGCATTCAGGGTCACCTCTCAGAAGCTGGTGGGCTCTGTGCCCCCTTCTCTCCTCTGACAGTGCCTTGCCCTCTGGACAGCACTCAGCCACTCCTAGGAACTGAGGCACCGGCCCCAGCTGTCACCTCCAGGAGGTGCAGAGCGGGGTGGGGACAGGGGAGGCGAGGAGCAGGTCTGGGGACAGTGGCCCTCTGCAAGTGCAGACAGACAGGAGACAAACTTGTGTTAAATAAAGGAGCCCCTCAAATTCCCCCTCCTTTTCTGGGGGCATCTTCTCTGTCAAGTCCCATCTGTCCATTTGAAATCCTAAAAATGCACCCAGTCTACTACTCCAGGATTCACTTATTTTTATTGTAGGGGACATCGCTTGTTATAAGAACTTAAGGTAGTGGAGTATGAAATCTACAGCACTCAGTACTACAGTATCACCAAGTGGCTATTACTTTTGGTAATATTCAGTCATTGTTCTTATTTGCTATAAAAAATTAACCCAAGAGCCCTGGCCAGGTGGCTCAGTTGGTTGGAGCATCGTTCTGTACACCAAGAGGTCACAGGTTCGATTTCCAGTCAGGACACATGCCTGGGTTGTGGGTTCGGTCCCCAGTCGAGGCACATGTGAGAGGCTACAGAGGGATGTTTCTCTCTCACATCAATGTTTCTTACCATCCCCTCCCCTCTCTCTAAAATCAATAACCATGTCCTCGGGTAAGGATTTTTTTTTAAATTAACCCCAAAATCTTATAAGAAGGGTGAATGAAAAGGTAAATGATGACCTTAGATATAGCCTGGAGGTGCTGTCTGATCCAAATGAGAACCAATGTGCCCCCCTAAATGTCTGGAGGAGTTGTGGAAGCGAATTAGCACATTTGTCCCTAAAGAACGCAGCTGTCAGCTGCAATGACATGCCAGACACAGGTTCTCTTTCCCAAGCGAGCCCACCATGTTCCTGAAACACCTCAAAGCTGTTTTCAATGCTCCTCACAGACATGATGAGTCTCTCCCCACAGAGGCAGCTATCCTGCAGGCTGTCTAAATCAGGCTCCTCCCTGGCAGCTGGTCTCTGACACCGAGCTAAGCTAGAAGGGAGCCGTCAGTGGTGAGAAACCCCAAGGACCCAGGACGCAGGATTTGAACAGACTTTATACGAAGTAAAATATGCTCATGAAATAGTCCAGCTCAGCTCTCTCCCCATCTGTATTCTGCACCCGGGTTCTGTCCCAATGGGCAGGGGGAGGGCAGCTTCACCAGCTGGGGATGAGAAACAAGGTGTTTCCGCTGTAGTTGTAGGTGTGATTTACAGTCACAGAGCCTCTACAAGTAGGAGGACAGAGAGGATATTGAGAAAACGGCACCATCTAGAAGCTGACCCTTGCTTCATTCCCCACGAGCTGAAGCGTTCTAAGGCATTGGCTATAAATGACCTTGACCCATAAGAGCCCGGTGACAACATGAGGCAGTGCTGGCCTGGGGTGCAATCACTGGCAACAGCAAAGGCAGGGCACTCAAGATAGTGAGAGCATATGACTTGCATTTAATAAAAATCAGATGGTCCCAGTAAATGAAGCTAATCAAATCTGGCACAGAGTCTGAATCGGAATCACTAATATTTTTTACTAAGTGAATTGTCACTCAACAGTTACATTCAATACCATTTTCATTCACTTACAAATACTTTCAGCCCTGGCCAGGTGTCTCAGTTGGTTGGAGCATCAGTCCGAATACCAAAAGGTCATGGGTTTGATTCCCAGTCAGGGCACGTAAGCAGGTTGCACTTCCATCCCACTGGGGCGCATATGGGAGGCAACCTGTCCATGTTTCACATATAGATGTCTCTCTCTCTCTCAAACCAATTTTTTAAAAAAGCATATCCAAGCCCTGGCTGGTGTAGCTCAGTGGATTGAGCTCGAGCCTGTGAACCAAGGGATTGCGGTTCGATTCCCAGTCAGGGCACATGCCTGGGTTGCGGGCCGGTTCCTGGCAGGGGACGCACGAGAGGCAACCATACATTGATGTTTCTCTCCCTCTCTCTTTCCCTTCCCCTCTAAAGATGAATAAATAAAATGTTTAAAAAAAAAAAAAAGAAAAGCATATCCACCCTGGCTGGTGTGGCTCAGTGGATTGAGTACTGACCTGCAAATCAAAGGGTCACCAGTTCGATTCCCAGTCGGGGCATGTGGCTGGGTTTCAGGCCATGTCCCCAGTAGGGGGCACAGGAGAGGCAACCATACATTGATGTTTCTCTCCCTCTCTTAAAAAAAAAAAAAAAAAAAAAGCATATCTTTGGTGAGGATTTTAAAAAAATACTTTCCAATTTACATTTTCATTTATTCTATGATTGATAGGGTGTTTTTTTAATTACCTTTTTATTTTAAGACGGTTATTGATTGAAATGCAGTTGTAAGAAATAATACGGTTGCCCCGAAGGTAACATTTTGGGGAAAAGGGTGTCACAGTTGGTAACACAGTCAAGATGCAAACGTCTCTGTCACCACAGGGGTCTCAGGTGTCACCCGTTTATCCTCACACTCAGTTCCCTCCCAACATCACTCCCTTGTAGTCCTCGGCCACCATGAACTTGCTGGCCATATCTGTCTCCCCGTCTCTGGGTCACTGCACAAGTGGAATCAGACAAATGGAATTTGGGGTCATGGCTTTTTCTCACTTAGCGTAATTCTCTAGAGATTGCTGGAAGTTAGAGAGTGGATGTAATGTAGTACAGATTAGTTTCTTTAGCTATTCACCCAATGAAGGAAAGCCGGACGGTATTTTAATTTTTGGCTACTACAAATAAAGCTACCGCAAGCAGAAGCATACAAGCTTTGCGGGAACGTGTTTCCATTTCTCTAGTGTAGATTTCCCAAGTGCCAATGTTGGGGAATGTGACTGAGCTTGACATATTTTTGAGGAAATTATCGAACTGGATTTTCACTTGAACTTTTATTAGAGTCCCACAGATCCCTAAGATTATGTTTACTTCTTTCAGTATTTGTTGTTCCAATTGGATGATTTCTGTTGTTTTTTTAAAGATTTTATTTATTTATTATATATAGAGGGAGCATTATTTATTTATTTTAGAGAGAGGGGAAGGGTGGACAAAAGAGAGGGAGAGAGACATCAATGTATGGTTGCCTCTCATGTGCCCCCTACTGGGGACCTGGCCCGCAACCCAGGCATGTGCCCTGACCAGGAATCGAACTGGTGACTCTTTGGTTTATGGGCCCACTCCCAAACCACTGAGCCACACCAGTCAGGCCTGATTTCTCTGGTTTTATCATCCAATTGACTACTTCTTTCTTCTGTCACCTCCATGTTGGTATTGAGCCCATCCACTGAGATTTTTCTCTTAGTTGCAGTGAGTTTTAGTTAAAAATTTTCCATTTGGTTCTTCCTTAGACCCGCTATTCTACAGGTGGCAAACACGAGGCCAGCGGGCCAAATCCAGTCCTCCACCTTGTTTTATCCAGCCCCGCACCTTGTTTCTACCCGGCAGCAGTGCTGAGCTCTCACTTAACTGTTAAGGAGTAGTTACAGGTATAAAGTCCTAAAATGACATTCAGCCCTCTGAAGGCAACCGCAAGGCTGATGTAGCCCCTGGTGAAAATGAGTTTGACACCCCTGCTCTATTCCTTTGCTCAGATTTCTGTTTTTTCATGTGTTTCTATTATGTTCATGAGTGCTCATTGAGGCGTCTCCATGGGGGCTGCTTTGTAAATAATTCCTGCATCTCTGCCATTTTGGTGTAAGCAGGCATCATCCTTTTCCATCTGGACCTTGTGTCTCGCAATTGTGTTTTCGGTTGAAATCTGGGCACGAGTGTGATGTTAGGAGGCCAGGTCTCACATAAACCACTGTCAGCTGACCTCTTCCGATGCCTCTCCAAAGGGGTGATGGGATGATGTCACCTCCGCAGCAACCTTAGAGGGTGAGCTCCCTGTTCTCAGGCCAACCCTGAGGGGAAGGGCGCCTCACTGTTGCTGGGTGGGGGTGGGAGTCTGGGCTCCCCAGGGGCCCGCACTAGCATCGTGGTGAAGGAGTGCGTTAGCGCTCTGAAGCAATGGAAATTTCTGGCTCCCTACTTGATATGTTCTGTCACTACTCCGCTGGGGGTGGGGGAACCTCCTTGCTCCCCAGCAGACCTGCGATGTACTCATCCTCAGTGGTATGAGGGGAGTGGGTCCCCAGTGACCTGTGGTGTTTGAGTAGACCATAAAACATTTTTTAGCCTTTGCCAGTGTAGCTCAGTGGGTTGAGCGCTGCTAACCAAAGGGTTGTTGGTCTATTTCCAGTCGATATTCAGTCGGGAAGCATGCCTGTCTTGTGCAAGCCTTTTCTGCCCTCATTTGCTTTCTGGCTGCAGGTTAGGTCAGTGACTGAGGGAGGGAGGAAACCTCCAATCGTAAGTGTAGATTTGTTTCTCCTTGCAATTCAGTTAGTTTTTACTTTATATATTTTGGAGCTCTGTTAGTGGATGCGTTCATGTTTAGAATGATAATTTCTCTTGTGGAATTGACCCCTTTCTCATTAGGAAATGAATTTTCTTATCTCTAGTTATTTTCTAGGAGGTTTTTTTAATCCTAAATGGATATTTCCTTTTACCAGATTATTTTTCTACCTTTCCTAAGTGATCAAATCATTTTCCCTGTTAAGTTTGTTAGTCTGTTGAATTCCTTTGACTGATTTCTAATGTGAACCAGTCTTGCATCCCTGGAATGAACCCTACTTGTTGTGCTGTGTCTTATATGTTTTGCCAGATTCACTTTTCTCTTGTTTTGTTGATGGTTTTTGTGTTGAGATTAATTAGGGATATTATCCTTCATTAGTTTTCTTTTCTTTTCTTTTCTTTTTGTAATACTTTGCTCTTGGTAAGGCAAGCCTCACAGAATGAGCTGAGAAAACTTTTTGTTCTGTTTTCTGGAAAAAATTTGTGGACAATTGGTGCTATTTCTTTCTTAGTTGCTTGATAGAATTCAGTAGTGACACTCTCTGCAATTATACTTGTATTTTAAGAATGTCTTTGAATAAAATTTAACATTTTAATAAATACAGGTTATCTAGTTCTTCATGAGTAAGTTTTGGTAGTTTGTAGCTTTCATGAAATATGTGCATTTCACCAAAGTTGCAGAATTATTGGCATGGCATGGTTCATTTAATTCTTTTGTCATCAAGTGATTTTGTCCCCATTTTCATCCCTGATGTTGATCATTTGTGTTTGTTTGTTTGTTTTGACTTGGCCAGCCTGTCTAGAGATTTTTCTGCTATGGCAGGGCTCCTTCTAAGATGGCCTTGGAGAGTTTCTGTCCTCTACTTAATCCTCCATAACACAAATTTGATTTATTTTCAATACTGTGATTAGGTCATGTTACAGGGCATTGTTGAATTTAAGATATGGAAATTAGGCCCTGGCTGGTGTGGCTCAATGTACTGAGTGCAGGCCTGTGAACCAAAGGGTCACTGGTTTGATTCCCAGTCAGGGCATGGGTTGTGGGCTAGGTCCCCAGTAGAGGGTGCATGAGAGTCAAACATACATTGATGTTTCTCTCTTTCCCTCCCTTCCTCTCTCTCTAAAAATAAGTAAATAAAATCTTTTTTAAAAAAGATATGGAAATTATATGGGTGAGCTGGAAATGAAGAAAGATCTGAATTGGGGACTAAATCTCAGGAACACAGGATATGAGACATGTGTTAATAACATTATAATGAATCAAGAAGAAAGAAAAGCCTTGGCTGGTGTAGCTCAGTGGATTGAGCACTGGCCTGTGAACCAAAGGGTTGCTGGTTTGATTCCTGGTCAGGGCACATGCCTGGGTTTTGGGCCAGGTCCCCAGTAGGGGGCGCATGAGAGGCAACCATACATTGATGTTTCTCTCCCTCTCTTTCTTCTTCCCTTCCCGCCCAAAATAAATAAATAAATCTTTTTTAAAAAAGGAGAAAGAAAAAATGAAAACAAAGAAAAGTACACTCAGAATAACCCTTCCTATTCAATATACAACTAAAGGCTCTCGGCAGTATAAATTTAGGAGGTTCCACATAGAAAATTTAAAAGATAGAATTTATATAAAATAGTATTAAAATTAATAAGATATTGAAAGGCAGCTGAATATAAGATCAATAGCAAAAATTCTTCTCCATGTGTTATCAATAAAGAGTTATAAGTTGTAACTTAAATAAATGTAATTTGTATTTAAGTACACTATTGTGCATAGCAATGGAAATGCACGTTTGCCAAGAGCTAAATCTAACAAAAAAACCTGCCAAGGTTTTATGGAAGACATTCAATATTTTATTGAAGGATATCAAATTAAAATAAATAACGCTTTCTGACGGCACAATTTTGCGTCTGCTTTAGAGCTCTACTTTCATGCAGCCCCAGTGAGTTAAATAATAAAAAATGCATTGACTTATTCCAATCAAAACACCCAAAGTGTTTGTTGAGGACCTTTTCAAACTGATTGGATAATTCACATGGAAACACAGACTCCAGACTGGCTTAGGCATGGAGGACCCTGGGCCTGGGGACTTCTCTACTAGTAATTGATGGTGTTGTGTGAGAGTCCCATCCTCTTTCCCTAGTTTTCTTGAGGTGTAACTGACACAGAGCACTGTGTGGGCTTAACGGGTCTGCCATGTGGGGTCGTGCCTATGTGCATGGGGAAACGATGACCGCAGCAGGGTCAGTGAGCCCCTGTGTCACCTTGTGTAAAATGACCACGTGTGCCTGTGTGTGTCATGAGAACATGGCAGATCTCTCTCAGCAACTTTCAAGTTTATCACAAAGTATTGTTGACTGTAGGACTTCTTATTCTTACAACTGCAAGTTTATAACCTCATACTGGCATCCTTCCATTCTTCCATCTTCCCTACTGCTGCCCCTGGCAACCACCACTGATTTGGAGTCCATTTAAAGAGACCATACAGTATTTTGTCTTGTCTGACTTACTTCACTCAGCATCATGCCCTCCAGGCCCACCCTAGTGGTTGTGGTGGCTGTGTGTTCCCCTGTATGTACTCACACACCCCAGGCCCACCCTAGTGGCTGTGGTGGCTGAGTGTGTTCCCCTGTACGTACTCACACACTGCGGGCTGGACTGCAGTGGCCTTTATGGGCTCTGGAATCACTGATCCCTGTTATTCACTGTAAGAGTCAACTGGAAGCCTAGGTCTCTCTGGTTTAGAAAGAACTGACCACTGAAAATTATTATTATTATTATTATTTTAGTCCTCTCCTAAGGATGTGTATTGATTTTACAAAGAGAGAAACGGAGAGAGAGAGAGAGAGAGAGAGAGAGAGAGAGAGAGAGAGAGAAGAATCATGTGAGAGAGAAACAATGATCAGTTGCCTCTCAGACGAGCCCCAACCAGGGATCAAATCTGCAACCTTTTGGGGTACAGGATGACTCCCAAGTTACTGAGCCACCCGGGCAAGGTGGAAAATTGAAACCACCTCTGTCCACTGTGTGAAATGCATTAGGCCAGCTGCACAGTGATGGGGCAGGAGCTAAGACCCCTCGGAAGGGGCCGGCCAGCCTGGACCTGACACTTCACACCCAGCTGAGCCAGTCCATGGGGCGTGACTGTGTGCGTGTCTGTGGGTGTGTGGACAGTACAAAAGGGGAGCAGAGAGCAGGAACACCATTTATTTTAAATGTTTTTTATGGACCCCAAGGTCCATAACAGTCCATATGGACCCTTGACCAAGGACATCAATTTTAGGGAGAGGGGAAGAGAGAGAGACAGAGAGAGAAATACCAATGTTAGAGAGAAACATTGACCCATTGCCTAGTGTACTTACCCCACTGGGCACCAAACCCATAACCTAGGCATGTGCCTGATCGGGGATTGAACCTGCGACCTTTTGGTTTTGGGACCACACTCCAACCAAGTGAGCCTCCTGGCCAGGTCAGGAACAACATTTTTTATTCGATCTCGAGTCCTAGAAATAACAGTAGTTGTAATCTAGGTGGGGCCTGGCCTGTCTGGGAAACCTCAGCCGCATGTTTTCAGGAACAGGACGGGAAGCCTGCCTTCTGAGAGTGTAACAGGGTACAGCCAAAGAGGGGGACCCCAAGTAGGGGTTTGTAGCGGGGTCCAGAAGAGCTTGGAGATAATTGGCTCCACACCACGGGGCCACACATGCCGGGAATCCTGGCAGCTGTGGCCAATTGTGGGAGGAGCCAGAAATGGGGCTGCAGAGGAAGATTGGCGCTGGGATTTAAACCGAGGCACAGCAGCCACTGGACGTCTTTTCTGGGACCGCCGCGGCTTGGGCGTCTTTTCAGGGACCATGCGGCTTTGGCAGAGAGTTGGAACCACTCGTCTTTGGTGTTTTGGGGGGACCACGCGGCGTGGGTGAGAGTCAGGACCACGCAGCTTTGGAAGTGCTCCCTTTTGCCTCGTGGATGGTGCTGGGAGCCTGAATCACAATTTCTACTTCTTTCCTGAAATGTGGCACCCGAGACTGGGCAGAGGGAGAAGAAAAGACTGTGTGCATTTTGTGGGTATTCTAAAGAACTTTAGTATGTATAACTTTTAAACAAATAATAATTCCTTTCCTTTTCACCAATCTCTGGCATTGAGAGACGTCTTTCCTCTGGCAGCGGGCAAAGTGAACCTAGTACGGGGGAGGAACCCCTGGAGAAAAAGGGGGGCCTTTTATATTGTTCAGCCCCACCCCACCCCCATCTGTTCTGTAGCAAGAGGATGGTTTACATCAGACTCAGACAAGTAAGAAACATGAGGTGCGTCTGAACTGGACACCCCACAGCCTCATCCTTCCCATTCAGGATGAATGCTCGCCGGCTCTGTGGGGGTCATCCTGCGTGGGTCAGTGCCACTGGAACCTCCTGCTGCTGCTCCCCAGGGTCAGGCTCCTGTGGAGGCTAGAAACTGAGAACCAGGGGCCCTTTGGTACTCCTTCTTGGTGTACGTCCCGGAACTCACCAAGAGCCAGTGACAACATCAGGAGCTGGACTGTGGTCCCCACAGCCCGTCTTACTGCTGCCCAGACAGGGGGACATCAGGCAGACCTCTGAGTTAGGGACAGGGGTTTGGGGGGCACAATGCAGGCAAGCAGTCACTGGCAGGGCCATGGAAGGCTTTGCTAGAATGAATTGCACATCTACTCTGGAATTGTCCCTGTTACCTTATTCAGGAGCCTGCACTAAATCATTCAGTTCCTTTGGATATTCCCTTGGGACTGTGTTTATTTCTGCTTGATGATTTATTCTGTTTTGTTTTTCTGACTACTGTTTGTTTTCTGCTTGGTTCGTTATTGAAATTTCATGTAAAAATTAATAGGTTTTGAATGTCACACATAATTCAATATCAGTTCCCCAGGAAATGATGTCACTTGGTATTCAAATTACTTAGAAAAATATTTTGTACTCTTTGATGGCTTCAGTTTCATCTGATTCCTTTGTACTGAAATGCTAATTTGCTCAAAATTTTAAGTGTTTTGTAGGAAATGGTCTCAAAATTCATGTTTCTATCAACCACTTTGAACAATGCCACAACAGAACACCCCATCCTGGAAGAAAAAAAACCCTGATTATTGAAAGGCATAGTTTTCATATAAGTTTAACATAGTTTCTCTGTCAATCTTTTTAAGTAAAAAATAGAACTTTCTTGGTGATATTTACATTAAACAAATACTTATTGACTGTGTATTATTAAGTAACAATGGTAAACAAGAGAAATATATTCTATAACCCAACCGGCTAATTGGTTGGAAGACAGATAGTATGCTGGCAATCACAGGATGCAGAGAGGAGTTCCTGGTGATCAAGGTGGTTTCTAAGCTGCAATTCCAAAGTGAGCAGGAACACCTGGGTGCCAGGGCCAGGCGAGCATCCTGGGGGGGAAGCGAAGGAGCTCAGCGGTCTGGGGCCAAAGATCTCGATGTTTCTGAGGACCCGGGAGACCGCGATGCCCAGGACACGGAGAGTAGGAGGCAAGGACCCTTACACAAGGACAGCAAGATGCTGGTAAAGGAGTATAAGGAGGGGACATGATGGTGCTTGTGGTTCAGAAAGGTCCTTTCGGGTGGCAGGACACGGAGTGGTCGGGATGGGGCTAGGATGGAGGTGGGGAGAACGGAGAGGGATGCAGGAACTGAGGGGGTTCGGAGAGGGAGCCAGACGGGGCTGCCGGTGGGTGTCCGCCCCGAAGGAGTGAGAGAAGCCGCTGAGGGTGCGGGGATCGGGTAGCGGGTAGCGGGAGGACCGCCCAGTGGTGCTGAGTCCCGCAAGGCAGGCGGTAGGGGGGCGGACAAGTGGGCGGAAAGGTGGGGACACATCTCCCCGGGTCACCGGGAGAGACACCAGTAGGGGCGATTCTGGGGTAAAACGTACAATGTAACACGCACGCAGCCTCTCGCCAGGGAAGTTTGTGGGATCTCTCGGAATCTCTGTCGCTCCCACCTCCCGTTGGGCGTGGCTCTGCTTTAGCCGCAGGGAGCAGAGGGTCATAAAGGATTTTTTTCTCTCGGTTTTCTGGGTTGGCGCAGCCTGAGTGCTGGAGTCATAAGGTAAATATAAAAGTATTCAATGAAACATGATGTACAAGGTCAATAAGCTCGGATTTGTGCTATAGAAATAGAAATATAAACTAGTTACACAAGTTTATGTATGAATGTTTATGTGTAAGCTCTGCTACCATTGACAAAACAAAATGACTATGGATCTGCTTGAGGGTTATTTATCTGCTAACCTTGATTTGATTTTGTGTTTAACTATTTTTTATTGTTGTTCAAGTACAGTTATCTTTACTTTCCCCCCACTGCTCCCCCCACCCCAGCCATCCCCACTTCCCACCCTTGATCCCACCCCCACTTTGGTTTTGTCCATGTGTCCTTTATACATGTTCCTGAAAACCCTTCCCCTTTCCCCCCATTATGCCCTCCCACCTCCCCTCTGCTGATTTAATTTTATTTTTAAATCAGTCTATTTTTTAATTTTAGTTTTGATTTTAGAGAGAGGGGAAAGGGGGAAGAAAGAAAGGGAGAGAAATGTTGATGTGAGAAAGAAACATTGATCGGTTACACATTCCCTGACCAGGATCAAACCCACAACCTATGCATGTGTCCTGACTGGGAATTGAACCCACAACCTGTTGGTTGGCAGGATGACACCCAGTGCACTGAGCCACATCAACTGGGACTGTTACCCTTGATTTCATTGTATTTCATTTTTTAATATTTTATTTATTTATTTCCAGAGCAAGGGGAAGGGAAGGAGAAGGAGGGAGAGAAACATCAATGTGTGGTTGCCTCTTGCATGCCCCCTACCAGAGACCAGGCCCGCAACCCAGGCATGTGCTCTGACTGGTAATCGAACCTGTGACCCTCTGGTTCACAAGGTTGACCCTCAGGCTGGTGCTCAATCCACCGAGCCACACTAGGCAGTGTTACCCTTGGTTTTAAACATACAGTGAATTCAATGACTTAGGCGATGAATTCAGGCAAAAATAGTTCATTGAGCAATTGTCTGTCATGGAATTAATGTGTGTATCTCTTTCCTCTACCAATTAATATGTTTGTTTTATGTCTTTTACAGTGACCAGTAAAATGCCTTGTACCACCATAACTACTATAAAAATTAAATTTAACACCACCAGTATTTTGCCTCTTTTTCAAGTCAATATTGTTGAAGTTACACATTTTTATCCAAGTCACTCACTTAACAAAAGAAGTTAGGAATTATGTCCCTGAGTTATTTTTTAACCCAAGAAAGCCATCTTTACATTGGCCATCTTTCCTACAGGCGACTACATTGTCATGACAATCTATTTCGAACTGAGCCGGCGAATGGGTTACTTCACCATTCAAACGTACATCCCCTGTATCCTGACCGTGGTCCTGTCCTGGGTGTCATTTTGGATCAAAAGAGATGCAACACCGGCAAGAACAACGTTAGGTGAGTTTCAAAAAAAAAAAAAAACAAACAAACCTCTCTTGCCATTTTGTGTCATTTCAATACAGAAATATAGTAAAAATGCTTTCAGTGAAAGGGAATTCCAATGTAACTGATCCCATGCGAGAGCCATGCTTCGGATTGTTCCCAGTGGCCAAGTGAGATTGTTCTTCCTGACAGCAGATCCCACGGGTGCCGCTTGCATGAAGTTGAAGTTAGGGAGTCAAGTAAATCACTGGTGTCCTCTGATATATGCGGGAAGGATGATGTCACCAAGACATCATCCCAGCCCGGGATCGGCCACACTCAAAGGCCTCATACATCAGTGTAAGGAGGTAAACCCAATATTGGTAAAAGAGTCTCTTAATAAAAGAAGGCCTGCTGGTGCATAGAAACTTTACCAGCAAACAGGAAAATGGCCCATTTTTTCTGCTGTAATCTGCACACGAAAGCTCAGTCTTGTCATGAATTTTCCTCTGTCTCCTGAAGTCCTCTTAATAAAACATTCTACTTCAGTGGTTTTATTCACCGTGTTCTATATATTGGTGTTCCCTGAAGATAGGAATTTTGTCTGACTTTCAACATTTTGATATGTGAAGACAGGGAATGTATAAGACTAAATAGAGAGGTTGTTTACTGCCCAAAAATTTCTTTCAGAAAAGAGGGCTCTTCCTGATTTTAAAAATACTTTTCGAATCTCTCGTATTACATCATGCTTTTGCTGTGTTTGTTTTTATTCTTTGTTCAACAACAAAAGTACTGTTTGAGCAGGATAATTTAGACTTTAATGTCCTCTACCAATATTAGTTTGGCACATTTACAGAAAAGACGTGATAGAATTGGTAAGTCAGATGGAAAAGGCATCACGTAAATGTAATAGCTATTCTAGGGGTTATGAGCTACACACGTCCGCTGTGTAGAGTCAGTATTAAAAGACATGGGCTTTCAAGCAGCCTTTGTAAAAAATGTTTGGGGATATAAAGAAAAACATAATCTTAATGAATGAACAGATGCATAATCTCAGCATATACAGTCTATTGAAAAGAAAATTCTAGAATGAAATATATGATAGCTGAATTGAAAAATTAACTAGGCTTAAGTGCAGATTGAAGATGGCAGAATAAAAGATCATCTTTAATTAAATGCACATAAAATTTATTGAATCTGAAGAAGACAGCTAAAATGATTTAAAAGAATAAACAGAGCCACACTAACCCCTGCGACAACCTGAAGTCATATTATGTGGCTGCTATTTGGGGGCCAAAATGAAAGGAGAAAAAGAATGAGGTAAAGAATTCTTTGAAAAGCATGAAGTTAAAAATCTCCAAATTTAATGGAAAACACCTACCTACAAATTCTGTAGACATGACATACCTGCCACATTTGTTAAAAAGAGGAACTGGATTCTTATCATAATATTTTTCATAAAAACGTGCCTGCCATTGGTGTAGACTTTGAAAGGGTACGTAACATTTTTATATGAAGTATCAGCATTTTGCCACCTACAGTTAGGAGAACCTGGCCTTCTATTGTCTTCGTGTGGACTCAAAGAAGGTAATCGCTTTCCATCACCAGATGCTCTGAAGGCCCAGAGCAGGGCGATGGCTCTGAGTTCTGGGTCAGAATTCTTTATACCTAGCAGGCTTCCCCCCCGGGGGTTCTAGTTCCTTCTCCACCTGGTCTCAGGGTGGGTGGGAGGAGCACCCTCAGCAGGTACAGGGAACCAATCAGCAGGAGCTGTGGTGTTTCAGCCAAGCTGGGAGGGAGCTCACTCACCTGACCCCACTCACCTAACCCCAGACACACGTTTCATAGCATTTCCAGTGAGCCACAGAGGGGGTGAGAGTTCAAGTCCATGTGCCTGCAATGCTGGGGTCCGTGTCACCAGCTGGCCCGGCCACCAGCTCTAGCAGGTTCTGGGTCCCGGAAGCCCATCTGGAAGAGAGGCAGCCTTTGCTCATTTTGTGTGACAGTCACCCACCCACCTCCCTCCCCTTCATGTTTAGTAGCCCGCATGCCTTTCTTCACTTGTTTTTCCTTCTGAACTACCCACGACCTGCACATCACTTTCCTAAGTCTTTCCCACAGTCTCTGATTACATCTTTAGTGTGACCCTCGTGTGTGAAATGGTCAAGGTCAGACCAACACTGCATGTTATGAGTTCGCTGATGGATGGGTGAATGATGAACGCTTTGATGCACAGTGTTCATGTAAATGCCTAGAACGTGCCGGGCTTGCTGAGAAGCAAGCAAAGGTGAGCAAGACACAGTTTTGCCCTTGCAGCTCAGCCAGTCTGTTGATCTGCTCAGGGAGAGAGACTGCCACAACATGCACAAAGTTCACCGTGATAATGCAAACCAACAAGCAAGCAAGCAGGGTGCCTGGAAAGTTCAGGGGTAGTGCCAATGTGTGCGTGGTCCGCTCTGTGCAGGGCACTGGAGGTGAAGGTGCCTCGGAGGTGGCAGTTTGCAAATTTCATAAGAAGGAAAAGTAAGAAGGAAAGTGTATGTGGTCAGGAAAAACTGTGAGCCGTGGATCAGAAGCAACGTTATGGCAGGCTGCACACTGTATCTGCGTTAAACAATATTTCAAAGACAAAATGTCAAGCAATTGCAGAATGACTAAAAAACCAGAAAGGTATCCATGTCATTCGGGTATTTTAATGTTCTTGTGGAGACCTCGATAGAAATTTTATGGAAGCATGGTTTATGAAATCATAGACATTAACATGTAAAAGCAATGTTGCGCTCACCCAATGTCACAGAGAGTTCATGTAACAATGCAGCATTGGAGGGGAGGGGGTCAGTGGGGCTCCTGTGACAACCTGGCCCCTGGCCCCACACAGGGATCACCACAGTGCTGACCATGACCACGCTCAGCACCATCGCCAGGAACTCCCTGCCGCGCGTGTCCTACGTCACCGCCATGGACCTCTTCGTGACCGTGTGCTTCCTGTTCGTGTTTGCCGCCTTGATGGAGTATGCCACCCTCAACTACTACTCCAGTTGTCGGAAACCAACCACCACTAAGAAGAAAACATCGGTGTGTGCCTGATTTTTAGGGAAGGCATTGGGGAGGGTTTGAGATAAATGATGGGGAAAGGTAGGGAGAAAGACAGGGAGAGAAACATCAATGTGTGGTTGCCTCTCAAGCGCCCCCTAATGGAGAATGTGGCCCACAACCCAGGCATGTGCCCTGACTGGGAATCGAACTGGCAACCCTTTGGTTCACAGGCCAGCACTCATTCCACTGAGCCACACCAGCCAGGGCTCCTTAAGGATCTTATACAACATGATATAAACAGCTAACTCGACAACACTTTAAGGACACAAGACATGTGTTCAGAAGATAGGAATGTCACCCCCCTCTTGAGCTCCACCCACCAGTGACAGGGAGGAATATCTCCAGACTTAAAAGATCGCTCACTCATACCTGGGGGGATGTATGATGCAGGTTTTCATAGCAGCTTTGTAATTATTTTTTTCTGTTTTTTTTTTGTTTTGTTTTTTTGCAGTTATTACCTCCAGATTCCTCAAGATGGATTCATGAGCGAATAACCCTACAAGCTCCCTCTGTATGTATTAATATTGCAGGTGCAAATATTTCTGGGAACTCTTACTAAACTGAGATAGAAGGAGCTGTTATTGCTGATCTTTGGAAGAACAGTACACACCCTGCCTTCAAAATGTGTTTACCCTTTTAAAAATTTCCAATTTAGAACATTTGAAAAATAAAGGGCAAAATCCATCATAACCCTTCTACCCAGGAATTCATGCGGAGCCTGCACATTTCTGTTTTGTATGTCAAAAACATGTTATGAACAAGCTTCTGTGTTATATGACTTTTTAACTTCATTTTTCAATTATAGTTAAGCTTCAATATTAACTTATATTTGTTTCAGGTGTACAGCATAGTGGCTAGACATTTATGTAACTTACAAAGTGTTTCCCCCTGTAAGTCTAGCAGCCGCCTGGCCCTGTACACGGTTATTACAGTAATACTGATGTATTCCCTGTGCTATGCTTTACATCCCCATGGCTATTCTGTAACTGCCCATTTGTCCTTCTTACCCTCTTCCCATTTTTCATCCATCTCCCCAAACCCCCTTCCAACCATCAATGTGTCTTCTGTATCTGCAAGTCTGCTTCCATTTTGTTCGTTCATTTATTTTGTTCATTAGATTCTACATATGAGTGAAGTCGTATGATATTTACTCATCTTTCTCTGACTGGCTTATTTCATTTAGCCTAACAACCTCTAGGTCCATCCATGCTGTCCCAGATGGTAAGATTGCATTCTTTTTTTTTTTTTTTAAGATTTTATTTATTTTTAGAGAGAGGGAAAGGGAAGAAGAAAGAGGGGAGAGAAACATCAATGTGTGGTTTCTTCTCACGTGCCCCCTACTGGGGGACTGGCCTGCAACCCAAGCATGTGCCCTGACTGGGAATTGAACTAGTGACCCTCTGGTTTGCAGGCTGGCACTCAATCCACTAAGCTACACCAGCCAGGGCATAACGCCCCTTTTGTTATTAAAAAATCTTTTATTACAAAATCACTCTGTCATGCATGTCATTATGTCACATAATATCACACTCAAGCACACCATGGGACATTTTAGGTGACCTGTTCACATTTATACTATAAGTTATTGCACCCATATTATTACCCTACCAACCACACTCATGCAGGCACTCCTTCTGCTGGGCCCTGTATTGTGTACGTTGTACTTTCTAGGAAATAAAAATGGAGAGTCACAAACAGAATACATTAGGGACAGTAGCCTGTTTTTTGTTCAGTTTGTACTTCAGCTTTCTTTGGCAATGTAATCACCATCATTTCCTGTGCCTTTTCCCACGCGCATTATCTGAAATCTCCTGTGGTCCAATCTGTCAGCCTTACCTTCCGTGGCCTCTGCCCCTGTGCCCCCTCTGCCCTTAGAATAACATGAGTTCCCTCACCTTCCTCTGAGGCTGACTCTGTGTCCTAAGCACTTTCGTGTATCAACTCACTTTATCCTCCAACAACCCGTTCTACAGATGAGGAAATGGTGGCAAGAAGAAATGAAGCCCTGTGAACAATGACCGAGATTTGTCAATTTAAAAAATATATATTACATTTAATTATTCATGCCCCTAAATTTTCAGTTTATGGCTTGAGGTAAGAATGTATTAAAAATTTGAAAAACATGTCTTTAAACAGTGAGGTGAATACCCCTTTCATCATATCACAATCTTTATATCTAATCCCTTCTACATATGGTAAAGCATAATTAATTTTAGACTATAATAGAGAATAAAAAGCACTTATGTGAGCAAAAGGGGCTACAGACCAGGAGACAGCTGGAGGTCACAGCCTGAGCTGTGTCCCGCTGAGGCAAGAGGAGGCTGCTTTTCACAGAGAAAAGTCCCACCTAGGTTCCCAATGAGGTCCTCCACATGCAAATGAGGTTTCCAAATTCATGCAGTCTTGATTGGTCGGCATTATGTGTCCCATATGTGTCAGTCACTGTGCAGCAGTTCTGATTGGATGGGGCCGGTCTTCAGTATTGGCCTAAACAGGAAACTGGGGCTCCCTCCTAATGGTTGACTCAGATGGCGGAAGCCAAGAGCTCAGCCTGGGGTTCTTGCTGGTGTACAGAGTGTGTGAGGAGCCTGCCAGCAAACAGCCACCAGACTTGTTATGTATGAAATATGGACCCCTGGTTGACCACAGGGAGTCCATCTCAGCAGATAAATTTCTTGTCAGAGTCCATGGTATCACTGCCCAATTACACTGGATGCTTTATACTTGTGGGGAGGGAAAAACTTTGCTCTACCCTTCCGTGTTTTTTCTGCTGATCTAAAAATTAGATCCAAATGAGACAGATGAACAAGAGAAATATTTAGTTACATATGTATGTGCAGGAGAGGTTCAGAGATAGGAAGTTAAAATGAGGAATAAACAACATTCTGAGCTAAGGATGGTGTAAAGCATCTTGGGCTGTCAAAGAGTTCTCACAGGACCATAAGAAGGGCAGGTGTTCAGTAATTAGCAGCTTGCCTTGCCCCGTGGATAAGCGAAAAGAAGTTATCTCTCATACTCTCTTATTGTGGGCAAGATCCCTAATTCAGATTCTTCTAGAACAGCAATTTGCAACTGGTGTGTTGCAAGAATTTTTTTTAATCCTCACCCAAGGATATTTTTACTGATTTTAGAGGGACAGAAAGAGAGAAAGAAACATCAATTGGTTGCCTCCCATACATGCTCTGACCAGGAATCAAACCCCCAAATTTTGGTGCACAGGACAATGCTCCAACCAATTGAACCACCCTGCATGAATTTTTAAAACATGCAGTACCTGACTACTTAGTCACAGGCACTGACCTCTTTTCCCTTAGATTGTCAAATTTTAAAAAATGACAACAGCCAACAGAACCACAGAACCTGCAGTGTGAATGAATCAAAGTTTTACCTTTTTTTTGTCAGATTGGCAAAAAATATTAAAAAATTTTTGGTGTGCCACAGAATTTTAGTAATTAGTATATGTGTGCCACGAGGTGAAGAAATGTTGAAAATTGCTGTTCTAGGTAGTTAAGGGAATGGGGGGAAGAAATTTCTCTTCAGTCTGCAGCGTTTTGGCTGCCTTTCACTCAAAATAATCCTGGTACCGGAGAGGCACATTTTGAGGTGAATTGTTCTGAACCCCCACCTGCCCACCCAGACACTGTGGGTGGTTTTCTCACTGCTAGTCAGTAACTTATGTTTGGTGCATTTCAACCTGCTTCTAAGGAGACTGCCTATTGATGCGTCCTCTACAAGTGGGTATCAGCGTAGTTCTGACTTTCCAGCCCTGCGCAGTGAACATCCAGATATTGCAAACAGCAAGGGCTTTCTGTTAGGGGCAACAGCCCCAAAGGAACAGGGAGGGTGAGGGTGGGTGGGGCAAGTCAGGTGGAGGAGCCAGGAGCCCAGAGGGGATATCACCCCCCACCAGGGGCTGTCAGGGGAGGAGAAAATAGTGACATCTTTGGTGTAGAAATGACACCTCAGAAAGAAAGAATCTCTTAACAAAGAGGAAAATAAACTCCCTCCCCACCCCAAATCAGAAAAGAATGAAGAAACAAGAATTCAAAAAAATGAGGAGAGGCTTAGGAATCTCCAGGACATCTTTAAACATCCCAACATCCAAATTATAGGGGTACCAGAAGGGGAAGAGGAAGAGCAACCAGTGGAAAACTTATTTGAACAAATAATAAAGGAGAACTTCCCCAATCTGGCAAAGGAAATAGATTTCCAAGAATTCCAGAAAGCTCAGAGAGTCCCAAAGAAGTTGGACCCAAAGAGGAACATATCAAGGCATATCATAATTACATTAGTCAAAATTAAAATGAAGGGGAGAATTCTAGAAGCAGCAAGAGATAAGGGGACACTCACCTACAAAGGAGTTCCCATCAGACTGTCAGCTGATTTCTCCAAAGAGACCTTACAGGCAAGAACGGGCTGGAAAGAGGTATCCAGGTCATGAAAGTCAAGGACCTACATCCAAGATTGCTCTATCCAGCAAAGCTGTCATTTAGAATGGAAGGGAAGACAAAGCACTTCTCAGATAAGGTCAAGTTAAAGGAGTTCATCATCACCAAGCCCTTATTATATGAAATGTTAAAGGGACTTATCTAAGAAAAAGATAAAAAATATGAACAGTAAAATGACAGCAAACTCACAATTATTAACAACCACACCTAAAAGAAAAACAAAAGCAAATAACTAGAATAGGAACAGAAACAGAGAAATGGAGATCACATGGAAGGTTATCAACAGGGGAGTGGGAGGAGGAGAGAGGGAGAAAGGGTATAGAGAATAAGTAGCATAGATGGTGGGTAGAAAATAGAAAGGGGGAGGGTGAAAATAGTATGGGAAATGTAGAAGCTAAAGAACTTATGAAAAATGGACATTAAAGGGGGAGATGTGGGTGGGAGGAGGTATGAATGGGGGAAAATGGGACAACTGTAATAACATAATAAAATATACTTTTAAAAAAAAAGAATTTCACTTTGAAGAGAGGAAGTTGCAGGCCTTGAAGAAAGTACATAGAAAAACAATTCACGGAGAGAAAGGTGAGGAGACACGAAACCTTCAACAAGAGTTCACACTGCGGCAGCCAAAGAAAAAGGGCCTTTTAAACAGTTGTTGATAATTGTCAGCGTCTTCAACTGGAAAGATGCACAGGCCTTAGCTGGTTCCTCGCCCGCCACTCTCACCAACCAGGAAAAGCAGAAGCCGTGGCCTCTGAGCACAGGGATAGGAGCCAGGGACAGGGCCTGCTGACCATTGCACATGCACTTTGGGGCAAGTTATTCAGAGTTGTCTGGGCCTTGGTTGCCTAGCACGCCCATGCAAAACTAATGCTCAGGTAGTGCAGCAGGTGCCCAGGGGTCGCGTGGGCACTGCTGAGGGGGTCGGGGGTCCAACGGGCTGCAGGGGGCCTGAAAGTTTCTCAATCACGACCCCTCTGTGCTTGGGGCCACGTCTGACATCGCTGTGACAGTGGCGAGGAAGGCACAGAAGGAAGGGCTTGAGCGATCGAGCTGTGGCTGTGCAGGGCTCTCCACATTCTAAGTTTTATTTCAATTTCGTAAACTGGAATTAGCTTCATTTCGACGCCAAGAGCTGTAAATGGCGCGCTCTGGATGGCCCAAGCAAGTGTCCACGCGAAGAAAGAGGAGGTGGCAATCTGGCTGACACTCTCAGACATGCAGGCAATTGTCCCTCAGCAAAGGTGGGCGTCCCAGCTGCAGCTGGCCGGGTGCCCTGCAGATCCTTCTGATGCTCCGATGCAGGACAGGACTCAGATGTTCTCAGCGAACCCATGACTTCCCAGCCACTCCAGTTTAGGGACCATGAACCTAGAGATGTGTCCACATTTGAACCCGAGGGGCAGCAAGGCAGCGAGGTGGCTTCCAGCGCGTGCGCAGTGAGAGGCCCCCAGTGAACGCGGGGTCCAGGACCCCGCCGCTCCACTCAGCCCAGTCCTCACACAGACATGCCCCATGACAAGGATGCCCCAAAAGCTACCAGTGGGAATGCTGACTCCCTGCACCTCCACCTGCATGTCTCTGGTGTGTGACTCCACGCTGCTGCGATCACATTCAATCAGACTATCAGCCACAAGTGGAAGAGGCCAAGTTTCCATAGAACAATAGTTTTTGGTAAAAATACAAGAGGAACTCCCAATGTCTTGTCATGAATCCCGCAAAGCCTCTGTTTCAGAGAGTGGCAAAAATGGCCAGCAGCAGAGAGCTGGTCTTGTGTCCGCCTCTCCCAGGACTTCGCGCCTACCGTTTCCACAGGCACAACTCCGTCCTCCACTCGGCCAGCACAGATGAAACGAAAGCAGACGGGCAACTAGGGTTCTGGTTCTCCGACATGGCTCAGTGAAGTTGAGAAAGGTGTCCTGCTGGCAGACTGCATGTCAGCATGCAGTTCACAGGAGTTCGGGAGACCGAAACATCCACGGAAGAAGGAACAGATGCCTTTAGAGCCGCTGCCCAAGGTCAAGGTGAAGAATGAGGCCTCTCACTTGTGAGTGAGCTTAAGTCAGCCGCCCTGCCCCCCACCCTTGTGTGGCCCTCATTGACTTTCCACACCAGTTAGGAAAATGGAGGAGAGTTAGGAAAATGAAGTAAAACATCCCCACCAAACAGATTTTGGGCGAGTCCAGCCACCACATGTTGAAGGCTCATTTTCTACCGGAATCACATGGAACCAGAAGATTCTGTCATCAGTCCTAGACACTTTATTTTTTACCACTTACTAATTGGGGGGGACAATTTTTGTCTGCACAATTCAGTACTACTCAACACGCAAGGGCTTCCAGACGGCCCCTGATTTCCAGTGGTTTGATTTAGGGTTTTTTTACTTTAACGTGGTGAAAAGTGGTCCACGTTCAGCAGGAACCACTGGGCTGAGCTGTGATGTTGGGGACAGGTGTGTTCAGTGTACATCTGACTCATGATACTGTCAATGGGTATAACCCCACTGTGAGCTGAGCATCCATATACATAATATGATGTATTTACTCCAAATCAATGGAAGAGCAGGCAGAAAAGGGACTTGCAATGACTAACAGTCATTTGAAAACATGCCCCATGTAGGAACCTAACAAACAGAACAAACAAAGGAGCAAAATAGAACCAGAGGCAGGGAAATAAGGAACAGACTGATAGGGACCAGAGGGGAGGGGGAGGGGGATGATGGGGGAAGGAGGGGAAGGATCTAGTCAACCAACAGGTATGAATTACCCAGGGCCATGGACATCAAGGTGGGGGTGGGGGGCAGGGCAGGGGAGGATAGTTCGGGGAAACTGGGGCAACTGTAATAGAACAACAAAAAAAAGAAAAAATACATACACTTGGCCTCCCACAGCTATAATCCAAGAAATACAAATTTTGAATACTGCACTGTATACTTCTTGCATTCGATTTGCATAGATTAAATCCTCAAAGACTGAACTCTCCCTGGGGTCAGGGCAGATGGGGAGGGGTGCAGGCGGCAGAGCCACAGCAGGGTGTGCAGTAGACATAGGTAACCTGTGCCTGTTGCTTGCTGCATCACGGGCTGTTCTTTGCATGTTTCCTGGTGACTTTCATGTCGCTCTCCTTGCCTGCAGAACTATTCGCTCCTTGACATGAGGCCGCCGACAGCCACGACAATCACGTTCAACAACTCCCTGTACTGGCAGGAGTTCGAAGACAGCTGCGTATATGAGTGCCTGGACGGCAAGGACTGCCAGAGCTTCTTCTGCTGCCACGAGGAGTGCAAGTCGGGCTCTTGGAGGAAGGGACGAGTCCGCATCGACATCTTGGAGCTGGACTCATATTCCCGCATCTTTTTCCCCACGTCCTTCCTGCTCTTCAACCTGGTCTACTGGGTCGGGTACCTGTACCTCTGAACGGGGCTGGTGGGGTGGGAGGGGGGGTGGCGCGCTAGGTTCCCCCCCACTCCCCCCACCCTGGCCTGGCTACCCGCCCCAGACCAGTGGGGACCCATGGGGTAGCATGAGGACTCTGCTCAGTTTGTCTGAAGTTCCGCCTCCCCTCTGAGCAGCGTGGGAGAACGTGCCAAATATTTCCATTGTGTATTTCACACTCATACACACATGCACACATGCACACACTCGCACAGGCTGCATTTCCACCCCTTCCTGAATCTGTAGCTTGGTGACGTTCGTGAATGGCCTCGCAGTATTGGAAGCGGCTGCCAATTATTCTTGCAAAGAAATCTGTCACCCAGCAAGCAAATACCTGAGATGCTTTCTGGGGCCCTGACCTTCCGGAGCTTTCGTTGGCCGCCCTCGGTGACCCCAGGCGAACGTGTGCAGAGGCGCTGCTGCTTGAGACGTGCTCACACCGACCTGAGCCCATGCCCCCAGGCGGCCCATGTTCAAGTGTGAATGGCAGTGAGTTTGGAGCCTGGCTCTTCTCTTGGTGGCCTGTTTTGTTGTGACACCCTCATCACTAGCTCACCTTCCTTCACCTACTGACCTCACCTGGGTGGGGAAGGGAGTGTGTGCATCATCGCTAAGTTTCCAGTTGAGGAAAAAAATGATTTTCAGATGTTTTCATGTTGCTGAAATCAACGGTGTTGATTATCTCTGGACGTCAGAAGGTCATTACTTTATTCCAAACTACTGAGAATCAGCAGTATCTGAGTCTTCAGCTGGTGGACGGGTTGGGCTGAAGTTCAGCGTTTTACCCTCGGAGGTGTGTCCGGCCACCCCAAGGGTCCCACCCGGAGTGTGCACCCCGCTGATGATTTGTCATTACAGATTTGACGATTCTCTTCCTCTTTCAAAGGAACTCACACACCATTCACAAGCCTTTGTCTCGAAAATGTTTTCCAGAGTATGAAAGAAATGGAGATGGGATTTAAAAAAAAAATTAGTGTGTATTAACTCTCAAGTCAAATCACTTTAGATGCAAAAAAAAATGGATAACAGCTGTCATCAGTGGTATATTGTGATGAACAACAACAACAACAAAAAAGCTTTTATACTTTGAATTATGGAGACATAGCAAAATCCCAAAGAAAACATTCCCTGAAGTTATTACTCTTTTGATATTTTTATATCACAAAACCAACTTGGTTTGTTATGTTAGTTCTTTGTTACCACAGGATGTGACTATGTATGTATTTCCCAAAACACTTCGGAAGTTTCCCACCACTAATAGTGGAAAAAGAACAAAAAAGGCGCTACTAGCTTATTAATGACACTTAGTCATCACTAAAATTTCCATACTGAAATTTTGGTACAGAATCTTTATGCTTCTCACCCAGAAAATTCAATTAATTGTATTGGAAACCATAGAATTTTATTGTAATTATCTTTTGGCCATATTGTCATTTCTCAGAGAAGGGTAAAACATGACGCGGAGAGGATATATATAAAAGTGCCGATCTCACAGGATTTATTGGGTGCTGAGCAGACACGGAAAGGGCTAGGAGTGGAAGGGGCCGGGAGAGTTGTAATGAGAGAGTCTGTTTCTTTTCATGAATGCCACTGTGGACCATGTGAGTGTGAACCTCTGGACATGTGGTCACCCAGTTCCCAAGGTTGGATCTGTAGTGTGGGAGGTGCAGCCTGTAGGGCCTCCTATCTCCACCTTCTGGCCTGACAGCTGCCACACAATCCACACGCCACTTGGCTCCTACTTAGCGAACCCAATTTAAAACCTAAGATGATAAATGTTTGCGGGGAAACAGGTTGAATCTATTTGCCTCACCGAAATTTCTGCTGCGTTTGGAGTTTTACCAATGGCATACGGACCGCCCCCCTGCCCTCAGTGCCTGGGGCGGGGGGTGAGGGGCACCATACCCGAGGGACCTCAGGCTGTGACACCAGAGCACTGAGCACCCAGAGGACACTGCTCACGGTCGGTCCTCTTCAAACACAATGTCCAATTTCATGAACTTACCATTTCTCGCGATAGGAAGAATTTCAACCCATTGCATCTTAAAAGAAGTTCTGAAGGGAATTGAATTTTTTAGTGAAATTCTTCTTTGAAGGGAAGTAGCCTAAAAGCATTTTTATGGCATAGATTTTGCGTAATTTTACCTTAATTTTTTTTATTGATATCTCTTCTTTCCAAGCCATACAACACCTGGGCATTGCTGGCTACCCTCATGAAATTACACACACACAGGACTTCTACACCAGTAACCACTGAGGCTTCCCGCAGCCTGAGCAGGCCTGCTGGCCCAAACTACCCGGTTCACAGTTCCTTTCCCACGCAGGGGGCTCTTCACCCCAACAGACTCCAACAGACGTGCACTCGTGGAGCACTAATTAGATTCCCGCGCACACAGCAATTCGCACACTGGTCTGACTAAAAAGAACTAACCCATCCCTGGAGCGCACACCCCACCTGGTCTTCCACCAGTTGCCCATTTGAGTCCGAGTGTTTCCCTGTCTGAGTCCTGGCTCCCAGGATGAGCTTCTCAGGCCGCAGTCCAGGAGGGGGCGCGTGCACAGCGCAGGGGGAGGCTGAGGCTGTGCGTGTTCATTTCAGCGTGCGTGAGTCTGCCTTCTGGAGGACGGGAGAGGAGGGCAGGGACGGTGTGTGGGAAGTGAATCACACTCGCGGAAGGGCATGAGGCTGTTCCACGCAGATCCAACACCCTTCCCGCGCCCCCCCCCCCACGCTTGCTTTGCGGGGAGAGTTGGGGAACATTTGCGGTGGCGGCTTGGGGAAGTGGTCCAGTGCCCTGCTACTACTGCGACCCTCACTTTCAGAAAGACTAAACGAGGGAGGCGGCAGCTCCTCGTACTTGGAACGGGGACTGTCCCCCTTTGAAGCTGCATCTGGGCTGAGCAGGAGAGACAGGAAAAGGCATTTCACATTCATGAAACTGGGACAAATGGCTCCTCAGGGCCTAGAAAGTGTCCGTTTCTACCAAGCTTCAACACCGCTGACCAGAAGACTCTCAGATACTGGACAGAGAGGGGTGACACTAGCCTGATTTACTCTGCACCCAGCCAGCACTGCCCCCCAATGAACGCAATGTATTATGCCTTAAAAGAACACGCAAAACTCCAACCTTACCCATCTCGCAGACTTCCCGCCTCCTGTGAACACCTATCTTTCACGCCAGGGTTCCTTTCTCCTCTCTGAGCGGATGGAGACGGGATTTCATTTGTTCACACACAAACAGTCTGATCCTCACGTGGATACCAGCTCCGCGGAGAACACATTAGTTGGGGTTCTTTCATGCAGGAAATGCTTGTGCTCTGTGGCGACACATTTTCAGGTTCCACGTGAGACACTGGGGGATAATCTTTAGGTCAGTGGCATTGTGCTTGTCACATGGTGTGAGTGTTCCCATTGCCCTTTGTCACTAAGTCTTTTTGCCTGGATGCAGCTTGCTGTGGTAAAAGCATTTGGTCATATTTTTGGCTGCTCTGCACAGTCCCCACCCCAGCAGCCAGGGGAGGTCACCAAAAACGCCACTGTGCATTGCAACACCTGCCACTAGCAAGCACCAGGACACTCTTTACCTAAAGGGCTAGAAAACAGGACAGACCTCTTCTTCCTTCACCGTTTTTCTCTCAGCGACCAGTAACAGAATTTTCTGTGATTTCCTTTGTGGACTCAAAGAATGACATGAGAGCCACGCGCTCAAGACACAAAGCATTTTCAGCCCTCCCCATAAGCTTGCAGTTGTCTGAGTGCTCTTTCTGAGAGTTTATAAACTACATACATGTGAAATTTCATGCTCAGTTTCCAATCAGGTATAACTATCATTTCAAAAGTATTCAGAAAGGTGTCTAGAAGTACAGGGGAAAGAACCAGATCATGAATGTGAATGCAAATGTGAAATTCACCTCGTGAATGTGAAATTTACAATTTTCTGTCGAGCCCACTTCAAATTGCCCCAAATTGAGGAAGTGTGTAATCTGTCCACATCTCTCTCTCTTCTCAAATTTGCCTGTGAGAAACGTTCAGATTCCCACAGGTTCTAGCAGTATCCCCACATGGTATAATCATTTCCAAAGAACCAGGAAAACCACAATTCAGGCAAAATGACAGACCCTTTTTGTGTCTTTGTTGGCTTCACTTTTCCCATAAAAATTGATTTCTATCATTATGGTGGAAAAACAGTCTTATCCTTCAAACTGTTGAAATAACAGGATGCCATAACAACTCAGCCATTCTTATTTCTGGGAGACTAAAAATGTGGCTTTTAAAATGCCTGGTAGTTTTGAAGACTAGGAACTAGGGCATTTCCACTTTTAAATGTTCCACTTTTAAAATTTCTTCTGTTGATGAGTTAGCGATTCCAAGGCCTAAGCCTAGCCTGATTTTGTTAAGGTCAAAAGGGAGAATGTTTCCTTTTTTCCTTTTTTTTTTCAAAATGTCCTCTAATTAAATGAGGCTTTGGCTGGTTTTTTAAAAGATTTTATTTATTTATTGTTAAAGAGATGGGAAAGAGGGAGAGAGGGAGAGAAACATTGATGCGCAAGAACTACACTGATAGGTTGCTTCTCCCATGCCTCCACCTGGGGACCTGGACTCCACAACCCAGGCAGGTGCCCTGACTGGGAATCAAACCAGCAACCCTTTGGTTCTCAGGCCAACACTCAGTCCACTGAGCCACACCAGCCAAGGCAAGGCTTTGGTTTTTGATGTTGTCAATAAGACACCTCTCACTACGCTGCTCACATCAACATAAATTTTTAGACCACATTAAATCAGCGCTTAAAAAGATGAACTGAACAGTCACTAACAAGTCTTCGATGTTTTGCATTAACCAAGAGGGTCTTTCACACCATATTATACAGGAACATGAGCTAGAAAATAATCAGGAAGATCGTGTGCACATAGGAGTGTGCACACGAGCATGCACACTCGTTCACAACACACATGTGCGCACACAGAAGCACAAAGCCAGCACTGAATACAGTGCTCAGGTAACCAAGGAGTAGTAAACAGCGTGGCTTCGCTTGTTCAGATAACTGCTTCCTCTCACCACCCCTTTTGTCCCACATGCAAACATGACAGGGAGCTTCCCAGCACCTCGGTTGGTCCCATGGTGTGAGGGAAGGAGGGTCCCCTGTCTCTGCTGAGCAGTTCTCCCCAGACAGGTGGGAGAGAATTGTCCAGATTGATTACTGACAATGAAATCTTCCCTACTGAGAAGGTGGCTACTATATTTCCCTCTTTTCTAGTTATTTGGGGTTCTTTCTTTGTTTTTCCTACTAACTACTTTTTCACAAAAGGATTAAAGTTCCCATTTTCCATTAAAAAGTAGAGGCCCTGATTCACAGTCAGACTGATTTATAGAACAGGTGGGAAGTGTTTTGATTTGGGTAGCGTTTATTACAACAGGTTTTTATCCTGTACTGATTTTTTAAAATATTTTATTTATTTATTTTTAGAGAGAGGGGAAGGGAGGGAGAAAGGGAGAAAAACATCAATGTGTGGTTGTGTATCACATGCCCCCCACTGGGGACCTGGCCTGCAACCCAGGCATGTGCCCTGACTCAGAATCGAACTGGTGACCCTTTGGTTTGCAGCCTGTGTTCAATCCACTGAGCTACACCAGGCCGAGCTCCTGTACTGATTATAACAGAAAAGGTTTTGGGGCCAGTTTTGTCAATGACAGAAGCCCCCAATGCATAGAGTAGCATGTGAGTCCCTCTGACGGGGACATTATACACACTTGTCCTTGTCTAGTGGTGGAGTCCCAGGCCACCCACCCAGCAGTCCCCTAACCTGCCCACTAATGGAGCCCCAGCCCTGGTCGGAGCAAGGTGGCCCTGGAAGCTATAGAAGGTAAAAAAAGAAAAAGGAAAACACCTGCATTCTGAAGTGACTTTCATTGTAATTAAAAAATAAGTAATGATGTTGTGTGAAAATTCACACAACATACTGACTACATTTTCAAACTGTCAGGTCAATAGGGTGATAGAATTTTAGAAGTAAACTATGCTGCATCACCATCACCATTACAACCATCACCATCATCATCACCCTCATCACCACCATCATCACCATCATCACTGCCATCATCATCACCACCCTCATCATCACCACCATCACCATCATCACCACCCCCATCATCACCATCACCACCATCACCACCATCATCACCATCATCACCACCATCACCATCATCACCACCATCATCACCATCACCACCATCATCATCACCACCATCATCACCATCATCACTGCCATCATCATCATCATTGAGAAGCTTTTCACATACTGCACTAGTCCTTAGCTGTTGAGGCAACAGAAAGGCTTATTGTTTTTTCCAAACCATAACAAAGTTAGGACTTCCATTAAGGAGAAAATGGAGAAGTTTTCTTTTAATTTAAAGAGTACATGCACAAATAACAGTTCAAAATTTTGCTTGCCTAGACACTTCCAGATTGCTCTCTATCCCGGAGGTCCTGGCTATCTGCCCCACCTCAGTCAGAATTTGAAACTATTTCAATGGAATGGTCCACCTAATTTTTGGTTGTTGGTTACTACTTCTGTTTTTTTGTTGTTGTTGTTTCATTTGTTTGTTCTGGTTTTACCTCAATTGGCTTTTTTATTCCTTTTCATAAACATAACATTTGAATTGACCAAGAACTATCTATTTTTCCCTAAAATGGATGCATCTGTAAGCATTGT
This sequence comes from Anoura caudifer, assembly GCA_004027475.1. NCBI lineage: Eukaryota > Metazoa > Chordata > Mammalia > Chiroptera > Phyllostomidae > Anoura > Anoura caudifer. The sequence goes on from PVKU01003173.1 coordinate 149,860, forward strand.
GAATTTCATTATCCCAAAACAACAATCGGTATGCTTCTTATTATATGATTTGAGTTTAGGTTTGATTCCTTCTAATTTATCTTGGAATTTTTCCTTGCAGATAGACATAGATGATCTAGGCCTAGTATATCGATGGAATTTACAGTGCTTATTGTTATTCTTTCTGTTTAGAATAACTATTAAAACATTTTTAAAAGATACTTTCAATCATCTTGACCTTCAAAATTACTAATTTTGCACTAGTTAACAATGTTTACATGCTTACATTCCTACAACCATGATGCGTTTTCCTTTGAGAGCAGCTCCTAGCCTGAGCTAAGGGTTTGCTCCTTATGAGTGCATTTTTTTCTGGAAGATTCTAACAACTTTCAGGGATTGGGCCTGGGTGGTCTTGTGAGGAGCAAAGGGCCATCCTGTGTTTACACGCAGTGGTGTGTGTATTTGTGTGTGTGCGTGTGTGCGCGCGCAGCGGTAAAAATGTGTGCATTCCTCTCCCTGCCACCCCACCTGTAGTTGAAACAAGTAGAAAGGAGCAAAGTTTCCTGGTGATAGCAGACTAGCTTACTAAGCCTTTGATTAAGAAGAAGAGAGTGTGGGAGGGACAGGCAGAGAGAGACCGACAATCTTCCCATTTCCTGGAAATGTGGGACCACACTCTCCTTTAAAACAATGAAGCTGAAATGCCTGGTGAGAAGTTGGCCTGCAGCCCAAAGCAGACAGCCTGTTGACAGCCCCCTGCTGGTCCGGCCTTGACTTGGGGACACTTCTGAGCCCCTCCTTGAAAGTTTGTGCATCCTGGTTTTCTCTGATAAGTCAAAAGCAGTCCTCAGGATGCAGGGGGCAAATACCCATCACCACGCCTGTTTTGGGGGCACAGCTCTCACTCACAACGTGAGACAGCATCAAATGTAGTGCGACGCGTGGGCTGAGCTGGAAGCAGCCACTGCGTGGGGGCTGCCCTCTCTTTTTGAAGCTGGTGTGTGAAGTAAAGCTGAGAGGGACGGGGGAGGGGGGTGCCGCAGGCAGAAAGGCTGGGGAAACCCTTCCTGCCTGTGAAGCCACCGCGCCCCTCGGGGAGGAGGGTGCAGAGATTCCAGAATCCGAGCACCTTGGCATCAGTTCTGAGTGCGCCCCATAGCCGAGCCTGGCCTGAAAGGGGACCTGTCCCGCCCAAGTGCCTGCGTCTGCGTCACCTCAGGGCAGGGGGCCCAGGGCCAGGCCAGCATCCCCACCCTCACCACGTGGCCTCAGTGGCCCCCGCTGCCCAGCTAACCCCGAGGGGCTGGGGGCCCTGGCCCCAGGTCTTCAGGGGGTCCCAGGCGGTTCTGAGGTCCCTGTCTTGCTCACCCTGCTGCTCACGATGTCCTATTGAAACGAAGACGCACTTGCGCCCCACGTGCCTTGGCGACACGGGCGGTGCCGCGCCCTGCTTCGCCGGTTCCGTCCCCTCCACGCCCTCTAACCAACCGTGCCCTGCCCGAGGCCAGCGGGGCCCGGTGGCTGAGCCACCCTCTGTATTTGTATTTGGATTCCTACGTTTGTACTTCCAATATAAATAAACGCACATGTTGTCAGAAATTCACGAACTTGGAGTGAACATCTCTCTGGGGGGTGGCTGACTGGGGGCTGGCAAAAGGCGCAGGCCAGGGGTGACATCCCCAGCGTGGGTCTGCACAGGGCCCTGCTCACCAGAGCGGGCAGGACACCAACTGCCCCTCAGAGGCCCTCTCCACTGCTCATCACCCTTTACCCACTTTACCCCCCTCCATCCTCCACCCCACACCCGTCAGCTCCTTCAGAGGCAGATTGTGCAAATGCTGGTGGTGGAGGGTTAAGTGTCTTCTCCGGAAACAATAGTTGCAAGTGGCTTTACCCAGTGGGACAGCCCCCTCCTCCATTCCCACTAAAGCCCATGAACAGAGACCTGCGGCCCACGCCTGGAAGGCAGGAGTCCCTGCTCCAGGCACCCAAAGCAGCAGGTGGCCCTCGGGCCTCCCGCCAGCTCATCTGGGCAGGGTTCCAGGTCCCTGCCCCACGCCAAATGGAACTGGGGACTAGCCACCCCCAAGCGGGAACAGGGGCTCCTTGGGAAGGGGATGCACCCGCCACTGAAGCCAAGACACAGGGTCGCTAATAAAAAGCACTCACTGACCCAGCAGCGCCCACTGCCACCCTCAGAACATTAAATACTTTCATAAACCCTCACTGAGCATATTTTTTCTAAGTATTTTTTTTTCAGTTCCAGCTGACATATGGTATGACAAGAGTTCCAGCCTCCAAGCTAGGGATTCGACGTTTTTATAATTTACTAAGTGGTCACCTGGATTAAACTAGTGCCTACCCAACACCACACAGAACCCAGCGCATTTTGTCAAAAGAACCACCCCAGGGATGTGAGCTCAGCCATCATCACTTCAGCGAGGCAGCCCTGCTGCCCCTGGGTGGGAGCTGCTGGTGCCTCGGGGGAGGGCACTGGGACACTTCTTCCACTACCTCCCCAGCCCCGCGCCCACTCTAACCCTAAAGGCAGCCTCCCCCATGACCCAGTGGGACCACTTCGAGGGCGTCACACACCGTGGCATTTCTAGCAGTTATGTCTTGGGTGTCTTCAATCTCTGCCCAAGTGCAGTAAACAGTTCATGGTTATGAACTTGACGAGAGCTGCTAAGTTCTCCCCGGTCCCTGACCAAAGTTCCAGGCCCCTCCAGACGTGAATCATGGCAGCCGCTTTTTTAAGCAGGACTGACTGACTGTGCACCAGGAACTTCCAGAACCCTGGGAAGGAGGGCTGGGTTTGTCACCATTTTAATCATAAGAAATCTCAGGCTTGGCTTAAAATAACTTCCCTAGGATCAGAGACCCTGAAAAAGGCAGAAGAAGAATGTAAATGCTGGAAATGTGGCTTGAAGCACTTTCAAACTCCTCTGCCCAGCCCTGGCTGATTAGATCCCATAAAACAAAAGGTTGAGGGTCCGATCCCCAGTCAGGTGGAAACGATGTCTCTCACATTGATGTTTCTCTCTCCCACTCTCTCTTCCTCTCTCTCTAAACTAACATATCCCTCTCTAAATAAACATATTCTTGGGTGAGGATTTTTTTAAAAATTCCTCTGTTTAGCAGCTACCCTCTGCCAGTCAGTATTGGTATGCGTCTGAGACAGTTCTCTTAATGTTGCAGAAATGAACTTTCTAATCATGTGAAACACACTTTTGTTCAGAAAAGACCATCTTTCCAGGATCTCTGAAGTATGTGCTCATGCCACCGAGGTCATCTGTACTTGGTAGGGTCCTACCAAAATTGATAACAGCCTCTCTCGACTTAAAAGGAACATATAGAATGTCCTCTCACTTGATCACGTGATTGGCAAATTAAGGACAGACTTCATGCCCTGGCAGATTAGCTCTGTTGATTGGAGTATCATCTGTACACCAGCAAGTTGAGGGTTCAATCCCCCCATCAGGGCACATATGTCGGTTGCGGGTTCAATCCCCAGTCGGGGCACGTACAGGAGGCAACTGATCAATGTTTCTCTCTCACATCAGTGTCTTTCTCCCAAGCTCCTCTTCCCCTTCCTCTCTCTCTAAAATCAATGAACATATCCTCCAGTGAGGATTAAAAAACAGAGAGAGAGAACAGGCTTCCTGCCCAGGCCTGAATTCTCTGGCCACACAGCCACAATCCTAGGCAAAGGAGCAACTTCACTAAGCTTCCAGCTTGGGAACCCCGAGCCCGGGGAAGGGTGGGTTGAACCCCTTCCCCCACACTAAGCGAGCTTTTTCTTTTCTGAAAACCATTCTATGTCCTTCCCTGGGGCATCCACCTCACAAGGGAGGCCCCTCTCTTCATTGCTTCAAGCTCAATGCAAATTTATGTCCAAGTTCATGCCAGAAGGAGCACCTTCAAGGTCTGTTACCTGGGAGGAGGCAGAGACACTTCAAGAGGCTGTGGCATCGGGAATAATTCCACCAGCAGGAGCCTGGGAGGCCTGCCTGAAAATTAACCTCCAGGGTTGCGAGTGGTCAGATTTCCTTCTGCTTTATGGCCAAGTAACACTCCATTGTATACATGCCCCACAGCCTCTTACCCACTTGTGTGTTGCTGGGCACTCAGGGCACTTTCATATCTTGGGTAAATACTGCTACATATATGGACTGAGAGGGTATTGCGCTAAGTGAAATGAGTCAGACAGAGGAAGACAAGTACCATATAACTTCACTTATAGGTGGAATCTAAAGAACAAAATAAATGAACAAACAAAACAGAAACAGACACACAGATACAGAGAACAGACTGGTGGTTACCAGAGGGGAGGAGGTGATGGTGGGGGGCGCTGGAGGAAAAGGGGGAAGGGATTGAGAAGTACACATTGGCAATTACAGAATAGTCAAAGGGATGCAAAGTACAGCACAGGAAATATAGTCGGTAATATTGTAATAACTGTGTGTGATGTCAGATGGGTACAAGACTTTTCGGAGGAAACACTTTAAAAAGTATGTGAAAGTCTAACTGCTATGCTGTACACCTGAAACTAACACAAAATAATACTGACTGTAAACAGTAATTGAAAAAAATTGAGTTTAATTTCAAAAGATTCTTTTCAGGGTATCAGAGCCAAAAAAACCAAACGCTGGGCAGCTAGCTGCATTTGTACATGAAGAGATGCAACAGAACCAGCAATTCATTTCAAAGGTGAACAATGTTGAAACCTGGATTCGCAGGGGTTGCAGCTGAAAGAATTAAGACAGGGCACTTCCCGGGGAGCCCGTGGAAGACAAAGCCTGTGTCTCTGGGACATGGAGAAATTGGGGCGGGTCCATCACGTGAAACCAATCCATCAGCCGTCTAACCAGGAGCCAGGGCCCTCAGCCAGACCCTGCTTACCTGGAGACTGAGAGAGGCTGAGCAGGGGGCTCCTGAGCCCGTGAAAGTGCAAGGGGAGGCTGCAGATGACGATGGGAGGAGCCATTGTGGACCTAGGGTCCCGGGTTTCACTGGGAATGTTGAAATCATGAGCAAGCAGGGCCAGGTGGTGTGATTTAACCTTCAGGTGGTGGGTTTGATGACTCAAATAAGGCCACGGAACAGAAGAAAAATGAGAGCATCTCTTTTTTAAGAAATATTTTTAATTTTTTTATTGATTTGAGAGAGGGAGAGAGAGAGAGAGAGATTTATTGTTCCATTTGTTTATGCATTCATTGGCTGACTCTTGTATGTGCCTTGACCAGGGTTCAAACCCTCAACCTTGGTGTATCTGGACAACGCTCTAACCAACTGAGCTACCCAGCCAGAGCTGAAATCAGAGCATCTTGATCCATAAGCGTCTGAGCCAGCAGCTTGTTGATCCCAAGGTCTGTAGGAACCACCTGGGTGCAAAGTCCACAGAGGCATGGCTTGCTGCACACATTCGGGGAAGTCCTAGGCAAGTGCGCAGAAACGTCCACATAGCAGGGCCCAGGATTAAACCAATTCACAGTCAGGCACCTTTGTCCGGCAGGAGCTATGTCCCTTTGAAAGGGGCCTTTTATCGAGACCACAAGAACACACTGAGACCTTCCTTCAAGCCTTCCCCAGAGGAAAGGTGGCCATGTTTGGGGGGCAGGGGAATAACCAGAATTTCCAGAGTTACTCGATACTGAATTTTAAATTACCTGAGGATGCAAAATGACACCAGGGGCCAAGGTCAGAGGGGACTGTGACAGTCGGGACCTATGCAGTCTCTTTACCCATGTCCACCTCCTAGAAGCTGAGACCGCTGTGGTCCCTGGTGTCAGAAAGCAGTAGGCACACTCTGACTCTGGTGGAATCTCCACATGTGTCTTCTATGAAGACCCAGAATCGAAGGCTCCTTTTAAATATTTTTAAATTGATTTTAGAGAGAGAGGAGAAGACAGAGAAATATCAATTTTTTGTTGTTCCAACTACTGATGCATTCATTGGTTGATTCTTGTATGTGTCCAGACTGGGGATCGAACCTTCAACTTTAGTGCATCAGGAGGACACTGTAATCAACTGAGCCACCTGGACAGGGCTCCATAGATCCTTCAGTGGTCTGGATTCTGCCAGGGGCATCCAGCCCGAGGCCCACAGGCCACATGCAGCCCAGGATGGTTGTAAATGCGGCCCAACACAAAATCATAAGTTTGCTTAAAACATTATGAGATTTTTTCCTGTGATTACATGTCACAATGGATTTAATGTGTGGCCCCAGACAACTCTTCTTCTTCCAGTGTGGCCCAGAGATGCCAAAAGTTTGGAGATCCCTGGTAGAAGGTAGTGCTTTTACTGGAGGTGAATGTAAACAGCAATGGTATAATAATAGCATACAGCCCTGGCAGCTGTGTGTGGCTCAGTGGATTGAGTGTGGGCCTGTGAACCAAACGGTCGCCGGTTCGGTTCCCAGTCAGGGCACAAATACATTCTCCAGTTAGACCATGTTTTCTAACATCAGGATAGAAATAACACACAAAATTAAGTGTCAGAACAGTCCCGAGGCTAACACACAGCAAAAAAGGGCTGCCCCCCACACCTTCATCAGCCACACAGCATGGGAATAAAGCATAAATGATATCACCAGTAAATGATGTCACCAGGCGGATCCAAGGCAGAGCAAACCATGGCCCCTGAGTGACGGATGTAGGGACACGGGCCAGCCACCAGCTCCCATGCCCCTGTCCTAATTCGGGGGGAGCAGTCTGTGGCACTTCAAAGATAAGATACAAAAAAGGGGTGATCATCTGGTGACAGAAAGTTAAGTTTTAAAATACTTAACTCCTACAGAGTTTCCCCAGGGGGGAAAATCGTTGAATAAAACAAGTGAGGAAAGTGCAAGGCTGGGGGGGAATAATTTTCCAAAATGGAAAGCCTTTTTAAACACAGAAAGTTAAAACAGTGAGCTATCAGCGGCCCGTTTCTCCTTTGCATCCTGAAGCCCTTCTGCCCAGGTCCTCCTCTCCAAAACTCCAGCTAAGCAGGCACCCAAGGATGCTCACGAGCACCCCCTGGAGGTCCTGACCTGTTGGGTCTGGAGCGGGACCCACGGTCACAGTGTGCTTCTGTTCAAGGTCGCAGATCTAACTTGCGAGGGAATGTGGAGGTAGAACTGGACGGGACATGATATCTGAATGAATCTCATTAATCGACCCCTTAGAGTGGAAAAGAAGGTGCAAATCTGTAAATTAAAGGTATACATTTTAATCCTCACCAAGGATATGCTTATTGATTTTTCAGAGGGGGGGGAGAGAGACAGAGAAACATTGATGGGGCATTTCCAGTCCCACTCTCCCACCAAGGATCGAACCTGCAACCTTTGGTGCACTGGCCAAAGCTCCAACAACTGAGCCTCCCAGCCAGGGCTAAATAGGTGTATGTCTGAGGCCAAGTAATATTTTGAAACAGGATGGAAGTAGCAAGTCTTTTCTGCAGGCAACATGGTTCCAGAATTCAGCAGTTGGGCCTCAGACAGCCGCCAAGGGAGGCTCAGCGGCTGCAGAGAGTCGGACCCCACCCCCATCCCCAGCCCTGCATGCGGAAGGACTCAAGGGACTCACTCATTGGCAGCCACCAAGCAGACGCATCTCCCTCTCCCTTCCTGGTGGCTCTGCCCTGCCTTTTCCCTGCCCCAGCGAATGGGAAGGGAAGGAGAGAGGGAGGCTGCATGGGAAGGGATTTATGAGCTGGGCTGGAAATGGCCATCTCCATGCCTGGGAAGAAGATGGGCAACATGGACTTTGTGGACCTAGAGTCTCTACTACACAGGGAACAAAAGGCAGGGACCCCTGCCAGGTCAAATACTGGAAAGGCCAGCAGCCGGCCAGCCAGCACAGCATGTGGTTGGCGTGGGCCAGCAGCAGCTCCAGCAGCCCTGAGTTTATCAGAAATGCTGACCAGGGGCCCTGGCCCGGTGACTAAGTTGGTTGGAGCATCATCCTGATACTTGAAGGTTGAGGGTTCAATCCCCAGTCAGCACTCATGCACGAATCAACAATGAATGCATCAATAAGTGGAACAACAGCTCAATATTTCTCTCTCTCAAATCAATTAAAAAATGATAAAAAGAAATAGTTTATGCCAAGGAGGGAAGAAGGCTGGGGGCATATGGGCTGATGTCGCTCGCTGACTTGCGAGCAGAGTTTGGATTGCCAAATGCCATCCAGTTCTGGCCGTCTCTGAGTTGGGGGAAAGATAGTGCTTCTACCTGTAAGATCTCCTCTGTATAATAAGCCAGCTAGGAGCCATTAAGTGAGCTTGTCTCACGTTCCAAGCATCCTTTATAGCTGCTTGGCCTACAGTAAATTAGCTCAGAAAGAGGTGATTAGAGTGGTTATATTTATCCTTTATCCTCTGGTCAATTTCATTTCCTCCCTTCCGCCCACCAGCCAGCAAGGACCACTTGCTCTGTGAGCCTCTCTCTTTTTTGAGCTCTTTCTTGACCACGGTGCCTACCAACAGGGTTTCACACCTGCTTTGACCCTGTCTCTGCCACAGAGCATGTGACAGTCACACAGAGGGGCTGGCCGTAAGTGCTGTGGCAGCCACCGTTCCTTCCACCCAGCAGTAAAAGGCCTTTCTGTGTCATGAGGATGAAGCAGAACTTCATTTGCCCAGGAATCCCTTTGAGAAAAATATGCAAGTTTACAAGGAGGATAGTTGTTTTTTTATTACCATTTGCCATGAAGCAAATTTCATACACTTGGCAATTACTGGGGACATGGAGGGGTTTTAGCCATAGCAGGAAGTCACCAGGTAATCTCTGAGGACAATAAACTTAGAAAACAATTCCTTCTATTGCTCTGTCTCCATCAGTCCACATCTTTGGGGGAGAACATAGTCAACTCTTAAAAAAAACACACAAAACAGACTCAGTGGATTGAGCTCCAGCTTACAAGCCCAAGGGTCGCAGGTTCAATTCCCAGTGAAGTCACATGCCTGGGTTGTGGGCTGGATCCCTAGTAGGGGGCCCTCAAGAGGCAACCACACACTGATGTTTCTCTCCCTCTCTTTCTCCCTCCCTTCCTGTCTCTGAAAATAAATAAATAAAATCTTTTAAGAAAAACAGAATCAACTGCATAATAAATATTTCCACTCTGTATTTTCTGAGGACATACTTGCCTTTGCCTTGGATGCGTGATGAAATGTTTGCCCAACACTCAGAGATGCTCAAAGCCGGTTTTGTTCTCCCAGCATTCCCCTGGGGTGACCCTGCCTTCACCCCATGGACCCCACGGATGTGGGAACGACTCACCCATATACGGAGAAAGGAGGCAACTTACGAATCGTTTATAATCACTCAGTTATGTTGAGGTTTTCATCCAATTACTTGAACTCTGAAGTTAGTGTTTCTTTTGCTTGGAGTTTTTTCTAAATTAGTAGAATTTATTCTCTTTTTAATTATATTTTCTTGTTTATGCTGTTACTGTTGCTCCCACTTCCCCTCTTTGTCTGCCTCTACCCAGCTCCCTCCCCCTCAGATTTGTTCTTAATTCACTTTAAGTGCCGGAATACATCTTGAACACTTCAGCTCACATACTGTATTTCACCATGTAAAAAACATACTTTCCTGCCCCAATTTTTGAGAAAAAAATAAGGGTGCACATTATACATGGGCAGTACTGAGATACCTTGTATCTGTTCCTGTGTTCCATAATTATTCATTACATAAAATTTCCTGCCCTGTAATCTGTTCAAAAATAAGTGCTAAAATTCCTTTCTCATACAAAAAAACGAGTATCTAAATATAAGTAAATTAAACATTGAATTAAAAAGTTCAAATGAAAGATTTTTTTTCTGAAAGTGTGGGCCAAAAATGTGGGTGCGCAATATATGCAGCACATCGCAACAAGCCGCACAGTTTGGGTCGGTCCAGATCAACCATCGTCGTGTGAGGCACGTGAACAGAGAGATCCAGGCAAGTGAGACTCAGCTCTGTCACCTGCCTGACACTGGTTCCAGCAGCTGTCCTACTTTCTGAGGAATTGTCACTTGAATTAGCACTTTCAGCAAAGCCCCTGGGAGCTCCCCATTCCCGCCCCAGGGCTTTCCCTGAACACCAGCTGCTGGGACAGCTCACCGCCCAGGAATGAAGGTTTTCTTATTTTTGGCAGCAATTCCCTTTTCTCTGAGTCTATAAGGAACACTCAAGGGGGCTCTTGAATATAAAAGAGCTTTTACTGAAGAGTTGGACCAAGAAAGGAGTTAATGTTGGAGTAACTCAACCACCTAACGTTAGATATCAGTCTTGGCCTTGGGCTTCCCGCCCCACACTTGCCCAGCACAAGGAAGGAGGTGACAGCCCAGGTCTTGTGGCTTCACCCCTCTGCCTCCTTCTCCCCTCCCACTTCACCCCTCTTCCCTCCCCTCTCTGTCCTTTTTCCCCTTCCCCTCCCCACACTCTTCCTTCTGTCCCATCCCAGATGCCTCCATTAAAAAAAAAAAAGATTTTATTTATTTATTTTTAGGTAGAAGAGAAGATGAAAGAGAGAGAGAGAAACATCAATGTGTGGTTGCCTCTCACTTGCCACCTACTGGGAACCTGCCTGAAATCCAGCCACATGCCCCAACTGGGAATTGAACTGGTGACCCTTTGATTTGCAGGTCAATACTCAATCCACTGAGCCACACCAGCCAGGGTACTTTTTATTTTATTTTTATTTATTGATTTTAGAGAGAGAGAGAGACATCATTTATTGTACCACTTATTCATGGACTCACTAGTTAGTTCTCCCATGTGCCCTGACTGGGGCTCAAACCCAAAATGCTGGAGTATCTGGATGATGCTCTAACCAACTGAGCTACCTGGCCAGGCCCTGTGCCTGCCTGTTAGAGTCAGAAGGATTTGGCTTTGGTCAGTCTCTTTGTCACTCTCCAATCTGATGTCACTATCCCTCTTGGCTTCACCCTGTGTTATTTTGTCCCTCCATGGAGTGTCCCTGTCAGTGACCATCTAAGCATCCCTGAGACTCATAGATAGAGAGTATGTTGTACTACCCTTTATCTGGACATTTGGTGGCATTTGTTCAGGCTTGTATCTACATTCATGAGGGAGTCTGGACTCCTGTTTGCTTTATAGTGATGCTTTGTCCAGTCACTATATAGGTATAATGCACAACTTTATCATTAGACAGCATCTCCGTATCACTGGCGATCCCACTCTGAAAGCAGCTTCGCTTCCCTCGGCATTGCTACTCCAGCTTCCTCTAAGTTCGTATTCCAATTGCTTATCTTTCTCTATTTTTAACTATGTCTTTCCATGTCATTTTCAAGTTATCTATGCCTTTCCATTTAAGATGAGTTTTTTGTAGAAAGCATGTGGGTGAGTCTTGTTTATATTGTCAAAATCTATTTCAACTGGTGTGATTAGAACATTCATGAGTATTGAGATATATTCAGAACTATCATCTTGATAACAATTTTATATTAGGTTCATATTTTCTTTGTTTGCTTACAAAAATTTCTGCCTTGCCCTGACCAGTGTGACTCAGCTGGTTAAAGCATTGTCCCATAAACCAAAAGGCTGCAGGTTCAATTCCCAGTCAGGGCACATGCCTGGGTTGTGGGTTCAGTCCCTGGTTGGGGCTCATACGGAAGGCAACTGATCAATATTTCACTCTCACATCAATGTCTGCCTGTCTGTCTGTTTCTCTCTCTCTCTCTCTCTCTGCCTCCTTCTTCCCTCCTCCCCACCTTCCTTTCTTTCTGGAATAAGAAAAAAAATTCTGCCTTATCATATTTAACTCTAATTTTTATAATTCCATTTTATATTCCATATTGAGTGACAATTTTAAAAGTTTTACTTTTAGTGGTTGTCCACATATTTACATAGATTCTTTTTCCAGAATATAACTTGAAATAGGATTATGCAAATCTCCATGTAATTTAAAGAACTTATAATAGTATATTCCAAATCCTTTTCTCTAGTTCTTTATTTTTATTATATATTCTGCTCCTACATATGCTAGAAACACAAGATGCATTGCTACTATATTTAAATATTAGTCTTTTAGATCAATTAAAAGTAATAATAATTTCAACTTTATTCAATTTTCAGTGTTCTTCATGTATTTGTGTAGATCTAAATTTTAGCCTGGTATTTATTGTTTCTGCCTGAAAAATGTCTATTATTATTATTATTATTATTATTATTTTAATTCTTGCCTGAGGACTTTTTTTTTCACTGCTTTTAGAGAGAGAGGAAAGGTGAGGGGAAGGGAGAGAAACATTGATGCAAGAGAGAAGCAGCGATCATGGGCCTCCCATCCACACCCCAAATTCGGGTCAACATTCCAACCGCTGAGCCTCATGGGCCAAGCTGAAAAATTCCCTCTAGTCCCTTAGGGAGTGATCTGCTACAATGAAGTCTCTCAATCTTTGTTTGCCTGAGCAATTCCTTATTTCTCTTTTGTTTTTGAAAGGTATTTCTGTAGCCTGTAGAATTCTGGCCTGGCAATTTTTACTTTAATCGGTTTAGACTTGTCAGTCTATCGTCTCCTGCTTTGCATCATTGTTATCAATAAGTCCCCTAAATTCTTCACCTTATCTTTCTGCAGGCAATGCACATAATGAGGTCTCCTTTCCTATAGTTCTCTGTTTTCATAGATTTCATCTAAATATCTTCCTTTCAACTACATCTTTAGCTTCATAGAATGCCTTTCAGTTTATCTGGGTTGCTGTGTGCATTAATAACCCCTTCCTTTTTATTTACGAGTAGCTGATATTTCCCATTCTGCTTACCAATCTTTCCATTTAAAGACATATTGACATTTTTCCCCAGTTTTCAACTATCACAAATAAAGCAGCTATGAATATGCACAGGCAGGCTTGGGTCATTTCTCTACCCAGGAATAGGATTGTGGGACCATAGAAGTGGGAGATTCAGTTTATAAGAAAGGAACACACTTCTCCAGAGTGACAGTTTTCATGCCCAGCAGCAACGTGTGAAAGTCCCTCGCCCCCCAGAGTGTCCCAGCCACCGGGCCCAAAGCTATTCAACAGCTGCTGAAGTGTTTATTTGTCACAATTTCATCCTCTTTGGTGAAATGTCTATTCAAGCCCTTTGCCCATTTTTTTAAATTGGATTGTTTTCATATAGTGGAAATTTGAGAGGAGATATATATATATATATATATATATATATATATATATATCACACAAATCCTTTGTAGGATTCACCCAGGTGTGAATCCTACAATTTTCATTCTTTATTTTTTAAAGGTTTTATTTATCTTTTACATCGAAGGGAAGGGAGGAAGAGAAACATCAATGTGTGGTTGCCCCTCATACGCCCCCAACTGGGGACCTGGCCAGCAACTGGGCATGTGCCCTGACCGGGAATCAAACCAGTGACCTTTTAGTTCACAGGCCAGCACTCAATGCACTGAGCCACATGAGCCAGGGCTCAGTTTTCATTCTTTTAACAAAGTTTTACAAAGAGCAGATGTTCCTACCTTTGGTATAATGCAGTTCTTCAGTTTATCTTTTATTGATCATATTTTTGGTGTATCTGAGAAAACATTGCATAAGTGATATATTTTCTTTAGGAGTTAGATAGTTTGGGGTCTATATGTTCACCTTAGATCTATTTTTTGTAAATTTTCTACATGGATTTCTGATGGTCCTAATGCCACCTATCGAACCCATGGTGTCAAATGCCTGAGGCAGGTATTATTGCTGGTCTCTTAAAGGTAAATGTTTGCGGGGGTTTCTTTAAAAAAATTTTTTGCTGTTTTAATTTTGATCCCCTCTGTATGGTTTTCAGCAGTTTAACTCACACCTGGTGTAGCGTGGCTTTCTTTGCCTTTACCTTGATTGCCTTTCTTAGAATTCTCGAATCTAGGGCTTGATGTCATTCATGGGCTTCGGAAACCCTCCGCCAGTATTTCCTCAATTGTCTTTCTTCCACTGCATCGTCTTTCCCATTTGCTGTCAGGCCTTCAATCATGTGTAATTTAGATCATGGCTTTGTATGTTTCTCGGAGTTCTAATTTTCTCCTCTGCGCTTCAGTATGACCGTTTTCTCTCAACCCCATCTTCCATTGCTCTGATGATCTCTTCTGGTGTCTCACAGGGGATTCTTTGTCAAAAGCACACACTCTTAATTTGCATGCTAGAAATTCCATTTTCTTCTTCTTGACAGATTATATAATAACTTTCCACTAAAATTCCCCTCCTTTCATCTCTATTCTTGGCATTAGTAATGAAAATTACTTCCTAGGCCATACCTAATCATTCTGATACCTACATCACCTGTGGGCCTCTCTGGTCACCTGTTTCGTCATCTTGTCCTGCTTCTCCACGTGCCTATGACATGCAAGTTAAACGGCAGAAATTCTGTGTGGAGAATGATAGAGGCTCTGAGTCTCTCTGTCTTTCCAAGTATTTTCCCTGTTAGATGACCAACACATCTCTCCAACTTAATCAGGCATGACCTGCCTGATTAAGGCAGGAAACCCAGGCCACGTTTCCCACTTAAAAAAAAAAAAAAAATATTGATTGATTTTAGAGAGGGGGAAAGGAAGGAGAAAGAGGGGGAGAGAAACATCAATGTGTGGTTGCCTCTTGCATGCCCCCTACTAGGGACCTGGCCCATAACCCAGGCATGTGCCCTGCCTGGGAATCGAACTGGTGACTCTTTGGTTTGCAGGTTGGCACTCAGTCCACTGAGCCACACCAGCCAGGGCCTCAGTTCATTTTTTAAAGGCTTATCTGAGGATATATTTTTTTATTGATTTTAGAGAGAGGAAGGAGGGGGAGAGAAAAGCATCAATTGGTTTCTTTTTGTATGTGCACTGACCAAGAATCGAAATGGTGACATTATGCTTTGTGGGACAATGCCCAACCCACTGAGCCACACTGGTCAGGATGCACTTCCGACTCTAATGCTTCATATACATTTGTTTTATTCTCACTTTCAAGGTGCAGCTTCAGGGGTGCACCGCCCACAAGCCTTAGGTGTTCACCAGGGACCCTTCCACTTAGAAGATCCAGAACTCCATGTTTTTCTCCGACTATCTCCAGGAGACTGATGGAAGCTCCACTCCTCTGTCTTTGGACTCTTGCCTCAGCAAATGCCTTTAAAGAGAGCCGAGAGCAAACTGCAGTGCTTATTTCATGGGGTGCTCTTCTCCATGCTGCCTCTGCGAACCCGGACTCTGAGGTGTTGTCCCCACAGTCCCCAGCAGTTGCCAAAAGCATTGGCTTTCTGCCTTCTATAAGCTATTCCTTCCCCTCTTCTCATATTCTCGCTCCAATAACATTTTCTTCTCCAGAGAGTCATGGGGCCTCAATCCGGCTGCCTCAGCATCTCTCTGACATCTTCCTCTTTTTTTTTTTTAATTCTCACCGAGGACACTTTTTCATTGCTGAGAGAGAGAGAGAGAGAGAGAGAGAGAGAGAGAGAGAGAGAGAGAGAGAGAGATGTGAAAGAGAAACGTTGACTGGCTGCCCGGTAAGCACCCTGACCAGGAATCGAACCCACAACCTAGGCATGTGCCCTGACCCGGAATTGAACCTGAGAACTTTCAGCTTACCAGATGATGCTCCAACCAACTGAGCCACACTGGCCAGGCTGACACCTCCCACTACACACTTTTTCAAGTTCACTGCTGCTATGAACCAGATATTTTGGAAATAGTACCTGGCCTTGGCTGGGTAGTGTAAGGTTATTAGTATTCTGCCGAGGAAATAATGCCAATCAGCCACAAAATGGGGCAATACAGAGCTTTATTGGGGGTTGCACACCCAGGCAAGGTTCTCTGGTCCACAGGTTGGAGGCCGAGGAAGTTGCGCCCGAGCCTGAGAGGGGAAAGAATTTTATACATGCGGTGGACATATCATTGGTCAGTCCTCTTTAGGCGCGAGTTGCCATGGTTTTTCTCGCAGCTCCAGTGATCTTCATCTGACGTCAGCCAGTTTTTCATGGGCTTCAGCCCCTGGCAGCCACCTTATCTCACCATGCCCGACCTAACAGGTAGCTCAGTTGGTTGGAGCATGGTCTTGTACACCAACAGGTTGTGGGTTCGATCCCCGGTCAGGGAGCCTATGAGATGCAGCCAATCAATGCTTCTCTCTCACATCGATGTTTCTCTCTCTCCCCTGTCCTCTCTCTCTAAAAGCAACAAAAAAATATATAGTATCTGATTTAACGTGTGCTGCACACAGAAAACTAGGGCCCAATTGAGCTCCAGTCCATTTGGGATTCAACCGTCTGTCCTCCCCCAAGGTGTGTGGTCTGTTACACATGAGCCATGATTGGTGACATTAGAGTTACTTCCTGGGCCCTTTCCCTCCCTTACTGGTGAGAACCAAAGGGCTGGGCTGGTCAGGGATGAGGACTTGAGTAGGTAGCTGATTTTCTGTGATGGGGGCTGAGGAAGCCAGGAGTTGCTGGGCATCATTACAGGGCTGAGTGCTCCAGGAATGAAGAGCTGTGCTTGGTTCATCTCTGTGTATGCAGACTCACCTGGCCTGATGCTAATTATTATGTTCCATAAACATGCAAAAAATATTTAAATATTTAAAATATTTAAAGTATTGATTTCCAGTCTTGACTGGGTGTCTCAGTTGGTAGGAGCATCATCCCCTGCACCAAAAGTTCATGGGTTTGATCCCCAGTCAGGGCAGTTAAAGGAAGCAACCCATCAATGTCTCTCTCTTTCTCTCTGTCTCTGTCTCTCCCTTCTTCTCTTCCTAAAAATTAATAAACATACCCTTGAGAGAGGATTAAATACATATGTAATAAAGTGTGCTTCAAAGCCATGATATATTAAACAGTATGCAAAGCAGTATGCAAAGTGTTTGCTGCTCAGCATGTTCACAGTAAACCATCAGACAGTTTCCTCACACAGCTCAGACATCTGTGCCCCCGTGTGGGGCCTCCCTCTACCACCAAGAGCAGGGCTCAGAGCCTCCCTGCACTGGAGCCTGTGTGGAGGCATGTTCCTGAGCTAGAGTTAATTGCATGGGCACAGAGGTGGGGAGCCACTGATCCTTCGGTTCCTGCTAGAGCAGCCAGGGAGCCCTGAAGTTCAAAGGCCCATTCAGTAGCTCAATCCCTCCTTCCCCCACCACCCTTCCTGTCCTCCTGAAGGCTGGAAAAGTGGGAGCGGGAAACATGCAAGGAATCTTGCCCAAGGAGCCTGTGTCTTGGAATCGTAATAGAGACTCATTTTGTGCCTCAGCTTTCACATTATTTGCAGAAATATATTTTTATCTGCTGCACAGTCTTCTTAGATTCTTTTAATTTCTCATGTGAAGAGCTGGCTGGTGGTTCAGGGTTACAGAGAAAATTGAGAATTCCTGCAGTGAATTTCTCAGAGCTCATGAAGCTGGTTTTCCCAGCAGCTAAAATTAGAGAGGAGATGGTTGCACCTAACTCACTCCAGTGCAGCCGGGAAACCAGTGCTGGGGCATCCCGCACCCAGGGCAGCTGAGCCTGGGGCATCCCACACCTGGGACAGGTAAGCAGAAAGACAGTATGTGATTTGAGCTCTGTTATTTGCAAGACAGATACTCTTGGATTCTTTGTAATCCTCACCCAAGGATATGTTTGTTGTTGCTATTGTTGTTATTATTATTATTGATTTGAGAGAAAGAGAAACATGGATCAATTGCCTCCCTTTAGACCCTGACCAGGGATCAAACCCACAAGACTTCCTTGGCCAGGTGGCTCAGCTGGTGGGAGCACTCTCCCCATATGCTAAGGTTGCAGTTCAATTCCCTCATTGGAAAGCTCTCATTCATTCAGGTGGGAACATTTTAATATATTTCTCAGTCTGTATTTCGCTCCTCCACTCCTCACCATCCTGTGCACGATCACAGACTCTGAAATCTCAGAATCCTGTGAGGACAATGAAGCAGCTAGGAGAGAGGGAGGACTATCCAAGCGCTTTCTGCTGGACAATGTATATGCCTTTCTTCTCCTTAGTCCTCCTGCTGCTAGGTAAGCAAAAGCACGGGCAACAGAAGGACAGCAGGTGCCGGTGCTGAGGGAGATAATGGTCCTACATGCAGGCAAGTTAGCCCCAGCCAGGTGGCTCGGTTGGTTGGAGCTCATCCCATAAACCAAGAAGTTGCAGGTTTGACTCCCTGTCAGGGCACATACCTAGGTTGCAGGTTCCATCCCCAGTCAGGGCGTGTAATGGAAGCAACTGATCGATGTTTCTCTTCCTCTTTCTCTTTCTGAAATCAATAAACATATTTTGAAAAAAAATTTTAAAAACAAAGAACACAGGGAATCATAAGCTTTGGGCCATAAGGCCAAACAGAACATGGACATCGAAAGGGATGGGCACGCTCAGCCTGAGGAGGACTTCGGTAGAAACATGGCAGGTCGAGCGTCTCTCTGTGAACATGAAGACTCTTTGCCAAGTCTCTGCTTGTCACACGTGCGGTCACTGGCTAACCCCGCGTCTCTCACCACCAGCAGAAGGCATGCTGTTTCTTGTAGCGGCCGGGGCTCTTCCTAACGCATTTCTGTCAAAACAGGCTCGACCTGGTTGTCTCCGCAGCACCCAGGGATGCTGGACCCGGGGGCTCATCACCCGTGGTGCTGTCGCCTCCATCCCCGTGCTGTGGGGACTGGAGACAAGGCGCTCCCAAAGGGCCTCCCTCTGTTTCACTCGTCTGGCAGAGGCAAGGATGTGGGAGCCCGATATTTGTTTTCTACTCAGGTTGAGTGTTCTGCATTTTCAGCCCTGGATCCTATGATTAAGTTATTGGGAATGAAAACATATATTTGCAAAGATACATGCACCCAATGTTCATCGCAGTGTTATTCATGGTGGCCAAGACATGGAGACAACCACATTGTCCTTGGACAGAGGACTGGATGAAGCAGATGTGGTACATACACAATGGAGTGGTACTCAGTCACCAGAAAAGATGAACTAGTGCCATTTGTGACAACACGGATGGACCTTCAGGATATCACACTAAGCAAAATAAGTCAGTCAGAAAAAGAAGCTAAGAACAATATGATTTCACTCATATGTGGGATATAAAACTAAAACTCAGGGACACAGCCATGTGGTGGTGACCACAGGGAAGGGGCTCTAGGAGTTGGGGGGGTAGGGGGCAGAGGGGGCCAAATATATGGTGCCAGAAGATGGTTTGACTGTAGGTGGTGAGCACATAGTACAATACAGATCTCAGCCTGGCTGGTGTGGCTCGGTAGATTGAGCACCAGCCTGCAACCAAGCGGTCGCAGGTTCAATTCCCAGTCAGGGCACATGCCTGGGTTGTGGGCCAGGTCCCCAGTTGGGGGCGCATGAGAGGCAACCACACATTGATGTTTCTCTCCCTTTTTCCCTCCCTCCCCCTCTGTCTAAAAATAAATAAAATCTTTTTTAAAATATACAGATCTTGTATCATAGAAACATTCACTTGAAAGCTATATGATCCTATTAACCAATGTCACCCCAATAATTTAATTTTAAAAAATTTTAAAAATATATGGACCCATGCTGATCCAGTCTTCAGCCCTCAGGGGTGGTCTAGTTCTGATGAGAAAATAATGACAGAGACCAGGGGCTGAGGCCGGGCACCACCAGCTGGCAGGCGCTGCTCTGGCGGGGAACTTGCCCACGTGGAGAACGAGTATATCTGCCCAGCAACCCCATTTTTAGCTCTTTTACAGAGCTGAAAAATGAGCATAGCTTTAAAGAGAAAGTGTGCTTGTATTTTTCTTTTTTTTCTTTTTATATTTATAATTTAAAAACTCATTGACTTTATTGAGGTGACATTGATTAATAAAATTGTATAGGTTTCAATTCTATATTGCACTGCATAATTGCATACAACTATATAGTGTGCAATTCTGTAAAACATCATCTGCATAGCACGCTTGTACTTTACTGGCAGTTCTTAAAAAGAATCAGGACATCAGTGGTATCTTTCATGAGTAGTCCAAAAGGCTCCCCCAAAATGGGAATGTCGTTGTTATAGCTCTCAATTCACATGATAAAACACATACATACATAAGTAAAAAAGGAGTAAAATTTAAAATGAGCCTCCTGCAAAAGGTAAAGGAAAACAAATCAGTAGGGTGGGCGCCGAGCATGCTGAGTCACCTGGCTCCTGCCACCCCCCTTCCCCTTCTCCCTCCTTCCTTGACTCTAATTTTTTTTTTTTTTAGCTGATTGATTTGAGAGAGAGAAATATTGATATGTTGTTCCACTTACTGAAGCATTCATTGGTTGATTCTTGTATGTGCCCTGACCAGAGATCGAACCCACAACCTTGGTGATTTGGGACGATGCTCTAGCCAACTGAGCTACCTGGCCAGGGCCAGCTCTTTGATTCCTGAACCACTGGGCTGGCACCTCTGTCTTGCAGCACAGGCAGCCCTGAAACCTACAATGGTGAGATTAATCCTACATTTCACTGATTTTCACAGTCCCGTCGCTACCTGAATTCTTCCTGATGCTTTGCTCATCTGTAAGAGAAAAATGTCACTGTCCTACTTCGGAAGGAGGTAGCGAGGTATATAACAAGTCATCACATGAACGTGGTGACATCCACATGAGCCCGTCTTTAAAAGGGCAGACTTAACAAAACACAGGCACTGAATGGCATTCAAGCCCATCAGAGAGCACAGCTGACTGATTTTTCACATCGAGTAAAGAGTGAGTTTCTGTCTCTGCAGGGACATGGGGGGCCACCCTTTAGTTCTCTGGTGGATCACTCATCCCACAGCCTCTGCAAACCAGCTCTCTCATCCCATTTATTGATGTGACATCTCCCCTCATTTGGAATTGATCTCAAATATGTCACCAAAAACAGCTGAGTTGATTTAGGAATACATTAACTGTCATTCAACCAATCAAAAACAAGTGAGTTTTCAAAATCTAGTGTATGCCCTGGCTGGTCTGGCTCAGTTGGCTGGAGTGTCGCCCCATAACTAAAAGGTTGTGGGTTCGATCCTCAGACAGGGCACATGCCTAGGTTGTGGGTTTGATCCCTGGTGGGGGTGCATACAGGAGGCAACCAATTGATGTTTCTCTTTCACATCTATGTTTCTTTCTCTCTCTCTCCCCCCTCCATTCCTCTCTCTCTAAAATCAATAAGCATATCCTTGAGTAAGGATTTTAAAGAAACAAAGAATAGAAAACAGGGGCTTAAACAGAAATTTGTACCTCAAATCAGTCAAAGGGTTTGACCGTGTTGCTCGTAACTGTGTTTTTACGGATGTTTTGGTCTGATTCTCTAAGTTACTGAGAGGTGTTAAACCTCTTACATAAATTTAAATTTGTGAATTTCCCCTTTAATTTCTATCAGTTTTTTTTTTGGTGTGGATTCTATTATCAAAAATAAAGACATTTCATAATGATAAAAGGATCCATTTATCAAAATCCATTTATCAGATACAGCCATGCCTAATTTCTTTGGCTTTTTTGTCTGCTTGACATTGCTTTTGTTGAACTATTTAAATGTAAAATAATACATGGGTTGGAAGCAAATAGAATTAGGACAGAAATAGCTTTGGAGGGAAGACTATGAGCCAGGAGATAAAATTTATAAAGATCTCTGAGAGCCACTGTTCCAGAAATAATGCAGAACAGGAGAGCCAAAGTTGGGAACTCTTAGGGGGCAAGGGTGATATAGGTCTGAAAAAATTAATGAAAGGAGACAAGGCCACCTGTAACCCACCCGACCAGGGGTCCTGACATGTGGGAGAATAGTCACCATCATTTTTAATCCTCACCCAAGGATATGTTTATTGATTCTAGAAAGAGAGGAAGGGAGAGAGAGGGAAAAAAATCATAAATGTGAGCAAGAAACATCGATAGGTTGCCTCCTGTTATCACCCAACCAGGGATGGAATGAAACTTAGGTATGTGCCCTGACCCGGAATCAAACCCACAACCTTTGGTGCACAAGATGATGTTCCAACCAAGTGAGCAGCCCAGCCAGAGCAAACAGTGACCATTTCGTAAGTGCTGTGGCCCTTTGTGACCAACCAGGATGACAGGCAGAATGGAGCTGACCCCTCTGCACCAAGGGGGCCAGTGAGATGTCGAGATCGTGCAGATGTGGGGGGACCCCCTTGGCTTCTGCTGAGAGAGGCCAAGGCCGGCAGAGGCAGGGACCCCATTCTGAACTCTTCCAGCATTGAGCTCTGCCTACGGCGCTTTTGTAGGGTGATTTGTCCCATTTCCATGTTGCTCAGTAGCTCGCGGGCGCCTGGAAAGCAGGCCCTGTTTTGACAATTGCCACAACCACACCGTGCTCGCTGGAGTGGTGTCTGGCACAGAGGAGACGCACAAATTCTCCTGGGAAATATACCGAAAGAGTTCTGGGGCCCACATGGAAGTGATCTGGTGATTTGTATCCGCTATCTGTAAAATATTGATATGATTGAGACCCATAAGTTCACCTCTGAAAATCTACCCTAAAAAATACTAAGTACTTAATATCATTAAAGCATTATTTACAAATGCCTATGCTCATTTAAAAACCCTCCCCAAAAAACAGGCCCTGGCTGTTGTGGCTCAGTGGATTAACTGCCGGCCTACAAACCAAAGGGCCGCAGATTCGATTTCCATCAGGTCACATGCCTGGGTTGCACGCCAGGTCTCCAGTAGGGGGCGCATGAGAGGCAACCACACACTGATGTTTCTCTCCCTCTCTCCCTTCCTGTCTCTCTAAAAATAAATACAATCTTATAAAAATATATAAATAAATAAATAAAAATGAAAGTCCTCCCAAAAAGGAAAATAACATAAATTATGAGGAAACCATAGGATGGAATATGATATAGTTAGGAAATTTTTGTTTAAAATTCATAGTTATATAAAGCTCAGTAAAAAATCATTCTATGAGGCTACAATTAAAAGTATAGATTCAAATTTACAAAAAATATAGAATGTGAATGAATATATAAAATAATAGGACATATTAGCAGAATCCCAATGTCTGTGTGTGAATCCATAGAACCATGAAAATTTTCACTTTCTTCATTAAACTCTGCGCACTTAATATTTTTAATCCGCTGCTTTACTTTGTAATCAGAAAGGATAACCTTAGACAAGAGAAGGGTGTGGAGAGTACGGGAAAATAGAAATGGAATGCCTTCCTTCTTTTTGTTTACCAAGTTCCCCGCCGGCCAACCAGCAGAAGCATTAGCGTTTCTTCCCCTGGTTGTTTCTTTTAAAAGTCGCTATTACAGCACATTTAGGGGTGAGGGTGCCAGGAAAAGCGCTTTGTTGAGTGTTTGGAGAGCAGAAACCTGGGCTCGTTAACCTTTCTTTCCCTTAAGTTCTTTCATTTCTCATCTTTCCCTTCCACCCTTCGATAGCTTGTGTTTCATTGGCCTCCCCGGTGCCACACCGCCCCCACCCGCCAGCTCTGGCCAGCCCAGGGCCAGGGGAGGGGCCTCGCCTCTCCACCCGCCCCTGCACCTGGACCTCTGGGCCGCACCTGACTGCAAGCATCCAGAGGTTTCCAGGTGGGTGCGGGAGGACCCCAGACAGACTGGGCGGGGTCCACAAGGCCGCGGGCTGAGCCTCTGCCTGCTCAGCCCATCTCTGAGGCAGAAACTCGACAGCAGAGAAGGAATAGGTGTTTTCTTCGTCTTATTTTCGAAATAACTTTAAGATCATAAACCTATTGCCATCTTAAGTAGCAAATTCATACTAACCCTCAAAACCTATTACTGGACCTGGAGACTGTACGCCTAGTTGGATAAGCCAGTCAGAGAGAGACGATTACCCTATGACCTCACTTCTGTGTGGGATCTAATGAGCAAAATAAACAGGCAAAATACAGATTCATGGATACAGAGGACAGACTGACAGCTTTTGGAGGGGAGGAGGGACTGGGGGGACTGGGTGAAAAAGAGGTTAAGCAAAAAAACACAACAGAAAAAACCCTCGTAGGCACAAACAATAGCAGGGTAATTACCAGAGGGAAAGGGGGTATGGGGGATGCAGAAGAAGGTACGGGTGGGGGGGGCGGACAATCGGTGATGGTGACGGAAGGAGACTTGACTTGGGGTGAACACACAATACCATATACAGATCATGTATTGTAGAACCGTACACCTGAAACCTATATAATTTTATTAACTAATGTCACCCCAATAGAGTCAATAAACATTTTTTTAAAATAATTAATTTTAAGAAAACATTACTTGTTCTGGGTATTCTTCCAGATGTGTACCTATGTGCATACACACAGATACTGGCTTACGTTCTTCATGTGACATTGTATTAGCACACTCAGAATTTTTCCTGCATCAGGAAATGCAGGCAGAGGTCATTCAGCTTTGCTAAGATTTGATTTACTTATTTTTAGATGGAGGGAAAGGGAGGCAGAAAGAAAGAGAAACATCAATGTATGGTTGCCTCTTGCATGCCCCCTACTGGGGACCTGGCCCGCAACCCAGGCATGTACCTTGCCTGGGAATCGAACTGGCGACCCTTTGGTTTGCAGGCCAGCATTCAAACCACTGAGCCACACCAGCCAGGGTCATTATTATAATTTTTAATCCTCATCCGAGAATAAATTTATTGATTTAAGAGAAAGAAGAAGGGAGAGAAAGAGAGAAAGAAACATCAATCAGCTGCCTCCCACATGTGCCCCAACTAGGGATTGAACCTGAAACCTAGGTGTGTGCCCTGACCCAGGATCTAACCCACAACCTTTTTGGTGTATGGAATAATTCTCCAACCAACTGAGCCACCTGGCCAGGGCTGTCCACAGGACTTTTGTCCAAAATCTGATTTCAAGCCTCTGGCTCTCAATAATAGTCTTCTGTGAAATCCTTAGCTGCACCTGGGGTTTCTGGGCCTTTTTTCATAAACAGGTGCCATAAAATACCTTCTGAGGTTAATTCTGTGAAGTTTCAAAGTTGAACATAAAATGGGACAGTGTTGCTGCTATCTATTTATATTTAAAATAGTAATATTGTGTTTTTATTCTGCTTACTTACTGGGCTCAAAGCTACAAATCTCCTTTAAAAAAAAAAGATTTTATTTATTCATTTTTAGGGAGGGGAAGGAAGGGAGAAAGAGAGGGAGAGAAACATCAATGTGTGGTTGTCTCTCATGCATCCCCTACTGGAGACCCAGATCACAGCCCAGGCATGTGCTGGACAAAGAGTCACTGGGAATCGAACCGGTGACCCTTTGGCTCGCAGGCTGGTGCTCAATCCACTGAGCCACACCAGCCAGGACTGAAGCTCCTTTTCTGAAGGCAAATCACTTTGCTTCTCAGGAGGAGCTGAAATTTTCCTGGCATTAATATGCTCTATTCTCATGCTAAGTTTCTTTTAAAATATAGCGATTCATAAATACTTAGATTTCAAAACAGAAATGCTAGTTCAATATTGAAAAAATAACATCATAATATTTTAACACACTCATTACAATTGTATTTTCCAAGTTCACTTGGCTTTCTGTGGATATTTATTCTTCACAATTTTAGTGTGCTTTCAGTTTCTCGAGAAATGGAATTGGAATTTTTACTAGTATTATGTTAAAATTTTTAGAATAACTAGGGTGAGAAATAATGTTTTTATGACATGCAGTAAAAGCTCAGGCCTCTAAGTGGCTTGTGTCTTATGGACCTGGTGACAATTAGCAAGAATTATAGGTCTTGTGGGAACAGAAAACACATTCCCAAATGCACAGGTTTACATTAGAGAACCACAGAGGTCAGGCCTCTCGGAAAAGACTTAGAGCTCATTAAAAGGGAAGACCACAGGTGCCCAGTGTAGCTCAGTTGGTTGGAGCATTGTCCCTTCACTGAAAGATTGTGGGTTCAATCCCCAGCCCTGGCAGAAAAGGGCATCAACCTGTTGATGTTTCTCTCTCACATCAGAAATCAATAACCTGCCTTCTGTGTTCTTATCACCTAGATAGTCTCAACTTCTGTGAATAGTCTCAGCTCTGGCCTTGCCACCATCTGCACTGGCCGGTGCACCCAACCCCAGCGCCCAGCACTTCCACCAGCCAGGTGGAGACTCGGGTCTGAAACAACCTGTGTCTGAGGCCCTGAAAACCAACCCTCACCTGAGAGCAGGGGAGGGGATGTGAGAGAGAGAGATGTGGGAGAGAAACATCCACTGGTTGTCTCCCATGGACCCTCTGCTGGTGGATCTAACTTGCAACTGAGGTATGTGCCCTGCCCAGGGATCTTACCCACGGAAGGACACTCCAACCAGTGACTGAGCCACCCCGCCAGGGCTGTGATATCACTCACACCTTCTGAAAGGTCTCCTTTGTGTGGGCCCAAAAGATGAGAAACTATTGAAAGCAATCTGGATCACTTGAACTGTGGGGATAGGGAGCCATTCAGAAGTCCTTCTTGAAGGCATTAAGATGAATCTCTCTTTTTCTTCCTGCATGAAACAGCGACACAGGCTGCTATTAGAGACGTTTGGTCAGGATGCCCCCAAAACAGCAGAATTTTGTCCTCATCTACCCTCTGGCGACAAAGGCAGAGAGGGCCAGGAAGACGGGAGAGCCAGGCCTTCCTCCGAGGCCTCGGCCCCGAGTCTCCTTTTCCTTCTCAGGCGTGGGGTGCTCCTCGTGAGCCCTGGGGACCTGCCTCAGCATCACACAGCCTTTGCCCTCATTATCCCACAGGGACACCTGGAGCTACTCCGCCTAGAAAAGAGTCTTGTTTTCTAGCATCTTCTTGGCTGGCAGTGAAAAGGAAGATCGAAGTTCCTTCTTTTGATTGTTTGCTGAAGGCAGGGTGCTGGCTGCTCCTTCCCTCGTCTTAACTTTTCTCCTGCAGTCGCCTACTCCTGGCTTTAAGGGACACTGACATTCAAAGCCGCAGCAGGGCTCTACTTGACTCAACCAATCAACGCTCCGCCTTTTCGCAGAAGAACCCCAGGTGCGAGTTAGGGACCAAGAACACCTGGGGATGGCGGGGTAGGGCAGGCCCTGGCGGAGGGCGTGGAGAAGGTGGAGCCCAGCTCTTACTGGACTAAAGGGGTTCCTCAGCCTGCGCTCCTCACAGCCCACTCAGATGCAAACAAGAGATTGCAGCAAAGAGGGGAAAGGTTTATTAGTTAAGGAAATGGCGCCAAGCCGGCAGTCACAGGTGAGCCATTGGGCTTGCTGACAGCTTCTGGGGCTTGGATTGTACAGGGTGTTGCAGAAGGAGTGTGTGCTTGGGTGTGAGTGTGGTTGGTTGGGTTTAAATTGAACATTTTACCTAAAATGTCCTATGGTGTGCTTGAGTGTGATAGTGTTATGGTTGTGATTTTGTAATAAAAGTTTGTAATAAAAGAACGGGCGTTACTTGTGCCAGACCGTGTGTGTGTGTGTGTGTGTGTGTGTACACACACATATACATAAGTAAATGTATACAAAGACAAGACACAAGTACATATTAGGGAGTACTCAGGGTGGGTCAAGTAGGAGCCAGGAATGAAGAACAAGTGTATAAAACAAAATAAAACAACACCAAGTAACACAAGAGGAGGCTGTGCGGGGAACGGCGATGAGCCAGTGCCTTGAAGTGCAGAGGGGCTGAACTCTGCTCCCCTCTCCTGAAGCTCGTGTTTCCCCCGGAATTCCCTTGCAGAAATGACAGGGAAACACCCCCATCCCCCTCTGGAGTTGGACCAGAGGAGGCAGATCCATCCTCATCCTCTCCCTCCAGGCTCATCCTGGGAGCGTCAGAGACCTGTACAGGTACAGTTCTGCCTGGTGTTTCACTCCAGCTTAGATGTAGGTTTATCCCTCCACCTTTTACACATATCAACAGACGAGGTTCAGAGATGTAGTGACCCTCAGGTGATCAGTGGAAATGGCACTTGACCCAGCGTGGAGGTTCAGCAATGACTGGTCCTTATCCAACCATCACTCAGGGTTTCGTGTACTTCTTGGGCCACACGCTCTAAGTAAGAGAAGATGCTGTGTGATGTTAATTCCCTTAAAACTTAAACCAGTGTGCCGTGGCTACTGTGGCTCAGTGGACTGGTCTGTGAACTAAAGGGTGGCCAGTTCAATTCCCAGTCAGGGCACATGCCTGGGTTGCCGGCCAGGTCCCCAGCAGGGGGTGCACCAGAGGCAACCACACGTTGATGTATCCCTCTCTTCTTTCTCCCCTCCCCTCTGTCTAAATATAAATAAATAAAATCTTTTTAAAAAACTTAAACTAGTGCATCAGTTTAGGGAGACCCATTTTTTAATAACCAAAGTTTCTCACCCAGGCTCATGGCCCAGTCAAGATGGGGTTCTACCTTACCCGCTGGATAGAGAACACAGCTGAATCTGAGACAAGAAGAACCGTTTGACCTCATAGTAACACAGACAGGAGTTTGGACCCATTTTTTTCCAAGAGTTCAGAGTTCTTCCCGCCACACTCTGCTTCCTCTGCCAGTGGACCCAAAAGGAGCTGACCTCCTTCCCAGATGTCTGTGCGCATCGGTGGTTGTCACCCAGGGGCGGGTTGGCCCCTACCGTACAGTTGACAATGACCTGGAGACATTTTTGGTCCCAGCAACTGGAGCACACTCCTGGCACTGAGTGGTTAGAGGCCAGAGGTGCTACCAAATGCCCCACAACACACAGGACACCCCACAACCAGGAAATACACAATCCGAAATGGGAGCAAAGTCAAGATGCAGAGACCGATCAGATAAAGAAGATCCGGTGCACATATGCAAAGGAAGACCACTGAGCACTAAGAAAACATGAAACGCCGCCATTTGCAACAATGCAGGGACCTCGAGGATATCATACTGAGTGAAATGAGTGAGACAGAAAAAGTGAAGAACCATGTGATTGCACTCACATGTGAGATATAAAACTGAAAGCAACAAATGAACAAAGAAGAAAAACAAAAACTCCTAGACAATACAGTGGTGACCAGAGGGAAGGGGGTGAGGGTGGTACAGGGTAAAGGGGGCCAAGTGCATGGTGACAGAAGACTTGACTTTGGGTGATGGGCACACAGTACAATACACAGATGTGTCATAGAACTGTACTCTTGAAACCTATATGATTTTATTAGCCAATGGCACCCCAATAATTTAATTTTTAAAAGAAGATGGAGAAACTGGTATACATAAATCCCTAGGAACTTGTTCATGAGGACTGCCCCAAAAGACACACTACACCACATCTGGGAACATTTCTCACACTGATGTTTCTGGAACGCTAGTCCTCAACAGCCCCCAAAAGAGAGGGGAGCATAGTCAGACAAGTTTGGGAAACACCCCAAAACAGGTCCCCCTCTGGGAGATTTGCCATGCTCATGGACAGTAAGAGACACATACAAGTTCTCTAAACCAAGAAATAGTTTTAAAAAGAGAGACACATGTATTCAGTGTCATGATCAGATTATCAATAGCATGAGTGCAAAGCAAACAAAAAAAACCCCTACATTTTCCACAGAACAGAAACTAAAATAACCTGTTACACAATTAGCCACAAATATAGTCCTTGAGATTTTTGCCCACATGCTATCTCACGTATTGTCTAAAATATGTCCTCTTGCCCTGACCAGTGTGGCTCAGTGGGGTGGGCATCATCCCGAAAAGCGAAAAGTTACTGGTTCGATTCCCAGTCAGGGCACATGCCTGGGTTGTGGGATTGGTTGTTTCTCTTTCACATCGATGTTTCTCTCCCCCTCTCTCTTCCTTCTTCCCATCCCATCTTTCTAAAAATAAATAATTAATTTTTTTTAAATTATTAAAACATGCCTTCTTTGTGGCACCCAGGCCCTGCCACCACTGCTTGTGGCTGACTTTTATTTACTGAGCACAGTAGTTCCCTAACTGGTGTGTCCCCCACACGCCACCCCCTTTTGTTCTGAGCAACACAAATTAGCATCCGAATGCCCCTTAGGCAATGCTGTAACTCAGGCAATGCCTTAGTTGTGTTCATTTTAGTTTCAGCAATTTTTTCCCATGAATCAATTGCTTGCTGGCTCAAAATAGGAAGCTTTTATGTTTCAATATATATTTTTACATAATTATTAGGCAACTTCACAATCTGCCAATGTGTGTTAAAAATTTCCTGTCATTCTGATGAATAAAAGCTAGTATCCAATTGCTTTTATTTGCCTTTTTCTGAGTGGGAATAAGTTCCAATATTCTCACAGAAAGTAATTATTTAAAGTCTCTGCTAGTAGCTCGCTCATATGGGCTCTCGCAAAGGCAGCAGTAAGTGTCTACCTAGTTTTTTTTTTTTTTTTTTTTTTTTTTTTTTTTTTTTTTTTTTTTTTTTTTTATGCACAAAGTATTTTAGTAACACATTTTCTGGAAGGGACAACCTGGCAAGGATTAGTATCTGGAGCACATTTCAAGACAAATTTATCTTCAGCTCTGGAAAAAGCAAAAATGTTGACATGTTCCACCTACATAAACTTATAAGGAAATGCCATTTTTCATACTTGGATGTTTTATTTGGAATCACCTATTCATGGTATAATCTCTTTAAAGTTGTACACATACATTGTAGACTGAGTTTTACCCCTAGTTTTCAGAAATATTTAACCTTTCTTTCCAGTGTCTATAGAGTTTAGACTCCAGCTACATGAGTAACTGTCAAGCTGAATTGAGCGATTTTTTTTTTAAATCCTCGCCTGAGGGTATGCTTGTTGGGTTTTTTTAGAGAGGGTGGAAGGGAGAGAGAAACATCAGTCAGTCACCTCCTGGAGGTGCCCCGCCTGGGGATCAAACCAGAAACCTTCTTGGCATGTCAGGTGGATGCTACAACCAACTGAGCTGCCCGGCCAGGGCTCAGTATTTTTCTTTATTTAAAGTGTTTGGACCAAAAACGAGTTGTCACAGATGCTATGGAATGTGACTTCGATGTTTGCTTTCTTCATGAAGCCTGCTTTTAATTGACATTCTGCTTTTAAGTCACTCTGAGAAGGTGGGTATGATCGCCAAATAGGATTTTGTAGCCTAAATTTAATTAAATAACTGGAAATTAAACAGATTTCTAGGTATGAGTGACAGCAAACTAAACATTGTAAAAAAAAAATAGTAGAATTGTAATAAATATGGCCTCCATTATTTTGCCTTTTTTTAATTCCCTAAATTTTTATTTTGTTTTGTTGTAATTAAAAATGGATGTAATTAGCCCTGGCTGGTATGGCTCAGTGGATTAAGCACTGGAATGTGAACCAAAGGGTCACCGGTTGAATTCCCAGTCAGGGCACATGGCTGGGTTGCAGGCCAGGCCCCCAGTAGGGGGTGGGCAAGAGGCAACCACACATTGATGTTTCTCTCCCTCTCTTTCTCCCTCCCTCCCCCTCTCTAAAAGTAAATAAATAAAATGTTTTTTAAGAACTGATGTAATTAGAAACCTATTAGTGGGCAAAGTAATGTGGTTGCTTAAGGCTAAAGCTCTCCACACAGCCGCCAATAAACTACACAGATCACCAAAGAGAAAGAATGAACCATTCACGCCTCATATTTTCATCATGAGTTGAAGAGAGAGAGCTCTATTGATTTTGAATTTCCTAGAAAAACAAACACCAATGTCCAGCAGAGCTTCCTGGTACTATTTCTACACTTTTTCTGTATGTTTAAAATTATCTTTGAATAAAAACAAACAAAATATAAATAAAAGAATTGGCGAATGTATTTTAAGCTAATGAAAGTAGAGGCCCCAGCTGGTTAGAACATCATCCTGATATGCTAAGGCTGCGGGTTTGATCCCCTGTCAGGGCACATACAAGAAGCAACCAATTCATGCATAAGTGAGTGGGACAACAAATCGATGTCTCTCTCTCTCTCTTCCTCTCTTTCTCTAAAACCAATGAACAAAAAATTAAAAAGTAAAAAAAAAAGTAGAGGCTGCAGAAATGAAGTGGAAAAAATAAAATACAAGATAAAACATTGGCTATAAAAATAATAACATGCTTAAATGTTAAAAAGCTATAACTCACAGTGACAATATAATAATTATGAATCCTCATGCACCAAGTAAAACAGCTAACAAGACCAAGCTGAAACTGTAGGAGATGCAAACACAGAAACGGAGTAACAGCAGGCTGCACACTACCACTCTCAGAATACAACATAAACAACATAATTTCATGACAAATTTTACTCAGATACTAGGAAATACTTCTTCCTCCTAAATGCACATAACAACCCCCAAATTAATTACATATTACAGGAGTCAGCAAACTTTTTCTATAAAAGCCCAGACAGTAAACATTTTTAGCTATGGAGGCCATAGAATGTTACAACCCTGCCATTGTCATTCAAAAGCAGCCACAGACAATAATACAAAAATGAATACACCTGTATTCCACTGAAATTTCATTTATGAGCAATCAAATCTGAATTTCACATAACTGTCACAGGTTATGAAATACTATTCTTTTAAAATGTTTTTTTAATTATTTAAAAATGTACAGATTATTTGTAGCTCACAGTGTGTATAAAACAGGCCATGGGCTTGCCTTGACCAAGTGACTTAGTTAGTTGGAGCATCGTCAGTAAACCAAAAGGTTGTAAGTTCGATCCCCAGTCAGGGTACTTATGAGAGACAACCAACTGATGTTTCTCTCTCACATCAGTGTTTTGCTCTCTCTCTCCCTCCCTTCTCCCTCTCTCTCTAAAACCAGTAAAAATGTATCCTTGTGTGAAGATTAAAAGAAACACTGCACAGTGGGTTCAGTTTGTCCTGAGACCTGTAGTTTCATAGACCCAGGACATATGATGTAACAGAGAAAGGATCAGCAAGTTCTATAGAGTAGGAACTTCACAAACACCACCACTCTGACCACAATGCACACAAACTAGAAATGAATAACAAAATTTTAAAGCGTCATCCACATGGAAAATTGGGGGAAAAGCTTTAATTAAACAACATTTTGAGGAAACTGGAAATGCAAACTGAAATTACAAAGATTATTTAAAATAATGATCATAAAACCAGTAGATCAGATGGCAGGATAAATTTAAAGCATTGATTCATAGCAATAAAAATAAAGCTAAGTAACAAATTCCCCCAATTAAAAAAAAAAACTAGAAAAAGAACAGCAAAATAGTGCAAAAGAAAACACAAGGAAAGCTTTAGTAAAAAGAAAGGTTGAAACTAATGAGCTAGGGAATATGTAACAGATGTGATTTTTAGTCATTTTTTTTAAACTAGTAAAGTAAGAGAAAAAAAGCCATTTGATAAATTAATAAAAAGCTAAAGAGAAGAATAGAGACCTAATGCAATAAATTAAAGGTGGAGGTAATCACCAATCCAGAAAAAAAAATTAACCTTAAGAAATGACATTGCTGATCTCTGTAAATAAATTTGGAAGCTAATTGAAATGAATAATTCTGCTAAGTTAGAAAAATTAGCTTTCAACAATTGACCCCATTAGCAACAGAAATCTTAAATGCAGCAATTTCTGTAGAAAAAATAGAGAAAGGTATTGTGGAACTACTTCCAAAATGCACCAGACTCGGGTAATTTCAAAAAGGAACTATACCACACTTTCAAAGAACCAATATTCTCAATGTTAGATAAAATTTTTCTGAAAAGAGTTGATGAAAAAATATCCAGTTGAAAAAAGTATGACATAGTATGTTAAAAACTTAGAGAACAGTATCATATGAATATCAGCAAAAAAAATTTAAATAAGTCATCAGTCAATGAAACCCAGCATTCATGTTAAGAAAATAATACACCATGTGACCACAGGGATTTAAATGCAGAATATAAGACTTTTTAAATTAAATATATTGGGGTAAATTGGTTCATGTGGTATTGTAAGTTTCAGGTATACAGTTCTATTCACATTATCTATATATTGCACTGTGTGCCCACCATCCAAAGTCAAATCATCTTTGCTCACCATATATTCGACCCCAAGATTGTTTTTTTAGAGGGGGTGGGGAGGGGAAAGAGAGGGAAACATCCATGTGAGAGAGAAACATTGAGCGGTTGCCTCTGTCACGTGCCCAGACTGGGGACTGAACCCACAACCCAGGCACGTGCCCTGACCTGGGATGGTTTCACTGGTGAATTTTAACCAAATATTAAGGAAGAGATAGTATGAATTATCCAAAATCTTTGTCAAAAAATAAAAGGAACAAGTTGCCTATTAATTTTTTGAAGACTGTACTATCCTAATGTAAAAAAACAAATAAGATCCTACAAAAAATAAAACATCTACACACCAATCTCTAATAAAGAGACACACATAATCCTTAACAAAATATTAGCAGACCAAATCAAGAAGTATATAAAAAGGATAACACATCACAACCAATGGAGTTTATTCCAGGCATACAGGGTAAGTTCAATATTTATAAGTCAATTGTTGTAGCTTATTTTATTATTAGAGTATAGTTTTAAAAATCATATGATCATATTAATAAATCCATAAAAAAGCATTCAACAATTTGACAACCTTTAAACTATGGCTAGAAGGGAATTTCCTTAACCCAATAAAAAGTATTTACAAGAAACCTATAGCTAATATCATTCTCATTGGCGAGAAACTGAGCACTTTCAGAATTTGAAACTAATAAGTACATATAATAGCATAAAAAGGAAAATACTTAAGTACACATCTAACGAAATATGGACAGCATCCACGCACAGAAAACTACAAAACCCTGGTGAAGTTTATCAAAGAAGATCCAGATATATAGAGAGATATTCCATATTTTAAACACAATACATTAAGATGTCAGTTCTCCCACGTGTGGCCTGACCCACCAAGTTACAAGAAGAAACAGAGGGCTGGTACTCAAAGCCGAAGGACTCACACCACTTGATGGAGACTCACAGACAGGGCCGTAAAACAGAAGAGGACTGAGGAGTGATGCACGCAGATATAGTCACATGATTTTTGACAGGTGCAAGGGTAACTCAATAGAGAAAACGGTCTCTTCAATAAACTCTCTCTGCACAATTGGACGTCTTTGCTCAAAGCTGAATCTAGACACTGATTTAACATCCTACACAAAAATTAAGTCAAAATGGGTTAGACCTAAATAGAAGATGGAAACCTATAAAAGTTCTAGAAGCAAATGGGGTTAGAGCAATCCACGTGACCTTAGCTTTGGAATGAGATTTTACGCAAAACACCGGAAGTGCTATTGGTGAAGGAAGAATTAATTCCTAAGTTGGACTTTTAAGGTAATTAGAAACTTTTGCTCTTTGAAAAATACTGTTTGAGAATGAAAAGACCAGCCATGGACTGAAGCACAACTCTCAAAGCACACACCTGACTTTTATCCACAATATACAAAGAATTTTTAAAACTCAACTAGGATCAAGCAAGCCACTTAAATCGGGACAAATATCTGAACATCCAAGATATACAGAGGGGCAAACAAGCAGATGAAGAGTGACTTGTCATCTTTAGTCATTAGAGAAGTGCAAATTAAGTAGCAGTGGATTACTTTTACACATTTATTATAATAATTAAAAAGCAATTAACAGACATTACTAATTGTTGATGAGGACATGGAACAAAAGGATCCCCCACACATTGCTGGTAGGAATGCAAAAAGTCCCAGCTACTTGTGAAGGACTTAAACAGTTTCTTACAAAGTTAAGCAAAAGTTTTACATATAATTTAGCAATTGCACCCCTGTGGCTCAGGGGTTTGGCCCATCATCCCATACCAAAAGGCTGCAGGTTCAATGCCTGGTCTAAGGTGCGGACAGGAAGCAACGAACTGACGTTTCTCTCTCCCACTAGTGTTTCTCTCTCTCCCTTCTTCTATCTCTAGAAGCAATGAAAAAGTGTCCTGAGGTGAGGATAAAAAGTTTTTTCTTAAATTTATGTCACAGAAATATGCACACTAATATTTATAGCAGCTTTATTTGCAATTGTGAAACTTGAAAGCTGCTAAAATGCCCTTCAGTAGATGAATAGATAAACTGTGAACCTACAAACAATGGAAAATACTATTTGTGATTTTTAAAAGAGCTGCCAATCTTTGCAATAGAAATGCATAAATAGTAAATGCATATTGCTAAGTAAGAGAGGCCAATCTGAAAATGCTAATACTATATGACTACATTTCTATGACATTTTGAGGTTGTTTGGTTTTCTATTTGTGTTTCTTTATCTTCACAAAAGGATACTTTTTCATTGATTTTAGAGACAGCGGAAGGGAGAGGAAGAAACATTAATCACCTGCCTCCCAAACACGCCGGGACTGGAATCAAACCCACAACCTCGGTATGTGCCCTGACCAGGAATCCAACCTGCAACCATTTGGTTATGGGGTGACACTCCAACCAACTGAGCCACACAGGCCAGGCTGGTTACATGACCTTTTGGAAAAAGCAAACCTACAGAGGCAGAAAAGAGATCAGCGTGGCTGGGTTTGGAGCAAAGAGAGGATGGACTACGTATGTTACGCACCAAGGATGCTCAGGACTGTGAACCTGTTTCGTTTTGTGCTGTGAAGTTGGGTGGCTGACACCACCCATCTGTCAAAGCTCAGAGAACTTTCCAGCACAAAGAGTCAACTTTGATAGATGCAAATTAAAACAAAGCCAACTCGACTGGCAGAGAACACCAGACTGAAATGCAGACTGGACTGAAAGAATTTAAATCTACTTACAGTGCAGAAAGAGTATGCGGAGAAGAGTTGCCAGCCTAAGTAACTTTGGGAATGAGCGGAGGCTGTAGACTGAAGGCAAAGCTGGCCACCATAGCGCTGGGCTGGAGTCAGTCACGTTGTTTCTCCTCAGTGTCTGGGTTAATAATTCCAAAACTGTGGCACTTATATACTGGATTTGAACTAACCAGTGCCGTATTTTGCTGTGTATAATGAGCTCCCATATATAAAGCACGCCCACGTTTTTGGCCCAAACTTTCAGGAAACAAAAACCTTTCATTTTTATTTTTAAATTCAGGTTTTTATTTACTTATATTTAGAAACAAACTGATGATCGTATTCCAGGGTATTATTTTGCATATGGATCTCGTTATTGCTTTCTAGAGTTACACTTTTAATGCATAAGCATAAGTAAAAGAATTAAAAACATTTGTATAGATAAGGAATTAGTACTACTCATGTACAATGCGCATCCTTATTTTTCCCTCAAAATTTTGGGCAAAAAAAGTGTGCCACATTATACACGGCATAATACCAGTAAGTGGATGGTTCGTGGTCAGAGTGGAGTCACTCACCGACAGTGTGCGAAGTTACAGATATGCAAGGAGAAAGCCCACAGGTAAACATATTATGAACTTATATTTTGCTTAATGTAGCTACGGTTGTGTGCATATAGAAATATTTATAGATTCATGTATAGATAGACCGATACACTCACACGTACTTTCAAGCTCTGTCTGCTGATCACACCTGCAAGCAGCCACCCTCCAGCAGCGACAAGCAAACCCAGCATGGAGCAGTGGGTTCCTGATACCCTTTGCGGACGAGAGGAACTAGGGACCCCTCGAGAAAATGACTGAGTCCCCGGCTGGAGCCGGAAATACTTCATATGACCCCGAGCGCCTCCTAGCGGAAGACAAGAAGGAAGCGCTGGAAAGACGATGACGTGTTTCTTTGAAAGAACGCAGCTGCAGATGAGAATGGCCTCCCAACGAGGACCAAGCCTAGAACCGCGGGAGTAACGAAATCAGTGATGTCGTATTAGATCACAACCCACACCATAAGATACATCTTAATGAGTCCATGGTGACATAAATGAATCCATAAATAAATAAATAAATAAATAAATAAATAAATAAATAAATAAATAAATGGAATCTCTTGTGCAGATGAATTCCAAATAATTTGCATACTGTAGCTGTGCCGCTGCCCTGTTCGAGTGGACTTTGCATGGTGTCTTTACCTCGCAGAGTAGCTCATGGAAGAGGGGTGAGGGGCAGCCTAACAGTGGGGAACCCTGCCCAGGACTCTCTCAGCCGCGTGGTCAAGGTCAACATCATCCGGGATGACTTGTGCAAGTAGCATGTAGCCTTGATGTGCTGTGACAAGAGTGACGCCCATCCTCTGGGGCATTCCTCCCAAAACCCATCACCTCATCGTAATCCTGAGGGGGAAAAGAAGACAAAACCAGATAGAGAAGTGTTCTATAAGATGTACCTCTAGGTCTTCTCACCATAGAAGACATGGCAACTAAGTGTGTAACCCTGGACAGGATCTTAGCAACAGCGGGTTAAAACCTAAGGGAATCTAAATGAGTAGGGACCTCAGTTAATAACAACAAAGTATCAATATCAGTTCATTGGTTATGACAAATGTATCAACCCAATATAAGACTTTAGCAGTAGGGAAACTCAGTGTAGGCATGAGAGAGCTCTTTGCATGAACGCTGAAATTTCTCTGTAAACCTTAAACTTTGGCTAAAGTAAATAAAAGTTTATTCAAAAATAATTATTAGACAATGCAGCAAATGCAACATTAGACATATAGGTACTAAGAAGTATAATAAACCTCACTTAAGGATGTTAGTAGCTTCTTGGAAATTGCAACTCTACAAAATGAGGCATAAGAAAACCAGTTTTACCGGAGGCTAATTGATATAAATGAAGAGTTAAGCCCCTATGGTGTTTCTGGCGATAAAAACATTACCAAACTTTTAAATAAAGATCCAGAGCACTTCTAATATTAAACATTGAAATACATGTGAGCTAAGCATACATTTAAGAAAGATTAAGGTAAACAAAAGCCCTGGCCAGGTAGCTCAGTTGGTTAGAGTGCCGTCCCCAATACATCAGGGCTGCGGGCTCAATCCCCCGTCAGGGCATGTACGAGGATCAACCAATGAATGCATCAATATGTGGAACAACTAATCAATGTCTGCCTGTCTATCTGTCTCTCTCTCTTTCTCCATCGATCACAAATCAATTTAAAAGAAGAAAAACAAGATGAGGATTTTTCCAATCTGAGGGCAACTCCCGCCCACACCTGCTCAGATACCCTATGAACCAAATGTGCCCATCTCCAGGATGTGGTAGCAAACTGGCATCCCCTTGGGAAAATCGCACACAGATGTGAGAAGAACACGCAAACTCCACACAGACAACTTGGCCCCAAGTGGAATTCTGGGGGGGGGGGGGGGGGTTCTTATAACATTGTAAGGAAACACTGTTAAACAAAATGATGTTACTCGGGACCTGGGTGCAGAGGAGAGACACATACCCCAGACTGTTTGGCTCAAGCCAAGTACTTTTGAAAATAAAAGTTTAAACATTTATAAACCTCCAATTTTAAAACCTCTATTCCATAATAAACAATGGATTTGTTAATTATCAGAATTCGTCATCTTTTTACCAAAGACACGAAGGGCGTCTACAAGACAACTTTTTGTAACATCAGAAATTGCTGCCTAAGGAGCCTAAGATGTCATAATTCTTCATTTTCTTTTAGAAATATTTGTAGTGTGCAATATAATATAGATACAAAAGGAAATAACAAAGCAAAGTTCAGTGATTTTAGCTCAGAAAGAGTCTCCCTACTGCCTGCCTGCCCCTGATACCGCCTGCCCCACCAGGTAACAAACATGCCTCCGCCCTGCCCACAGCGCCCTCTGCTGCTCGATTTTCAGTTTCATCTTTCTCTGTCCCCAAGTCCGCTGTCCCCTGTGGTGAGTTCAAGTGAACTTAGCAATGCCCACCCCCAATCCCAACCCCAAAAGTCAGTGCCCTGAAGACTTGCTGGGTCCTCCGGCGGGGAAGAGCAAGACAGAGAAGGGGACCTTCTGGTGACCATATTCAAGGATCTCCCTGACATTTTTCCTTTTTACATATGAAAGATGAGAAGTATCTGTTTTTATTTTATAGACTGCCATTGTGAATCAGCAGGAACCACATCTGAGAGCAACAATGACACGAGTCTGGAGGGACTGGCAGCTGGAACAGTTGGTCAGTTTTTTCATTGAGGATCCACACTTAGTTTGTCTAGCTGAGCACGTACCTGCTCAGCCGGAACCTGAGTTTCCGCTGAGGGTGTTCCATGTTCTCCCCAGGGTGGGATGACTCATTCCAACATTGCAGACCTTCAGAAAGGCATTCAGCAACTGCCAACCAGCGTGCAGCTTCAGGTAGGCATGGGGTCTCCAGAAAACCACGAAGCAGGGGTGGAAATACCATGGTCAACACAGTGACAATCAAACTGTCTCCTTTTATAGATTTTTAAAATTCTGAAAGATTTTCTAAAATACTTTACTAAAATAGTAAGTAAAAAAAATGCAGACAGCTCTGCACTTAATATCAGTACCCAAAATCTATTGTTTACTATAGTGTAAAGAACCGTGGATGGGCTTCCGGCCAAGATGGAGGCATAGGCAGATGCACTGTGTCTCTTCTCACAACCAAATTAAGGACAACAAAGATTTAGAAACAAGAAAACAACCAGATCTCAGAAAATCAAACTGTTTGGAAGTCCAACAACGATTCATCCAGACCGGTAAGA
The DNA here is from genome assembly GCA_004027475.1 of Anoura caudifer. Lineage (NCBI taxonomy): Eukaryota > Metazoa > Chordata > Mammalia > Chiroptera > Phyllostomidae > Anoura > Anoura caudifer. The sequence goes on from PVKU01003173.1 coordinate 190,186, forward strand.
GGGGCGGAGTCGCGGCAGGAAAAAGCGGAGGTGCTGACGGGCACGCAGACAGCAGCGGCTGGCAGCCCCCAGGTGCA
>PVKU01003174.1:0-160966 GCA_004027475.1 Anoura caudifer
AACCAAAAGCAGAGCAGAATTAAATGACATAGAGACTAAAAGCATAATTCTAAGTATCAATGAATCCAGGAGATGGTTCTTTGAAAAGATAAACAAAATCAACAAGCCTTTAAGCAGGTTCATCAAGAAAAGAAGAGAGAAGACCCAAATAAACACAATCAGAAATGAAAGGAGAGATTACAACTGACACCACAGAAATACAAAGGGTTGTAAGAAATTACTATGAAGAACTGTACGCCAAGAAATTTGAAAACCTAGGAGAAATGGACAGGTTTCTAGAAAAATATAATCTTCCAAAACTCAAGAAGAAGCAGAAAGCCTGAACAGACTAATAACAACAGGTGAAATTGAAGCAGTAATCAAAAAACTCGCAGCACGCAAAAGCCCTGGACTGGATGTTTTCACAGGAGAATTCTACAAAGCATTTAGAGAAGAGCTAACCCCTATCCTTCACAGACTATTCCAAAAAATCTAAAATGATGGAAGACTCCCAAACTCTTTTTATGAAGCCAGCACCATCCTAATCCCAAAACCAGATAAAAACACAACAATGAAAGAAAACTTCAGGCCAGTATCGCTGATGAGCATAGACACTAAAATCCTCAACAAAATATTGGCAAACCACATCCAACAATACATTAAAAAGATCATACACCATGAACAAGTGGGATTCATCCCAGGGATGCAAGGATGGTTCAACATTCACAAATCAGTAAATGTAATACATCACATAAACAAAAGCAAAGATAAAAACCACATGATCATATCAATAGATGCGGAAAAAGAATTTGGTAAGGTACAGCACTCATTTTTGATAAAAACACTCAGCAAAGTGGGAATAGAGGGAGCATTCCTCAATATAATCAAGGCCATATATGAGAGACCTACAGCCAACATCATACTCAATGGGCAAAAACTAAAATCCTTTCCACTAAGATCAGGAACAAAACAAGGTTGTCCACTTTCACCACTTCTATTCAATATTAGTATTGGAAGTCTTAGCCACAGTGATTAGACAAGAAAAGGAAATAAAAGGCATCCAAATTGGAAAGGAGGAAACAAAACTATCATTGTTTGCAGATGACATGATAGTGTACATAGAAAATCCTATAGACTCAGCCAAAACCTGCTCAACCTAATAAATGAATTTGGCCAAACAGCTGGATACAAAGTCAATATCCAGAAATCAAAGGCACAGCAGAAATCAAGAAAAAAAAATCCCATTTGTAATAGCAAAAAGAAAAATAAAATACCTAGGAATAAACCTAATGAAAGAGGTAAAAGACCTGTATGCAGAAAAATACACAACACTGAAGAAAGAAATGAAGGAGACACAAACAAATGGAAACATATACTGTGTTCATGGATCAGAAGAATCAACATCATCAAAATGTCCATACTACCCAAAGTTCACTGAATTTACAGATTCAGTGAATACCTATTAAAGTGCCAATGGCATATTTCACAGACATGGAACAAACACATCAAAAATTTATAACAACCTCAAATAGCTGCAGCAATTTTGAGAAAGAAGAGCAAAGTAGAAGGGGTCACAATACCTGACACCAAACTGTATTACAAGGCCACTGTAATCAAACAGCCTGGTAGTGACATAAAAACAGGCACATGCACCAGTGGAATAGAACAGAAAGCCCAGAAATAAACCCAAGTCTCTATGGTCAATTAATATTCAACAAAGGGGCAGCAACATAAAATGGAGTAAAAATAGCCTCTTCAACAAGTGGTGTTGAGAGAACTGGACAGCTATGTGCAAAAAAATGAAACTCGAGCGCCAACTTACACCATACACAAAAATAAATTCAAGGTGGATAAAAGATTTAAATACAAGCCATGACACCATTAAAGTCCTAGAGGACAACATAGGCAGGAAAATTTCAGATATTTCACACGGCAACATTTTTACTGATATGTCTCCTAAAGCAAGGGACATAAAGGAAAGAATAAACAAATGGAATCTCATCAAAATAAAAAGCTTCTGCATGGCTAAAGAAAACAGTATTAAAATAAAAAGAGAACCGACTGTATGGGAAAACATATTTGCCAATGGTACCTCAGACAAAAGTTTAATCTCCAATATATATATAAAGAACTCACACAACTCCACTCTAAGAAGACAAGCAACCCAATTAAAAAATGGGCAAAGGACTTGAATGACACCTCTCCAAGGAGGACATACAGAGGATCCAGAGACACATGAAAAGATGCTCAGCATCACTAGCTATCAGAGAGATGCAAATTAAAACCACAAGGAGATACCAATTCACACCAGTCAGAATGGCCATCATAAACAAAGCAACAACCAACAAATGTTGGAGAGGTTGTAGAGAAAAGGGGACCCTAATGCACTGTTGGTGGGATTGCAGACTGGTACAACCACTATGGAAAGCAGTATGGAATTTTCTAAGAAAACTAAAAATGGGTCTACCTTTTGACCCCGAAATTCCACTGCTAGGATTATATCATAAGAACCCTAAAACAACAATCCAAAAGAACCTATGCACCCCACTGTTCATAGCAGTACAATTTACAATAGCCAAGTGTTGGAAGCAACCTAGGTGTCCATCAGTAAATGAATGGATCAAAAACTATGGTACATTTACACAATGGAATTCTATGCAGCAGAAAGAAAGAAGGAGCTCCTACCCTTTTTGACAGCAGGGATGGAACTGGAGAGCGTTATGCTAAGCGAAATACATCAGGAAGTGAAAGACAAATACCATATGATCTCACCTTTAACAGGAACCTGATCAAACCAAACAAACAAGAAAAATATAACCAAAGACACTGAAATTGAGAATAGGCTGACAGTCACCAGAAGGGAGAGGGGAGGGAATTTCAGGGGAAAAGGGAAAGGGTTTAGAGCAACAAGTATAAAGGACACATGGGGGGGTGTGGAAATGGGAGGGAGGTGGGGAGGGCTGGGGTGGTGGGCTGGGATGGGTGTAAAAAACAGAAAACTGTACAGGAACAATAATTAAAATAAAATAAGCAGAAGTAACTCAGATGAAATTGTAACTTCAAAACCAAGATTTACCCCGGAAAATAAATTCAAAATATTAATAAGAAACTGAGAATTGCACCTATGTCACAAACAAAATAACATCCCTAGATATACTCGTATAAGACAAACAGATAAAGGAAAAATGGCAATTCATTAACCTGTGATATAATGAATTAAGTAGTGCGAATAATATATGCAATGGGAGTTTAGAGACATTTGACAGTATATTTGGTTGGCAGAGAATAGAAGTTGCAAACTGATCTTAGCTTGAGATCAAAGAAGTAAATGTATTGTGTATGAAAAAGAAAAAAAAGACAGGGATAAAGGAGAATATTATGGAGAGAGACAGAGACAGATTTGGAGAAATTAGTAGCCGGTAAAAACTGGAAATGTTGAGATGTGATCAAATTTTCCCCCAAACTGAAGGTGAGTAAACTTTCAAGAGAGTTTGGGTAAAATATTAGAATGACCTCTGTGTTAGTGTCTTATTGCTGCTATACCCGATTACCACGAATCCAGTGGCATAGAACAATACGCATTATGTTACAGTTGTAGAGGTCAGATGTCTGAGATGCATTTCATTGGCTAAAGTCAAGGTGATGCAGAGCTGTCTTTCATCTGGAGCTGTCACTGCCCTGGGCTGGGCCCTGGAAGGCTTTGCTCCTCCACATTACGGCAGAAAAGTATGCACTGATTTTTGTTGGGAGTAGGTCTTTCCTTCCTCTTGTTGCCTTGGGTTTCCAGGCATGGCTTTGGGCCATAAATTTTGATGACTTCCCCTGTTGGATTTAAGCCTTTCGATCCTTAGCAGACTTCACAGAGAATGTCCTGGGTGGATTTTGGGCTAAGGTTGCTGCTACAGTACCTAGGCCATCACCTTGGGGGAAGCATTCTCAGGATTCACACTCAGCTTCCCTGGGAGTACTGGTGAAAGAATAAATTCCAGCATGTCTGATTCCTGCCTGCTATAGTTTCACACTCTCTCGATAGCCAATATTCATGTTTGGGAAATTATTAAAATTTTCTAGTTTAGTCTTACTTAGCTATACAGTTGACCCTTGAACAACACAGGGTTGAACTGCAGGGGTTCACTTATGTGAAGGTTTTTTTTTTTTTTCAATAAATACAGTTGGCCCTTCATATCTAAATGTTTTCTATCCATGGATTTGACTCCCAGGGATGGAAAACAGTGTCTTTGCTTTTCCAACTGCAGATTCCCAGATGATTCCCTGACTTTGTATCTTCTGTTCATTGAATCTGCGGGTGCAAGAGCTGACTGTAGAGTCAAAAGTTTATGGTGATTTTTGACTAGGCTGGAGGTTGGGGGGCATCCCTTACCCAGGGTGCGGTTCAAGGGTGAACTGTGTATCATTTGGTGACATCTGTCCCAAGTGGGAAAATGCTCAGGCTCTGTCTCTTCCTATAGTTTTCTGTCTCCCTCAATATTTCTGAGTGTGACAACAGTTCTCTGAGGGGTTCAGGCAAAGTAATTATTTTTTTTTATTTTATTTATTTTTTATTTTTATTTATTTTTATTTTTTTAAATTTAATTGTTGTTCTTGTACAGTTTTCTGTCTTTTGCTCCCATTCCAGCCCACTGCCCCAGCCCTCCCCACCTCCCTCCCATATCCACCTCCCCTAGTTTTTGTCAATGTGTCCTTTATACTTGTTGCTCCAAACCCTTCCCCTTTTCCCCTGAAATTCCTTCCCCTCTCCCCTCTGGTGACTATCAACCCCTTCTCAATTTCAGTGTCTTTGGTTATATTATGCGTGTTTGTTTGTTTTGTTGATTAGGTTCCTGTTATAGGTGAGATCATATGGTATTTGTCTTTCACTGCCTGGCTTATTTCGCTTAGCATGATGCTCTCCAGTTCCATCCATGCTTAATTAAATTTATCAAAATGTATTTATTTTATTAATTTATATTTAATATAGTAGTTTAAGATTCTAAAGTTATTTATCAAACTAAATTAATAAGAAAAAGAAAAGGCAAAAAAAAAAACCCAAGAGAAAAGAGAAAAACGGAAGGAAGGGTGCAGGAAAGTAAGGAAAGAAGAGAGAGGAAGAAGGACATGGTTCGAGGTAATGAAGGCAGCAGGAGTGACAGCGAGGAGGAAGCCCTCTTCACCTCAGAATGAGAATCATCGGATGGAAGTAATTAATATGTTATTAATTATCTGTTTAAAAGCTATAGATATGAACAAATGCTGCTATATGAATTTGATTATAGCAAGTGAATATTCTTACTATGAAATATGAAAGAATACATAGGATACTTTAAAATATGCATCACACTTGTCTTATTGCAAATGTTATAATTCATCATTATATTAAAATTCAAGTAAGTAATGGCTGTTTCCATATTATCAGTTGACTAAGACATAGATTACTATATAAAAACAACAATTTTTTTCTTGCTTGTTATATGTGTGGATAACCTCTTTGGTAGTCCATATTTATTCAAATGTAGCATTTTATATAACACTAATCTTTATGAAGCTTCTTACCTTCAATTTCTAGTTCTCCAAAGAATAGTTTTCTGTGAACAGACAATTGTCAACTCTGGGCAATAATTAGTCCTAATCATATACAGAGGAAATATGTGAGGAAGTCTAAGAATGACTGACTTGTATTTGGGGATGAAGAAAACTGTGCATGAATAGACCACATTAGGAGAAAGCATAGATTTGTCAAAGGCAGAAAATTGATCTTTTGCTACAGAGAAACTTTGGCAAACATTAGAAACTTTGGCTTTTGCATTCACTAGTACATCTAATTAATACTGTGCATGGATTTGTTTGAATTAGCCCAGTAGGTAGTTGGGTCTCACATGGAAAACAATAAAGCCAAGTAGAGATACTGACACAAGGTCAGTAAGCAGGTAATCAAATAGGCATTCAAGCTGTTAATTTTCTTTTAGACTTGGAAATAAATGAGCATAGATAAAAAGGAAATAGAATTTAATTAAACAATATTAAATGAACTCCTCGTATAAGTCAAATGTTTGCCAAAAAAGTTGTTTGTTTTTGTCCCCAAATTATAAAAGTATCTTAGTGTTTTTGTAGAAATTCATCCCATTACAAATGTCAGTTTGCATATTAGTTTTAAAATATTACAGTTAAAATTTTGACAACTAAATGTGAACTTGAAAATAGTATGTTCAAAACATGGGTGAAGGATTCATTTATCTAATTGAGAATTTTATTTTTATAATGTTCTATAGTAACTTTCATATACATTTATATACTGCAATTGTATTATAAATTGACTAATTTAAATGGAGGAAGTAGTACTGGATCAGCAATAGCACAGCTTTTCCGGCAGGATTCCTGGGTTCAAATGTCATTGCATATAATCCTGATTAAGTTAGTTATTTTACCTAATTCATGTTTCTAATTGGTAAATGAAAGTTATTAAATAATTTATGCAATTAATATAGGGAAATCACATTAAGAATGCCAGTTACGGAGCATGTTTATAATGTCAATTGCTTTCATCATCATCATTATTTTATTCAGTAAATCAGATAGAATTATTTTCTAAGCTAACTATTATTTAAATGAGAGTGAAAATATTAATAAATATTCTCCTATTAAAAAACTAGTTTAAAGATAGGTTCTGTGTCAATTGGAAAAAACAGCTAAATAGCACTGTGAAAATGGAAGATAAAGTTATCACTGGTTCTAGTTAATTTAACAAATTTGAAAAGTATATATAAAATTTGTAATTTTCTGAACAGTCAAGATATATTTTAAAATCTTTTATATTAATTGCATGAATTTGATATTGAAGTTGACTACAGATTCATTCAAATAATGTAGTCATTCCTTAGTGGGGAATCTTACATCATGGATCTTTCAACTAGAATTCCTCCAGGACACTTCAGATATGAGTTAGTGAATCCAAAATATCACTTATCATTAATCATGGATTGGCAGCTTTCTGGGGAGTTGGCAGATTTGTCAGTAAGCTGGATATTCACGTTACTGACTTACATTCTGTCTTCTCAGCTCTGCACTTTTATGTCCCCAGATGAAAACACACTTTTGTGATTTTGTGTGTTTTTATACGTATGTGCACCTTGCACTTGCACTTATTTTGTTTAATTTTGGTTTTGACATTAAGTCACATATTATTAAGTATTCCTGGAACAGAGATGCAGAAAAGAAATTAAAAAAAATTATTTCCTTTATGACTTAACAACAGCAATGTGGAAAAAGTTTTCAAAATACTTTACTCAGTCCTTAGAGATGAAGGTGAGGAGGCTGCAAAATTGCTAAATGCACCTCAGAAACAAACATGCAAATATAGCAAAAGTAGCAAAATCTATAGAGGATTAGCATTGTTCTTTTACTTAATTATTTCTACAACATTTTTTAAAATTTTACTTTCATTAGTGCTATTAAAAAAAAAAAACACTGTAAACTGTTTCCCTTAACTAATGGAATGCACTAGAACTAATAATAAATGTATTTGGTTTAGCATTTCCACGTGAGAGTACTGCATTACGAGTATGATCTAAAAAACTGGAAAGCCATATTTCAAAGAGGAAAATGTTGGACCTACTTTTGTTTGCCCGGGAAAGAATAAGGATTCTTCCCTGATAAATGATAATAAGGGAAACAATTGTTATGTATCCAGTTTAACTTATTCTCTTTCTCCCCACAGTTGGAACTTAGATATGCTCATAGGACCCAAGGACTGTGAACAGAGGTCCACGTGCCTCTTCCAAATATGAGAATGAAGATGCAAGTTACCTGTCCTCAGTTCGCTTCCCCTTCAACGGGGAGGGACTGGATCACCTGGCTGGTGAGCTTGGCAGGTTTCATTTCCTCCTTGTGAAGTAAATGTTGGCATAGTGAGTCTGATTTTCAGAGGCTTTCACTTAGCTAAGTAACAATCATCTTACACAATTCCAGAATTCCCCACATATATTGAGGGGGAAAGTATCAATCTCTGTGTGTTTGAGCTACCTCCAGAGCTTTTTGGCACCATTAATAAATTACTTTTGGCTTGTCTAGATGTCCAAGGGTAAGCTGTGAAATACTACAAAATATTATTTGGTATTTGAAATATGTCTTTTTTAAATTATGCATTCAAGTAGTTTGCCCATTTTCATGAAGTGGTGTGTTATCTTATGGAAAATTCTATACATATTTAAATATTAAATATTGTATATTATATACATTATACCTATTTTATCCTAATATACCACCTTTTCTTAAATTCTGTTAATTTTGCTTTTTACTTTATAAAAACTTACATTTTAATTTAGTCCAAGTATTAATTAATTTCTTTTTATCTTTGTTTTTCATATCTACTAGTTTAAAAATAACAATCCCTATCCCAATTTTAAAAACATATTTTTAAAATTCTCATTTATTACCTTTCCATTTGCATATTGGTTGTATATCTTTTCCTTATTAATGTGTGTGGGAGACAAGAAAATGTGCCTTACACAATCCAGTTTGTGCTCCAAATTCCATTACCATGTTTTCCTGGAGACTATGCTTTCCAAGGACACAGGACCTTGTCTGAGGAAGTAGGATAGAGCTCCAATTTTCTACCCCTCTAAGACTTGTAAGGGCTTTGGCTATGAAATATTAAGATAGCTGGAAGGCAAAATCCTTTTGGTTATCATTATAAATATTACTTTAGTTTTTTCATATCTCCTTTACATAAGAGACTCAGAAAATATTTCACAAGTTTCATGAAAAATCTATGATTTCAGGTATAATTCTGTTGAATTTAAGGATTCACCTAATTTTTCCAAAAGTATATCATACTTATCATTTGTTATGTTCTATAGTCAAATGGCACATTTTCCCCAATATTGGTCATACACATTTCTTTTTACAATGATGTATTTTATGTATTCTTGCAATTTGAATATTAGCCAATGAATGTCAATAATTTCAGCTGCTATTCATGAATATAAATTTTTTAATCAAGAAGAAAATATGACTATAAATATAGGCAGGGAATAAAGCAAATCTTTTTATTTTATATAATTGAATCTTGTTTAAAGAAAGACAATCAAATAAATGTTTAAATTTATTTTTAAAAGCGATAAAGTACCTTTCAGATTAACACATAACATCAATAGCATTTTTATAGGTTAAGGTAAAATACCTTCCTGGTTTCTAAGATGAATGATTTTCCCTAAGTTCCCTCTGATTCTCAACTGCTTGCTAACTGATCTGCCAGAATGAGGCTGAAGATTTAAAGCACTTTCACCTCCTCCATGTAGTGTTTACAAAGAGGAGCCAGACCCCTGTAGCCTAGCCTGGTCTGCTTCCTTTTGGGAACGAATCCATTCATAGGAGAGTACGTTTTTATTGGCTCCATCATTGGGCCTATCTCACCTGGTTAGGCCTTTCCTCCCCATGTGGAAGCTCCTTTGTGACTAGCAGGACTGTGACTGAGCGGTGACAGAGCATGTGGCTGAACTGGTAAATCTTAATCTGGGATTCAAATAGAAATCCCATTTGCACATCATACAAGTTATGTCCTCCAACCTCCACTCTGTCAGCATAGCATCGGTATTTCGCCTTTTGTTGTTCTGTATGTTTGGGGTGGGTGGGAACAATTAGATGGGAAATATTCTGCACAACAATGAAGTATGAAATGCAAAGCTCACATTATAGTAGCTAGAACAAATCCATGTCAAATTCTTTTATCCTTTGGGAAAGTTTGCAGGCTGTGTCCCAAGCAGGTAGAAGGGAAAGAAAAAAGAAAAGGGCGAGTGGTCAAAACCTCAGGTTTTAATACTCTAAAGATCCAAACATAATTTCTTACATAGACCTTTTTTAAAAGACTTTAATGCTCTTGCAAAAAACCTCTCTGGCATCTAGGAAAATGAGCTTTAGGTTTCACATTTTACAGTAGGGAAATGAGTTACTAAAGAATTTGGGGTAACCAATCTATAGTGCCTGTCCCACAGAACTTAGGGAAATTTAGTGAAAAAGTGGCATTAGGGTGGGCCCTCTGAAATTTTATAGAGGAGTGATTTCAAAGAGTTCTACTTTTGCTTTATCTAACCTAGTTTCAATAGTATTTTCTTTTTTAAAAAAAATTTCAGATATGAAACAGGATATTGTGAGAATGGAAAAAAACATATATGTAAATGTAAAAACAGACTGCTTCCAACACCTAGTGTAGAAATCTGGTCATTAACAGGGGAAGTGATTTGATTTTACGGAAATCATATATGTAATTTTGCTCTACAATATGTTCTGCAATATGCAAGGAATTGTGAAAGTCTGTGAGAAGGTGTAAAAGTTTAAAATCTAGATTTAAATTCTAACACTTGCAAATTTAGACCTTTGCAAATGAGATTATTAGAGTATGTTAAAATGTATACAATTTCTATTTAACACTAAAAATCTTATTAAGATAGTGGTTTAGAGCAATACCTGTTCTTTGATGTTAGCTCTGAGAAAAACTTTTAAAATACAAGGCTGGCTAATGGGCGTGTGTTACAGGAACTTGTGAAGAAGTGGTTTGATATTCCTTTGCTGATACCATATATTGCTTTTTATCCTACCACTTTCTAGCTCCCCAATATCCTCAATATTAATACTGTCCAATTCTATGAAATAAATGATAAAACTGGTTTGCACTGGGGTAACAATTAGCAATTGGAATTGCTTATAATATGAGAATGTATATTAGGTGATGTATTAAGATGCTTAGATACCAGGCAGGCTCCAAACATCTTTAGGTTCATCTGTTATTTTTGTTTCTTCTTGCTCTCTTCCAAATTACAGCTTTAACCTAGAAGAAGAACTGTTTTTTCAAGTCTTTTCAGATTTTACATTCAGACTAAATAATATGCCAAGAATGAAGAGGGATTTTTTTATTGTTGGATTTGTTTGAAAGGACAGGATCAAGGATGTATTTCCCAGAAAAAAACACAGAAGACTTTTCCTCATATCTCATTAGTTATAATCAGTAATGCATGCTTTCAAATTCAACAAATGACAATAAAAAATGAGAGTTTGATGACAGTCTTCAACCAGTCAGATTAAGTCCCTAGAACATTCCGTGGTGGAGAGGTAAACAACAGAACACAATCAGCACCATATTGGAAAGGAATAAGATTATATATATATATATATTTGGTTGGCAGCCAATGGGGCAGCTATGTAACTTACAATAGAAGACTGTTCATTTTTAAAAAGAATAGTAAAATACTTGTGTAAACTAATAAAGGCATGAGTTTTGCCACTAATTAGACAGTCATGGGAGTGAATTTTGGTTTAGATGTTACGGAATAATTTACAGTGCTCTATGAAGAAAATTCTGTATTATATCTTCAGGTAAAATAATAGTTTTTATGTTAAATATGAGTTGCTACTATATTATATTCAAATACAGTAGACAATTATTTTTAAATAAAGTTGGCATTTTTAGTGATCCTTTTAAATAATTTATTATGCTTAAAAATAGAAAATGCCTGCATGAATTAACATAGATTACATTGGTCATCTAAATTCTATATGATAAACTCATTGTGCTTTTGATAATTTATAGTAGTGCTCTGTTCTAATTTTTGTACATTATAGACTTTTGTTTAGCAAACCAGTTTGATAATACCAGAAAAATGGCTCCAATGCATACATGTTTATTTGTTAATAATATTATGTGCTCAGAATATAACAGTAACTTCTATAACAGGAACTCAAAATTTTATTTGATGAATGTGTGGATGAACCATGGCATTCACTTACAACTTTCTACATGCTGGAAACTTAATTATCACTTATTTAATACAGCATTGCGTGATTGGTATTATTTTCCCATTTTATACACGGGTGACATATTAAGTAATTTTCCCTTACAGCCTATCTTAGTTGAAAGCCCATTTTCTCCCTCAGATACTTCTATTTGGGTTCAAACCGGTATTAAAAGAAACAAGTTAGGTACCTATGCTTTTATAAGGGATATCATCAGTGAAAAGATCATTGAAATGAATGTTTGAAAGAGTGGTTGGTTGCTCAATAGTGAGAGATACATTTCTCAATTAGTTCACACATAGGTGGTATATTACATAGCTTAAGTAAGAAAAAAGCATCATAACTTTTTATATTAACATGACAAAAAATCTTTCAATATGACTAATACTATGTGAAACCTGTAGCCATGTCTGAAACAATGACTTCACTTGCTCAACCATCACCAAATTTATACCATTTAAATCATCATGATACATAGTCTAAGTTATTTACACTACATTTAGAGTGATGTCAATCTCTATAACAGAAATATGGCAAGTCTCACATATCTTTATATTAAAGTCATGCCAGTTTAATGCTGTGTAATATTTTACTGCTGTTAATCTAAAGCCAAATATACTTAAACCAACTTTTCTTTTTTATTGAAGTTGCCTATGATCTATAAAAGGCAAGACATTTTATTTGAATATAGTAAAAGGATTAGCTATTAAGCATGCACAGAAACATTTTGAAGGATTCAGCTGTGTCAGTGACAGATGGACAGACTGCTGAGAAACCATTAGAGAATTCTGTGATTAGGGTAGACAGGTCCCAGCTCCTATTAGTCAGTGCTGCTGTGTTCTGTTACAGAGAGGAGGCAGCTGTCTTCTTCAGTTTTCACCCTGGTGCTGCCCACTTTAACTAAGCCTGTGACTTATTCAACAAGCAAATCAGGAAGGACTTTGCAGGCAGATGGCAAAGCTGCCCATTTATTCTCATTTACATGTAACCTTGGTCCCTAACTGTACTTGAGCCATATGCAGGGGTTTTGCATTCGCCTTGGGCCAGTTTTGAGTGCTAAGCAGACAAGTCAAATCTCACTTGGTCTGTGTTTTCCTAATGTGATTTAACTCAACAGGACAATGCAAAGTGTTTCTAAAAAGCAAAACAAAACAACAACAACAACAAAAAACCCGAAAACAACTTTTGCATCTAGTCTTGGCTGAGTGCAAAAATTGATACGGACCATGGTTAGTGAGGAGAGTGTCCTGGGGACTTACTCCTGTGCAAGATGAAGACTTGCTTATACACTATATAAACTACATTTCAATGGAAATATAAACAAATAAACCTATTTGGGATTTTGAAATGCCTCAGCCTAATCTTTGTCTATTAAAGTGACTCTGAATGTTATTTCAATATTATTTTAATAATATACCAAATGCATAACAAAACAAATTTTGTCAGTTTTTTTCCCCACAGGAACTAGAAATTTATTTTTGAGCCATCAGAATAAGTAATAACTCATAGGAACATACAACGGGTATAAATTATATTTCATTTAAAATAAAAAAATAATGATTAGAGGTGAGGATAATAGAAGAAACTTTTAGTGAATCATTTTTTACCTTATGAATCTTAAATTATGACAGTGTGCTTGTTTTTCAACATATAATGGTGAGTAATGTAGTTCTTATAATTTTGTTGTCTTACTATGACTCATACTCAAGCTTATTATAATAATACCATATACATTGTATTTCCCTATTTCTTCACTCTATACCCTAAATATGTCCTCAAGCTAATTCAGTTAACTTCAGAACCTCTTAAAATATTTGTTGAATTAATTTTATGGATGTGTCTCATCAGTAATATTGTCTATTGTAGACAATTATTATTCTTATGTTTGCACTAAAACATAAAATTATAATTAAATTTTAATTATAAAGTTTTAAAATTAAAATTTTATTGAGGAGCTAGATTTGGAATCTTCAATTACATATTGCCAAACTGCCTTCAGGAAATTTTAGAGTTATTTATGTCTTCACCATAGTGTGTGTCTGTATCAAACTCTGGTAGCTTTTTTAGGATATATTCGTTTGCAAACAATATCTATTATCAACATGGGTTGAATCTGTGGTGTGACAATGTCTTTGGACCCAGGTTACTTTTTCCACTACTCTATTAACTTCAGTGTTTAATTCATCTATATGTTGCTAGAATCCTGAGAATTGACAGAAACCTAAATTTTCATGTGAGATTTAAACAAGAAAATTTCTAGGGGCAAAAATATGATAATTTTATTAGGTTTCTTTCTGTGGAGACAGCATACTTTCTGCAAAAATTCGCAGAAAATATTCCTTTTTGACTAATGGCTTAGAATCTGGTTAAATTATAGGTCAAACAGCATCATAGCAACATTTGCCTACCATTAATATGCTTGATTATGAAGGAAGAACAATTACGATAAACATCCAGATATAAAAGGGATAAGTTGGACCGAACATTCTACAGACCAAATTGTCCAGCATGGACATTGCTTGGCTTTTGCCTTCTCGAAAAAGTTTTTCTTCACTTTTCAACTTCCTTTGCGTCCACAGCAAAGATGAGCTTCAGAGCTTCGGTGACCCACTTGTTTAATGACCCTGTCTACGAACTCCAGTAAATGTACAAGTGTCGCCAAGTTTTTAGTCAGAGAGAGCAGCACCTTAACTTCCTCTGGCCCGATCCTCCATCCTCTGAATTTCACAGTGTGCCATCTGTTACCTGCCTCTCTCCATTTTCTGGTGCCAAAATCCGTATGAGAATACTTTAGGTAGCAGAGAGCAAAACATCCGTTTAAACTGGCTTTAAAATATAAAGATATATATATTATCAGTAATCTATAAACAGAAATCTTCAAAACTGGCTGATTTACTAAATCAAAATTGCGCTGTTAATGTTTTCTGTCTCTATCAGTGTTAGTGTTGGCTTTGTCCTCAGCCTGAAGCAGGCTGGCTGTGGTTGGCCCAGGTGCTCCGCTCACCAGAAGAACAGGAGAGTTTCTCTTTTTGTGGATCCTCTAAAGAAAATAAAATAAAAAAGCAAAAAACTTGTTTCCTTCTCAAAATTTGTGGGCATGGGTCCCCTGGTGTTCTGTTTGCCAGAATGGGTTTCATGTCATTCTATGAAAAAATAATAAGTGGCAAGAATCATAGGATTATCTTAGATCGAGTCTTTGGAAATGAAGGTGGATTCAAATCACTCCCAAGAAATTGCTCAAATGGGAGAAGACTGAATAAATGATCAAAACCAGCATTCAGATATAAGGGTGGGTGAAAGTTAGCAAGACACACTAATTGCTTGACTAATAGCATTGTCCAGAACCTTCAATACAATGTTCAATAGCAGATTGAACTAGCAAATTGCCTAGCCTTGTTCCTGATTTTAGGTGGAAATAGTTCATTCTTGCAACATTAAATATAATATTGGCTACATATTTTTCTAAGGTGGCCTTTAGTATGTTGGAAATATACCTTTCTAAACCTTGTTTGCAATGATATTGTTAAATTAAGGAATAATAATAGATTTTGTCAAATATTTTTTTCTTCATCTGTTGAGATGATCATGTGGTTTTCTGTTTAGTGTTATAATATGATAAACTACATTGATTTTGAAGAATTATTCTAGACTTATATTCTTGGGATAAAATCTATTTGACTGTTGTGCAGTAGTATTTTTTAGTGTTGTTGAATTCTGTATGCTAAAGGATTATTTAGAGTTTTTACATGTACATTTATGAGAGATATATTTATTTTTTCCCTTTGAGTTGTTTTCTTTGGCTTTGGTATCAGTGAAATTGTGACATCATAAAATGATTTGAGAAATAATTCCACCTCTGAATATTTTGTGTTGGATTGGTATTATTTATTCTTTAAATTTTTAATGTAATTCACCATATGGGCCTATAATTTTTTGCGAGGAAATTTTAAATTACGAATTTAATTCATTTAATAATTATAGGATGTTCAGATTATATCTTTCTTCTGATGTTTGATAGGTTATTTATTTCAAGTGATTTACCCATTTTATTTAAGCTGTAAAATTTATTGGCATAAAGTTGTCAATGTTTCCTATTATCATTTGACATCCCAAACTATACATGGTTTTGCCAGTTCTCTCTAATTCCTGACACTGGGCATACGTCTAATGTATTTTTCTGAACAGTTTTGTTATAAGTTTATTTTCTTGACCATAAATGACTAGGTTTTTGTTTCACTTATTACCTTTAAAGTCCGTTCTCTGATTCACTGGTTGGTTTCTCCTCTCATCATTATTATTTCCTTTCATCTGCTTATTTAGGTCTAATTTTTTTTTAACATTTTATTTATTTATCTTTAGAGGGGAAGGGAAGGGGAGAGGGAGAGAGGGAGAGAAATATCAATGTATGGTTGCCTCTCGTGCGTCCCTTGCCGAGAACTGGCCTGCAACCCAGGCATATGCCCTGACTGGGAATCGAACCACGATCCTTTGGTTCACAGGCCCAAGCTCAATCCACTGAGCTACACCAGCCAGGGCAGGTCTAATTTTTTAAAAATAATTTCTTAAGGTGAAAGCTGAGGACATTGTTTTTAGTATCTTTCATTTTTTCTCATATAGGAATTTAATAGTTTAAATTTCACAATAAGTACTGTTGTTTTAGCATCACATGATAAATTTTTATATATTTCAAATTTACAAATTTTAAGTTTGTTTGGCTTCAAATTCTTTCAAATATCTCTTTTGAATTTTCTTTTTGGCCCTTTGGTTATTTAGAAGTATCCTAATTTCTTTTATATTCTTTGAAGATTTTTAAGAGATTCTTTTGTTATTTATACTTTAATTTTGTTAAAGTATTTTTGTATAAATTATAGTCATAAATATATTGAAATTGATTTCAAGGTGCAGAATGTGGTATATTTTGCCTTCAAGAATAAAATGTATATTTTGCTGTTGTTGGTAGACTGTTATATAAATACCTGGACTTTGTATCAATTTTTTAAATAGGGGCATTGAAATCTCTGTTGAACATCTACTTTCCATGCAGCTTTGTCAGATTTCTTCACACATTTTGAAGTTTGTTATTAGGTGGATCAACATTTTAAAATGTTATGACTTTTTAATTGACACCTTGGTGATTAATACATGAATTCATTTAAACCTGATTATAGTCTTTGCTTTGAATCCTACATTGTGTAATACTCTTACAGCACTCCTGCTTTCTTTTGATTAATGCTAGCAGAATATCCTTTTATTTTTATGGTAGCTATGTCTCTATATTTAACATGCATATATTTGGGTCTTGCTCTTTTATTCAATCTGATTATATCTGACATGTAAATGTAGGTTTACATCATTTCTACTTAAGTGAATTACTTATTTGATTGAGTTTAAGACTAATATCTATCTATTGGATTGACCCAAAAGTCTGTTTAGTTTTTTTCCATAAAATAAAAGCCACATTTTTTTCATTTTTACAAACAATTTTATTGAGTATGAGTATGTTGGCTATCTCCTTTGTGGTATAACATTGATTGCTCTCAATTCCTGTCTCAATTTAATCACTATCAGCTTCAACCAGTCTCACTGCCTGTGAAGCACTGTTCAGCAAAGAAGTCTCCAGCACCGTAACTTCACAAAGCACTTTGACACATTCGATCAGTCACAGCACAAATCCACACACTGCACAAACCTTTCCTTTTTTCTTTTTCTTTTTTTTTTTTCTTTTTGGTTGCATTTCTACCTTCCTTGAAATAATAAAGCATAATATGCCCAAAATGTTGCATATTTTCTTCCATTTTCAATATTAAAATTGTTACACAAAAATTCACCAATTTTGCTACATTTTTTTGATGTGTGCTGATATGACTGCCAACACAATAATATTGAACAAAATTTGTTTCAAATGAAGTTAAAGACAACTAAGTGATACTAGAACCATCTTATAAAAACAAACCAAAAAATGAACTTTTTGAACAACCCAATATTTTCCATTCATTGTATGATTTTTTTAGTTACCTAAAAGTCACTACATAGAAGGTATTATTTTATTAAAATATTTTGAGTGGAAATCCAAAATAAAGATACATTTCAGTTTCTATTTAATAAAATTATTCTATTCTTTTAAAAATAAAATAACTAAAAAAGTAATAAAACTTTATCTTATTATGAGGGCTATAACCAGAAATTAGTGCAGTTGGTCAATATCTTTCATAAGAAAACAAAATCTTTCAAGAATAATACAAGTAAACTTTCATTAAAATTTTGCATTTTAATTTTATCCTAGTCATGTTACTTACATGCTACCTTCCCTGTATTTTGAACCTCTAAATGAATTAAAACAGAGTTATTATCTCATTGTAAAACTACTAGGATTTTACAGAAAAACAATTTAGAATCTTTAGGAAAAAAGTCTGAGACAACTTCTATATCTTCATTTGAAAGATAAAAGAACTGAGGAACTGTGAGGCCTAGTAACGGGCCTCCTCCAGTTTACAGAGTTAGAAATGTCAAAGTTAGGACTTTAGTATGTTTTTAAGGTGCCAGCTATTTTTCCAGTACAGGCTTTGCTGCCTCTCAGATATAGATACACACACACACATATGTATATATGTATGAAGAGAATTTTTATAGTCAAATTATTTATACTTTCTAATAAAATCTTTAGAATTACTTCAAGAGAGCACTGCTACAAGCCAAACACTTGAACCCCTGCCTCTAGAATGAAGGTTGGTGTTTTAAGAGTGTTGAAAATGAGGAGTGGGCATCTTTGTAAGTGCACCTCCTGTTTCTAGTGGAATACTATGTAAACTCATGGGAAAAATGTGTAAGCAAAATTGGAGAACAAGTTGACAGAACTTATGAGGGTAAATTCAGATTCCTTTAAAAAATATTTATAAAGTAAAGGACATGCAAGAGAACTAATGGTTTTGATTATTGTGCATAGTTAACTTTTGACTAAAAACTACAATTCAACATATTCTATAATTCTTTTAGTTTAGAATTACTGTCATCCAACTTTATCATCTCATACATATGGACTAAGATTAAAAATCAAGAAACAATTTATTTATTCTAAAATAATCCAATGGGATTATATGAACAATACTGACAGGTTAATTTAAAATATATGTGGACAAAATATATCATTCATATATTATACATAATGTATGATTTGGTTTATATAGGAAGGGGCAAATGTTCCTATATCCAAAAGCTATTTGCTCTTTAGAGAAGTTAAAACAAAAATTATTCTTCCATGATGGCCACTTAACAAGTAAATTCAGCAAAGTTCTGATGTGTTTGATGAGTATTTACTTTATACAATTATGCTCCCCATCTTAATGAATCCCCTAGTAAACTCTTATTGTAGAAGAGTTTTAAGCCTATGTATCTAGAGAAAAACTGCAAAGATGTCCAAAGGTGAACTTTTGAACCACAATCCTTTTTTTCTTGGAGTGCAGAAATGCTATGTTATGTTAGACCCTGAAGTCATAAATATACCACTGAGAACCCAAAGTGAATTGGACTGTTTTGGTTTGTGATTTGAAATCTCAAAACAAAAATCCTTTAGTTTCCTTTAATATGTCTGTAGAGAATATAAGCTGTGTTGTGATGTGAAACTCATTCTGAGTTTAGATAACCACAGGGAAGTTGTTTGCTCTAATTAAAACAAAATGAATACAAATCTCTTACAAGCGTGTCTTTGATGGTTGCAAATGTACTTTAATGTTTCCAAAGCCTCTTTGGCAGTCAAAGGCCTCCCATTCTGCTAACTGTGCTTTTCACAGCCACCTACAATAATCGTGGAAGTGTATTTGACACACCAAAACAATTTAATACGTGTGTGTTTTTTGTAATAATTGGGAATCTTGGTACATTTAAATCCAAACATTCCACTGTCTCCTAAATAATCTCTATCAGAAGAAATTATGCAAAAATATTTTTGCATAAACATGTAAGTTTAATTATCACAAATTGTTCAACAAAACTCAATTAATTTCACATATTGTATATTTAATTTTATTAGTGAATTTTTTGCCTCCATTTATTGTGGATAATTTTAATATCTTCAGAAAACCTGAAGAATATAGGAGATTGGAGAGCATGTATACAATAAAATAAAATTTAAGGAGAAAAATATTAATTTTTTGAAGGTGTAAAGACAAATTAGACAAATTAAAGACAAATTAATTTTTGAAGATGTAATATCTGCTTGTATTTTTAATTTATGTTTTTACCTATATTGAAGTATTATAGTCAATATTCACTGGTACTATAAACCACTAACTTTGGAAATTTATTTACTTTTCTGACATTGCATCATTTTCATTCAATCAAAATAGAAATAGCTGTGTCCCATAAGAAGAAAATGTTAATATTTCATTTCTTAATTAATTGAAAATGCTGCAGTCATTTTTTAAAATTGAAGCCCATAAAAGGAGCTATAAACTCTAAAACTACTGAAGACACTATCTATAAAAATATTCAATTTATGTTTTTGTTCTCATAATGAAATTATACACATTTCACATGGGAGCAATTCCCTTACTTAATCCTTAAGTTTTTCTATCATTCTCAAAGTTTTGTTGTAACAAGAAACAATTCTGGTATCATCACATATCTTGTTTCTCTTCTTTCTTTTTTTTTCTTTTTCAATCTTCTTGCTTTACTTAGAAGAAAGTGTTTCCTTTGAGTTTCAATTGAGAAGGACACACCCTACTCCATATGGAAAGACATCTAAATATCCTTAGAGTCCCTCCTTCACTCCTTCCTCCATAGAGGAGGCATGCGTGACTCACGTGATTGGTGCTATGGCAGGATGAACTAGCATACCTCATGTCCTCCCACTTTTTGTCTTTATGATGTGTCAGCCTTCACTGAGCATGAGTTCTGATCTACCCTCTGCCATGTTGCAAATGTAGCAATAAAGTCCCTAATCTATATGTGACTCAGTAAGGGTGATGCAAACTAGGATTCAGTATAAGGAAGTCCCTGTGGATCTGCACCAAGGCAATGGCACTATGAGTCACAAAGCTCACGATGTGATTCCATTGTGCTTTCCTTCTGTGGTTCATTGAATGGGTTGGAATTCAGACAGGGAAAACAAGGTTGGAAGTTATTAACACTCTGAAATGCAACCAATTTTATGAGGTCTTTAACAATTCTGTATTGAGGAATGGCAAAATGTAACCCAAAACCTATGGTAAATTACAGAATCTCTGAATATTTCTCTATATCTCTATCTCTATATCTATGTCTATATTTCACCTATATATTTTCATTGATAGTTTGTAAAGAGTTATTATCTAGGACATCTTTAACAATTAATTTGACAGTTTTCATCACGCAATCAAACAAATCATCTTTGAGACCCTTGATAGTGTGTTTATATAAACATGTCTGCAGTCACAGTTTTTAGTATAATTATCTCAGTTAAGATGTTGATTGTAACCAGGAACTTATATAATTTTATTAACTATTGGTTACAAAATAGTCATGGGAATATTAAGTACAGTGTAGAGAATATAGTCAATAATATTGTAATAACTATGTATGATGTCAGGTGGGTACTAGGTTTATGAGGGGGATCACCTCATAAGTTATAAAAATGACCACTATGCTGTCCACCTGAAACTGATATAGTATTGAATGTCAACTGTAATTGAAAAATTTTAATAAAGGATATCGACATAGGGTTGCATATATATATTTTTTTGTATTGGTATTTCAGGATCTTTGGGGTATGTTCCCAGATGTGGAGATGCTGGGTCAAAAGGGAGTTCCATTTTTAATTATTTAAGGATACTCCATGTTGCTTTCACAGTGGCGGCACCAGACTGTATTCCCAGTAACAGGTCCCTGTTCTCCACATCCTCACCAACACTTGTTTGTTGATTTATTGGTGATAGCCATTCTGCCAGGTGTAACGCGATATCTAATTGAGGTTTTAATTTGCATATCTCTGATCATTAGTAATGTTGAACATTTTCTCATATGTCTATGGGTCCTCTGTATGTCCTTTTTAGAGAAGTGTCTACTTAGGTCTTTTGCCCATTCTGTAATTAGGTTGTTTGTCTTCCTGGCATTGAGTAGTATTAGCCTTTGTATATTTTGGAGATTAAACCCTTGTCAGATGTATCATTGGAGAAAATGTTCTCCCATACAGTGGGGTCCTCATTCATCATACTGATGGTTTCTTTAGCTGTACAGAAGCTTTTTAATTTGATGTAGTCTGATTTGTTTACTTTCTACTTTGTTTCTTGTGCCTTAGGAAATACATCAGCAAAAATATTTCTGTGTTGACAATCTGAGATTTGAATAGCCAAGATTTGGAAACAGCCTAAATGCCCATCAGTAGATGAGTGGACAAAAAAGCTGTGGAACATTTACACAATGGAATCCTACACAACAGTAAAAAAGAAGAAACTCTTACATTTTGCAACACAATGGATTGACCTGGAGAAAGTTATGCTAAGTGAATTAAGCCCGCCAATGAAAGAAATATATCACATGATTCCACTTATATGTGGACTCTAATGAACACAATAATGAACAAAATAGTAACAGAAGTTTTCATACATTAAACAGATTGACAGCTGTCAGAAAGGGAGCAGAGTGATACAGAGTGAAAGATGGTGAAGGATTAACCAAAGAACATTTATGCACAACCCATGGGCATGGACAACAATATGGGGACTGGAGTGAAGAGGGAAGTGGGTGGAAATGGGAAGAGGTAGGAAAAGGGAGAAAAAGTGGAAACAACTGTAACAGCATAAATCAACAAACAAACTAAAAGGATATCAAGATTGAATAAGGTCCATGTAAATACGTGGAACAGATTGGTGGTTTTCAGAGTCAGGGGTAGGGGTTGGGAGAAGTGGGTGAAAGGCATCAAAAGGTATAACTCCCAGTTATAAAGCAAATGTTATGGGGGTGCAATATACAGCATGGTGACTATAGTTAATAATACTGTGTTGCATATTTGAAAGTTGCTAAGATAATAGATCTTAAAATTCTCATTACAAGAAAATATTGTAACTATGTATGGTGATGGATCTTAAGTAGACTTACCATGGTGATAGCTTCACAATATATACAAATACTGAATTATTATGTAGTATACCTGAAACTAATATAATTGTACATCAGTTAAAGTTGAATTATCAAAAGAATTGATAGGGGACTTAAAAGTTGGAAAATTTTAGTTTAAGTAATAGCTAATAAGCTTAGTAATCAATGCATGTAAAAGTTTTTGTTCCAGGAACTGAAGGTATGACCCACCCTGACTCCTGGAGACCATAAGCAGCTCCACCTTTGTTCCTCAGGAGGACTGCAAGCAATTCAAGATGCTGTCTGAACCATTGCACTCCAGGGTGAGATGACCACTGCCCAGGACACAGCTTAAGACCACCGCCCAGGGTGAGAATGCTGAAATTGTTGTTTTTTAATCCAATTAACTTGTCCCTGAATTTCAAAACCCTTCACCACACTTTGTTTATTCCCTGTTATACAAACCTTGGCCTGGAAAGAAAAGATGAGGTGGTCTCTTAGGGTACAAACCCACCATCTTCTCAGATTGCTGGTCATCTGAACAAAGCACCCAAAAAGATTCAATCCCTGTCTCTGCTTATTGGGTTTGGTAGTGACAGGCAGCCCGAACTCTGGTGTCTTTTCTGGTTTCAGAATAAATAATGAAAAAAATTAAGCAAAGAATTAAACCTGTAAAGAAGTACTCATTAGAAAATATTTTTAAATATATAACTTTTATTGTATTTTTCCATTACCATTT
This sequence comes from Anoura caudifer, assembly GCA_004027475.1. Classification (NCBI taxonomy): domain Eukaryota; kingdom Metazoa; phylum Chordata; class Mammalia; order Chiroptera; family Phyllostomidae; genus Anoura; species Anoura caudifer. Next base: position 23,549 of record PVKU01003174.1, read on the forward strand.
AGTCCCCTTATACTCCCCTCACCCAGTAATCACCACCCTGTTGTCCATGTCCAAGCATCCTGTTTCTTTTTTGCTCAATCCCTCCATATTTTAAAAATAATTTTATGTTATTGTGTAGCCTCAAAGACCTAATGATGTACATCAAACAAATTATTTAACATGTCATTAGTAAGTCAGAGAATTATTTATAAATGAAGTGTAACTTTAGAGGAAATAAATGTTAATATTTATACCCATCTCTATGAGAAGAATTGCCTCCATATGAATACTGATCCCAAATTCTTTACAGCTGTCAAAATTCTTTGGAGGGGTTGAAGAATGGGTAATCAGAGTAATCTAGAGTTTCAATTTAACATAAATTGTTTATGTATTTTCAAACATTGAGGTGTCTTTTATTTTGCCCCTGATCTTGTTGCTTTTGTGGAAGCAAAGGGCCACACATTAACCTGACCAGCTCAGTGCAGTCAGAGAGGAAGCCTTACAGGTAACCTCAAAGGACGATTGGAAATTAAAGTTTATTAAGTAAAAGCAGCTCCTGGAGGGTAGTTTGGTGTAGGCCAGTATTTTTCCCTAACAAAGGTCAATCTTTATGTTAAATGAGTCTGTCCATTGTCTTTTTGTATCTATGACAACATACCTCTAGAATGTCAAGGTAACTTCCCTTTTTCCCAAACCCCTTGGGCAGAAGCTGAGACCCTAAATCTCCCTCATCCTTATTGCTATCATGTTAATTGTGGACTGTTAACTATGTTTCACCTGCTTATGTAAGAGAATTATGTGTCTATCATTTTTACCTTTTATCCAGTCCTAGAAGTTTCCATGCTTAGCTTTCTCCTGCCTTCCTAATCTATGACCAGTGGATTTCCTGTAACCCTAATGTGTCCTCTGATTCTGATGTATAAAAAAAGGTTCAAAACTGCCATTTTCTGAGCATTTTCTCAGTCTATTGAGATTTTGCTTCCTGGCAATTGTCGTCAGTTTGGCTTAAATAAACTCACCAAAAAATCTCTACACATTAGAATATTCCTTACCTTAACACTTTTATGTATGAATGGATTTTCAGATTTCTTACATCACTGTTACAGAATTGCCTCTTGTCTCATTTTTTCCTAATATTGACAAAAGCTTTGGCTTGTTTAGGGATCAGGACCTGAAGCATTCCAACTTGTTTGTTCCTCTTCTTCCAAGACCGAGTTGAATTCTGGCTGAAAATTGAGAGAGAAGAAAAAGATAATGCTTTAAATTGGCTTGCATATTTATTATTTTTACCATTGAACAAAAGTTTCTAATGAAGAACCACAAAAGTTTGGTTGATGTGAATGGAACTTTTTGGCCACTTCTGTATCAGGTAGTTTAGAGATGAGCGGCCATACCAGATTCTGGTGGCTGGAGACTGTAAGGCTGTACTGTGAAGAAACAGAGACTGAAATAAACTAAAAGAAGAGATTTCCATTATAGTGCAATATTTCTTGCCATCGCACATGCATCAGTTTTTCAGTCTATTAAAAACTGTTGTGAGTTGAATTGTGCCCCTGAAAACATGTTCTTTCAATTTTTATTTGTTCTTTATTTAAAAAATTTAAAAATTTCAGTTGACATTCAATATTATATTAGGTTCAGTTGTATGGCATAGGGGTTAGACATTTATACAATTTTTGAGTTGATTTGACCAATAAGTCTACTATAACAATATTACTAGCTTCATTCTCTGTACTTCACATCCCCATGACTATTTTGTACCTACGAATTTGTATTTCTGAATCCCTTCACACCCTGTACCTATGACTGAGACTCTATCTGGAAACACTATCTTGCAGAAGTAATCAAGTTAAGAGGATTAGTTTGGGTGGGCCCTAATCCCATGACTGGTGTCCTTTTATAAAGAGGAAAATCTACACATAAAAACACAGAGACACACAGACAAAGAGAGGCAATTTGTGAAAAATGTAATAGAGATTGAGGTAACGTATCAACTAGCCAAAGAATGCCAACGATTGCAGGCCACTAGCAGAAACTAGCAACAGGCAAGGAAAAATCCTCTCCTAGAGCCTTTGAAGAGAGAATATGAGTCTGTCAACACATTGATTTCATATTTCTAGCCTCTAATATTATGAGACAATACAGTTCTCTTGTTCTAAGTCAATTTGTGGTAATTTCTTATGCCAGCCCTAGGAAACTAATACAAAATCCATATCATTGCCCTTAAAGTGACTCTTATAAACTCCCCAAAGGAAGACAAGAACAATCATGTGCATTCACAACATTCAGTTTTAAGAACAAGCTGTTTCTTCCCTCCATTACATGGGGACATTGCTGTTTTTAGTATAGAACCCTAAACCTTACATGAAAATTAAACCTCTCAAAATATATACAACATGTAATGGAGAAAGAAAAGAATAGATAATAAAATTGTTAAATTTCATGTGTAGAAAGGGAAAATGATGAAGCAACATAAAATAGTATACATGGAGAAGATAAATTGTAGCATGTACATTTTTTTTTGAAGGGCAATCTGATGACCTTGGTTCTGGTTTTAGATTCCAAACAATGATTTGAGTTAGAAATTCAATCACCTTTCATTCTCTTTTGTAGAAACATTTTAAAGAGGTGTTCTAGGTGATTGCTCTTTGACATGATTCATTTTAGGTTAAATGTTTTCTTATAGTTGCAGGCCTATGACCACATGATCATCTTAGTGGTTGATCAAGCACAGGCTATTTTTTGCCCTCCTTTATGTTCTCTGGCTCTGGAACTGTTGTAAAGCCCTCGATAGTCAATTGTTCATCTGATTTCTGTGAGTCCCATTAGGTTCTATCACATCACTATTAAAGAAGTCTTCCAAGATTTATAGTGTACAGGTATGCATGGTGAATGACTCCAGGCTAGTTAGAATTTTACATAACTGATCACAGACACTTTTGATCCAGAGTAATATAAAACCTGTACGTAATCACTCATCAAAAAAAGATTATATAACCTTGCAGTGTATATGTATCTACATATATAACCCTTCATATTCTGTTGATGGAGATTTGCTGAAATCATTTTTGAGTAGCCTGGCTCTCCTTTACCAAGTAATGAATAAATTCAGGTTTATTTTTGATTACTTCTAATACTCTTTATTTATTTTCATTTACTAATAGATATCTTATTGAACAGAATTCTTATCATTTTTTTTTTACTTTTTTAGCATTTTAGCAAAGAAGTATGTATGCTTCCATTACACTAAGCCTTAATTTCACAGCTTAATTTTTAACTAAGAGCAATTAGAAATACTAGGCAGTGATAATGAGCAGAACTAATCTATACCCAGGTTTTAGACCTTCCACTGGGGTGATTTTATAATTTTGCCAGTGTAGTAAAGCAAAGCAAATGTTGTCTGAGTAGGATCTAGGCACACACATTTTTTTTTTCTTTTTCTTTATATATATGTCTGGGTCTCCTATAGTAATCTACTTATTTCCTGCTATGTTTCACAGCCCATGCCTTTCCATTTATGGAGTGCAACATATTGCTTAGATGATAAATCTATAGTAAAGCAGGAAAAAAGGTTTGAGAATTAAAAATGAAATTAAATCTGTAAATTCACGTGAAACTCTCTAAAAAAGGAAAAGGAAAATCCACAAGGAGAGAAAGGAGAAAGTATTTGGATGAGAAAAGAATAATCATCCTTTTCCTCCTCCCTCTTGTCAAAAATAGTAATGACAATAAATATCATCAAGATTATGGTGCGGATCAGATCAAGTAGAACTAAGTATCAGGTCAAAACTGTGCTGCAAATAATCTACTTCCTGTTGCTATGGCAATGGGATGTCATCCTTATAGTAAAGGCATTTTAAAAAGATCCATATGCCAAAGAAGTACCTAAGTGTTCACAGGGCTGGAGGTGGGAGGATCAAGAGTGATATAATACTGAGATATATTTAGAAAGAATTTTTGCCCCTGAGAAAGGTATAAAGAAAAAAGGACTTTCTATACATGCATCTATGTAACTATTTATCATGCTATCATGTATGAATGTTAAATTAAGTCTGCAGCCCTGGCTGGTGTGGCTCATTGGATTGCATGCCAATCTGTGAACCAAAGGGTTTGATTCCCAACAGGGCAGGTGCCTGGGTTTCCAGCCAGTTTCTCCAGTAGGGGGCGCATAAGAGGCAACCACACATCGATGTTACTCTCCCTTTCTCCCTCACTTCCTCTGTCTAAAAATAAAAATTTAAAATCTTTTATAACAAAACCTTTAAAAATAAATAAAGTCTATATTCTTCAGAGAAAAGGAGAGCTTTCAGCTACTGATGACCTTTTGCATCAGTTGCTGGCTCCAGGGTATTCCAATGGTCATAGTAATTCATGTGCTATATATAAGTGCAGGGTTTTGTTTGTATGTTTGTTTGTTTTTGCTTTGTTCACTCATTTGTCTTATGCTTGGAAAAGAAACTCTAGAAATCAGGTAAGCAACATGTGGGTGCTCATATTTGTGAGGTGTGGCTGACACTCCCTATGCTCCCCATCACTCAAGAGCATTGTTTGCCATCTTCCTAAATAATAAGAATTTTTGTGAAACTTAACTAGGACCGCCCAATCACTGAAACCTTGTCAATCAGGACCTTCCACATACCCTAAGATGGATCCTCCAGGTGGGAATCTTATAACTGGTGTATTAAATGAACCACAAAGATTCAAAGTGATACTTTTCTTCAAGGGAGTGTGAACAATCTTATGTGTCATGAGAAAATGTGTTTTTGTCTATCCTTTCTACCTCAGTTACAAAAACTTTCTTGACACATTTCATCTATATTCTTTCAAATATAATTGGGAAGAAGGCAAGGAGGTTACATAAGAAGTGATTAGCATTAGTATGCATTTAAGAAAATCTTGGAAAAGATTAACTTATGATACCATGTTAGCATTCTTCATGTCTCATCCAAAAAACAAATATCTGATTCAATATGTTTATAAGCTCATTGAATAATTAATAAAGTAATTTAAATAGAATGGGTGATTTTGAATGAAACACATAAATAATATATACAGGAAACATAGATATTTGAAATAAATTTAATTTTGAATAGCAATTTTTCTTTTCTTTTTTCTTTTTTATTATTGTTCAATTTTAGTTGCCCCGTTTTTCCCCCATTACCCTCCTCCACCCTACACACCCCCACCTCCCATATTCAGTCCTCCCCTATCCCATTGTCTTTGTCTATGTGTCCTTTATACATGTTCCTTGATAACCTTCACCTTCTTTTCCCTGTTATCCTCCTCCCCTCACCCATCTGTTTGTTCTGTGTTTCAGTGTCTCTGGTTCTATTTTGCTTGCTTGTTTGTTTTGTTGATTAGGTTCCACTTATAGGTGAGATCATATGGTATTTGTCTTTCACCATGTAGCTTATGTGACTTAGCATAATGCTCTCCAGTTCCATCCATGGTGTCACAAAATGTAGGAGTTCCTTTTTTCTTTCTACTGTGTAGTATTCTATTGTGTAAATGTACTATAGTTCTTTGATCCACTCATTTACTGATGGGTACTTAGGTAGCTTCCAGCATTTGGCTAGTGTAAATTGAGCTTCTATGAACATTGGGGTGTGTAGGTTCTTTTGAATTGGTGTTTCAGGATTCTTAGGGTATAATCCCAGCAGTGGAATTGCCAGGTCAAAAGGCAGTTCCATTTTTAGTTTTCTGAGGAAATTCCAAACTGTTTTCCAAAGTGACTGTCCCAGTTTACATTCCCACCTACGGTGTACCAGGGTTCCCTTTTCTCCACAACCGTGCCAGCACTTGTTTGTTATCTGTTTATGACCGCCATTCTGACCAGTGTGGAGAGGTGTCTCATTGTGGTTTTGATTTGCAACTGTCTGATAGTTAGTGATGTCTTTCATATGTCTATGGGCCCTCTATATGTGCTCCTTGGAGAAGTGTCTGTTCAGGTCCTTTGCCCATTTTTAAATTGGATTGTTTGTCCTCTTGGTGTGGAGTCATCAGAGTTCTTTATATATTTGGGAGATCAAACCTTTGTCAGAGGTATTCTTGGCAAATAGGTTTTCCCATACAGTTAGTTCCCTTTTCATTTGAGTGATGTGTTTTATAGCTGTGCAGAAACTTTATAATTTGATGAAGTTCATTTGTTTATTCTTTCCTTTATGTCCCTTGTTCTAGGAGACATATTGGTGAAAATATTGCTATGGGGAATAGCTGAAATTTTCCTCCTTCTGTTCTTCTCTAGGATTTTTATGGTGTCGTGACTAATATTTATGTCTTTTATCCATCTTAAGTTTATTTTTGTGTATGTTGTATGTTTGTGGTGGACCTTCATTTTTGTTTCTTGTAGTTGTCCAGATTTCTCAACACCATTTCTGGAAGAGGCTGTTTTTACTTCATTTTATGCTTCTGCCCCCTTTGTGAAATATTAATTTTCCATAGAGACATGGGTTTCTTTCTGGGCTCTCTATTCTGTTCCATTGCTCTATGTGCCTGTTCTTATGCCAGACTGTTTTGATTTCAGTGGTCTTGTAATATAGTTTGATATCAGATATTGTGATCCTTCCAATTTTGTTCTTCTTTTTAAAAATTGCTGTGGCTATTCAGGGTCATTTATGGTTCCATATAAACTTTGGAAGTATTTGTTCCGTATTTTTGAAATATGTCATCAGTATATTAATAGGGGTTGAGTTGAATCTATAAATTGTTTTGGGCAGTGTATGCTCCCATTTATTTGTATCTTCCTTAATTTCTTTCTTCAGTGTTGTGTAGTTTTCTGAGTATAGGTCTTTTGTCTCCTTGGTTAAATGTATTCCTAGGTACTTTATTTTTCCTGTTGCTATAGCAAATGGGATCTTTTTCTGATTTCTGTTTCTCACATTTCATTGTTGGTGTACAAAAATGCCTTTGATTTCTGAATATTGACTTTCTATCCTGCTGTTTTGCCAAATTCACTTATTAGGTTGAGTAGTTTTTTGGTGGAGTCTATATGTTTTTTTATTGTACACTATCATGACATCTGTAAACAATGACAGTTTACTTCCTTCTTTCCAATTTGGATGTATTTTATCTATTTGTCTTGTCTGATCACTGTGGCTAGAACTTCCAATACAGTGTTCAATAGAAGTGGTGAAAGCAGACAGCCTTGTCTTGTTCCTGATCTTAGTGGGAAATCTTTTAGTTTTTGCCTATTGAGTATAATGTTGGCTGCAGGTTTATTCTATATATCCTTTATTATATTGAGATATGCTACCTCTATACCCACTTTGCTGAGTGTTTTTATGGTAAATGGATGCTGTAGCTTATGAAATGGCTTTTCTGCATCTATTGATATGATCATGTGATTTTTGTCTTTCATTTTGTTTATGTGATGTATTACATTTATTGAGTTGCAGATATTGTACCACCCTTGTGTCCCTGGGATGAATCCCACTTTATCATGTTATATGATCTTTTTAATGTGTGGATGGATGTGGTTTGCAATATTTTGTTGAGTATTTTAGCATCTATATTCATCAGCAATATTGGCCTGTATATTTCTTTCTTTATTGTGTTTTTATCTAGATTTGGAATTAGAATGTTACTGGGCTCAAAAAAAGAGTTTGGGAGTCTTCCCTCTTCCTGAATTTTTTGGAATGGTTTGAGAAAGATAGGAGTTAGCTGTTCCTTAAATGTTTTTTAAATTCTCCTGTGAAACCATCTGGTCCAGAGCTTTTGTGTGCCAGGAGTGTTTTGATTACTGCTTCAATTTCACTAGCTGTTATTGGTTTCTTCAGGCTTTATACTTCTTCTTGATTCATTTTTGGAAGACTATATGTTTCTAGAAATTTTTCCATTTTACCCAAGTTTTCAAATCTCTTGGCATACCTTTGCTTATAGTAATTTCTTACAATCCTTTGTATTTCTGTGGTATCAGTTGTAATTTCTCTTCTTTCATTTCTGATTTTATTTATTTGGGTCCTCTCTCTTTTTTTCTTGGTGAGCCTGGTTAAAGACTTGTCAATTTTGTTTATCTTTTCAAAGAACCATCAACTGAAGTTGTTGTTCCTTTGAATTGTTCTTTTAGTCTCTGTGTTATTTAGTTCTGCTCTGATCTTGATTATTTCCTTCCTTATACTTGACTTGGGCTTTGTTTGTTGTTCCTCTACTTCTTGTAGATTTTGGGTCATGTTGTTCATTTGAAATGTTTCTATCTTTTTTTGGTAGACCTGTATTGCTATGAACTTCTCTCTTGGGAATACCTTCACTGTGTCCCATAAGTTTTGGACTGTTCATTTGTTCATTTTCACATGTTTCCAGAATTTTTTTGATTTCTTCATTGATCTCATTATTAACCTATTCATTGTTTAATATCATGCTATTCGGTCTCCATGAGTGTGAATGTTTTTGAAGACTTTCCTTGTGGTTGGTTGCTAGTTTCAAGCCACTGTCGTCTGAGAAAATGCTTGGTATGATTTCAAGTTTCTTGAATTTGTTGAGGCTTCTTTCCTATCTTGTCATGTGGTCTGTTTTTGAAAATGTTCCATCTACATTTCAAAAGAGTATGTATTTTGCTCCTTTGGGATGAAAGGCTCTGTATATATCAGTTAAGTCCATTTGATCTAGGGCATTGTTCAATGCCACAATATCTTTGTTGGTATTTTCTTTGGAGGATCTATGCATTTTTGACAGTGGAGTATTAAAATCCCCTACTATAATTATGTTGCTATCTTTATCTTTCTCGAAGTCTTCCAAGATTTTCTTTATATATTTTGGTGCTCCTATTTTGGTGCATATATATTTACAATATTTATGTCTTCTTGATGGATTCTTCCTTTGAGTATTATGAAGTGTCCTTTGGTGTCTCTTTTTACGGCCTTTGTTTTGTCTGGTATAACTATTGCTACCTTTGCTTTTTTTCCAGTCTGTTTGCTTGAAATGCTTTTTTCCAACCCTTCACTTTTATTCTGTGTAGGTCTTTTGTTCTGAGTGGGTCTTGTGAGCAGTATAGGTATAGGTCATATTTTCTTATCCATTTAGCTACCCTACATCTTTTGATTGGAGCATTTAATCTATTTACATTTAAGGTTATTATTGATAAGTTTTTATTCATTGCCATTTTCCCCCTTTGTACCTGTGTTTGTACCTCTCTTTCACTCTTTTTCTTCATCTTCTTAAAGCAGTCCCTTTAGCATATCTTGCAGTGCTGGTTTGGTGGAGGTGTATTCTTTTAGCCTTCTTTTGTCTGGGAAACTGCTTATATCACTTTCCATTTTAATTGAGAGCTTCACTGGGTAGAACAGTCTTGGTTGTAGGCCTTTGCTTTTCATTAGTTGGAATATTTCTTGTCATTCCCTTCTGGCTTATAGTGTTTCCGATGAGAAGTCAGCTGTTAGTCTTATCGGGGCTCCCTTGTATGTTACTTCCTTTTTTCTCCCTGTTGCCAAAGAGATTCTCCCTTTGCCTTTGAATTTTGCCATTTTAATTATGATGTGTCTTGCAGTGGGCCTCTTTGGTTTCCTGTTGATTAGGACCCTCTGTGTCCTGGATTTGTGTGATCTTTTCTCTCATCAAATTAGGGAAGTTCCATCATTACTTTTTCAAACAGGTTTTCTATTCCTTGCTCTTCTTCTCCTTCTGGTGTCCCTATTTGACATTTCATGTTCTCTTGCGGTGCCCTTAAACCTCTTCATTCTCTTTGATTCTTTTTTCCTTTTATTGCTCTTTCTACCTTTTTTTTTCTACCTTGTCCTCCAGCTTACTGAGGCAATCTTCTTCACATAGCCTGCTTTTGATTTCTTCTACTGTGTTATTTAATTCAGAAACTGTGTTCTTTTTTTTTCTTGGCTCATGTTGATAGTTTCTATGTCCTTTTTCATGCTGATGTAGTTTCTAGTAAGTTCCTTGTAGCTACCCTGTTGTTTTTGTAATTCTAACTAAGCTTATTGAGCTTCCTTATAAACATTGTTTTGAACTCAATATCTAATAGTTCACTTGCTTCTATTTCATTTAGCGCTCTTTCTGAAGATTTCTCCTTTCCTTTTGATTGGGGATTGTTTCTTTGTCTTCCCATTATTTGTGAGACTTTACTTGTTTGCTTCTATTTCTTAAAGTGATCTGTTTTAACTCCCTGGGTTTGTGGTATGAACTTCTATGATAGGAGACTTGTGAGATTAAGTGGTGCAGCCTCCTTGATCTCCTGACCTTGATATTCTTAGAATGCCCTTTATGCCATTTATGTTGGGTCTTTGATGTAACTGGGTTTTGATTATTGTTGGGTCATTTCTTGGTGGGTTTTTCCCTCTAGCTAGTTGACTGAGGGTCACTCTGTCCATCACGTCTTGTATGTTGTTGTGCAAGGGCTGCTAGAACAAACCACAAAGCCCAGGAAACAAACCCACACCCACAAAAATAACTCCCCCCACTCAGTTCCACTATCAACAACAAATGGATGAGTATTAATAATGATGTAAAGAGATTAAGAGTATTATAATAAAGGAGAGTCAATATGAGATGACCTACTGAAAGAAAAAATGATTTTGAGAGGGCGAGGGGGAAAGACTAATAAAAGTTGGAGTCTGAGCAATGTTAAGAGAAAAAGTAAAATTTACATCACAAATTAAAAAAGGGAACAAAGAAAGTAGACTGATGCATGAAATGGGAAGCAGACAGTATAGGTTTAAACAGAAAATAAAATGAAATAAAAAGAAGAAAGAAAAAGGAAGGAAAAAAGTAAATAAGTAATAAAAAATAAGAGACAGATGGGAGAGAAAGCTCCACCATAGCACTATCAACATCAAATGAACTAAAATTAATATAGGTTGGATGGGAATAAGAGGGGAAAAGAAAGAAAGAAAAGCTTAGGAGATGTCTAGAGGAATGGGAAGTGATTTTTGATATCATAGAGGGAGAGAAAATACTAAGAGTGAGGAATGATAATCAGGCTAAGATAGAGAAAACTTAAAATTTGAGACAGAAGAAAAAAGAAGAAAAATGAAAAACAAAGGAGAGAAAAGAATGTCAGGATGAAAGAGAAATAGAAGGAAAAAAACAAAGAAAAATAGGCTAAGGCAGGACAAAATTAAAAAATTTGGGACAAAAAACAGATTGGGAGAGGGGACTGGTAAAATTTGAGTTTGAAACACAATATTAGTGAAGATGTAGATGTAAGATTGAAAAAATGCAACAACAGCTACCCTATGCACAACCAATGTGCGAGGATTGCTGAAGGTGGAGAGACAATGCAGGTACTGTAAGAGCGGGGAAAAGGATGTGAGATCACCATCAACAAGAAAATTGACTTTGAGAGGTTAGTCAGGGGATAAATAGTGAGAGTGTGGAGTGAGAACAAGTTGGAAGAAGAGAGAAAACAAAATATAAAATGAAAATAATGACAGGAAAGAAGAAGTTAAAATAGCATAAGCGAGGGGATGGGGCAAAATATGTGAATGGAAATAAACAATAGTATAAAATCTAGTGATTTAATATGCACAAACTTGAATGATAAGAAATGAATGTTAAAAAACTATGCAGGAAAGAAATATTGCAAATCTTGGAGAAGACCACAGAAGATTTTGTTTCTGTAGTCTCCAGTATTTACCACTGTTTTTTCTTTCTGGATCTGCCTTTGCTGATGTCAGATTTTGACCCTGTCTGACCTTAGGCAACCTGTTCTGAAACTGCCAGGGATCCGCTGGGTGTGGCTGTCTCCTTCAGTTGTTAATCTAGTCATTCTGCACTCCGCAGTCAGGCTTCTGAACCTCAGAGCAGGGGCAGAGTCCCTCCTGGTGTTGGGGCTATTGTTTCCTCTCAGGTTGCTTATGTTTGGAGGGGAGTAGTCTGCCTGATCATGATGGCTGCTGCCATATGGGGTATGACTCAGCACCAGGATTCTGGCATATACTCTCTGAGTTCTCCCCCCAAAGCTTCTATCACTAGTCTCTCCTCTGGTGTCTCTAGTCCATTCTGTCCCCAACTTTGCTGGAGCCCAGGATAAGTGGCTGCAAGTGAAAATTTGTGCGTTGCCCTTTAAATGACTCTTTGCATCTCCAGCTATTCATCTCTGGTAGAGAGCAACCCTGCTGCTTTTCACCACTGGTTATTATCTGTGTATTTTTGGGTTCTGGTGCTATAGTTCTGGATTTCAGCTTAGGGTTTAGACCCCACACTTCAGGGGATCTAACAAGCTGTCCTCTGTAGGCGCCCAGCCAGACCTCTTATGTCTCCACCACACTCCTTACCAGTCAGGTTGTGCTGAAACTGGTTCTTCTGTCTGTCTGATGTTATAAGGCTCTTCTCTCACTATTGTTCAGTTCTGTGTTCCAGGTGATTTCTCCGTAATTTACAACCATAATTTAGTTGTAATTCCAGATTGGTCCTGGGAGGAGGTTTGTGTGACTTCCATTCACTCTTCTTCTGTCTTCTCCCTCCTCACTTTTCTTCATAGTTACAAAAAGATACAAAAATTTTCTGAAAGCATAAATATGAAGTCTGTCTAGAAAATGTACAGTCATTGTTAATATAATAAGAGTGGTTTGTACAACATCCACGTAACCTGGCAGCCAAAGAGAGTAGACTGGAGTGCACATGCATGAACGACAATTACTTCACTGTAGTAATCCGTGGGGGTGGGAGATACTGCTGAGTGAGCATGTGTACTGTGTAGCCATCACATTCAAAGTGACTCAGTGAATAGAGCAATGAATCTGCATCAAATTTTGCTTTAAGCTTGAGCATTACTCTGCAGACACTATTTGGCTGATTCAGAAGCCTTTGGGGGATGATGCAATGAGTGCAGTGCAAATAAAAGTGTAGCACAAACTTTTCAAAGATGATTGAGAATCTATTGAAAATGATCCATCTTCTGGAAGGCCTGCAACAAGCAGAACACCAGAGAATGCTGAACACGTGTGGGCTCCAATCAACAAAGATTGGCAACTGAGAGTGAGAGAACTGGAAGCTGATTTAGGGATTCCAAAAACTGCTGTGTCTGAGATTTTGACACAGGATCTGGGCATGGCTTGGAAAAATTCATTTCGTGGCTTATTTTACCAGAGCAAAAGGAGCATTGTGTTGCAGTTGTTAATGACTTGATTCAAACTGCCACCAATGAACCAGATCTCCTAAAAAAAAAAAAAACTGGAGATGAATCATGGGTCTATAGCTATGACCCAGAAACAAAGGCCCAGTTGTCCTGGTGGAAGTTTCCTGGTACTCCATTCCTGAAAAAGGCATGGTGAATTTACAGCAAGATCAAGACCATGTTAACTGTGTTTTTTGATTGGGAAGATGTTGTCCCTTACAAGTACAAATCTCCAGGAGAAACAATTAATAAGCAGTTCTACCTCAAAGTTCTTCCTTGGCTGAGAGATGCAATATGATGAAAACAGCCATAGTTAGAGGCAACTGGTGTTTGGTGGATCATGATAATGTGCCTGCTCATGCATCACAACTCCTGAAGAGTTTTTGGTGAAACATCAAATCACCCAGACGAATCAGTCCCACTATAACCCAGATTTGGTGCCCTGAAACTTCTGGCTTTTCCCCAAACTAAAATTACCTAGGAAAGGGAAGATATTTCAGACTATTGATGAGATTCAGGAAAATATGATGAGGCAGCCAATACCTATTTCAACAAAAGGTTTTGCGGAGTGTTTTGAACAGTGGAAGAGACACTGGGAGAACTGTGTGAGGTCCCACAGTGCCTACTTGAAGGGGACTGAGGAGTCGTTTTCCTATGTACAGTGTTTCTTATATCTTCTATCTTATTCAATAAATGTCTCTATATTGACAGGCCTATATAACATAATAGAATGTTTGAAGTCTTGTCCCAATTCAGACACACTGAGGAAGTCACATTAACTCATTGTACCACTATTTATTTATTTTTTGCTTTTATGTGAATAAGGACAGTGTATCTGGCTTTTCTACCTCATTAGGTTTTAGTGAGGATAAATGAGAATATGTCCTGAACATATTTTGTAAACCATGGGAACATCACATAGTTTCAACAAATTTTTATGATCTGACAAAATAAAGCACAACATGAATCTCACAACACAAATTTGCCCTGAAACTTAACTCAAAGCAATATTAATGATGTTGTGAGTTTCATATAATAGCCTTGCATAACATTCTCAATATTATCCCCCAATTTAGTTCTTAAATTGACACTAATACACTGTTCAGAATGAATGACTCTTGTATGGACTCAATAATGGCTGAGGAAACAAAGTTAAATTGAAATCCAGCGAAGACTTTTCTTTTGGGGAATGCGATTATTTGTGCAGGTGTTTCTCTTTCAGATGATTTTTAAAGAGAGATTTAATACCTGGGATGCTAAGAGAATGGAGATCTGATCTGTCCTTTAGAAGTCATTCCTAAATATTAGATAGTGTCATGAGGCCTTTGACAGCTGCTCAATTACCGTCAATAATTGGGCTAACCTAGCACTTGAACATCACCACACATCCTTGCAAGTTCTGCTTCTGTGATTAAATCCCTAATGATCTGGCTGTGACAGTTACCGTGTTAGATTGTTCTTCACATATTTACTGCTTAGAATGTACTTGGAAAGCATTTCAATACTATTTTGAAGATATTTTATTGTGCCTTTTGATTTTTATGTCTATAAAATATTTTTAACAAAGCAAAAATTGGCTCCTTAATTAATAGCCTGAGACAACAGATCTATTGCTGTGACAATCTGATCATTAACAAAATAATAATATCTACCCCATTTTTAAGAAGAAAAAATTGAGTTAATGGATTATGACAGACACAATATTGTTTACGAAATAATTAGGTAATAAAATAGAGTAATTATCAGGCTGTCACACTGTAAACTGATTGTTCTGTGTATGAAAGGTTGCAGCTTCTTGTCTTCTCATTTGAAATACACACTGCGTATAGGGTCATAAATTGTGCCTTCTTAGTCACAATGTCTAAAATGTTTGCATAAGAACAGTAACAGTGCAAAAGTATCTCAACAGCTGAAAGTATATTTGGGTACTTTTACATGGATTTTCTCTTGTTTTAATTAATTTATCTTAAAACAACAATTTATAAATTGTCAATTGCACAGTTATAGACAGACAACAAAATAATATTTATAGTGGTACAAATGCTTATCTAATCTAAATGTCAAAAATGAGGGAAAATGTTAAATTTATTTATTGAAATATTGAACATGAAATACTTTCAAAATTCTTATGAAAAGAATATATTTCCAATGTATTATTAACTGATAAAGTGACTCTCAGATAAAACGTATTTAGTGTGAAACAATGCCACGATAAAAAATAGCAGCAGTTATCTCTGTATTGAGTGTCCATTTATGTTCTTCTGTATAATTCTTTTTATCTCAGCTTTATCAATAAACACATTACTTTTAAAATAAAAGACAGAAAACCTTCTTTGATATAGTATTTTTCAAAATTTAATATTTATAAGTGCTCAGACAATTCCACTAAATGTATATGTTAGATTCCTGATGAAACTTAATTATTTTATTTATTTTTGTGACATATAATTTAATACTGCCCCTCATTCAGAATTAAAAAAAAATCTTTCAACATTGACTTCTTTTTCATTAGTGTCCAGAAGTCTTTGTTATGCCAATTGGAGAAGGTGCCTAGGACATTCCTTATTGTTTGGGAGCATACAATGCATCTTTTTGGGTGGCAATCAAACTTACGTATTTACTGCAGTTTTCCGGAGGCTATTTCTATATACCTTAAAGTCCGCTGCCTCTCTACAATGTAGTACACAGCAAGTACAATGGATCCCTTGAGCATTTTCTCATAGAATTAATCACTTCCCTCTAAAGCATATTCTTTGAACAGAAAAATGTTTAGAATACTATCACTAGTTTTGATAAGAATGGTTGATGTAAGACACTCATATATGGTTTGTGGTAGTGGCATGACACACAGACGCAGCAAATCCCAAACTAGGAAAACAATGATCCATGATAGTAGTCAAATGTTCTTCCATGGGCCCTGCAATGACTCCTAGTTAGGCCAAATATGAGCTAAATAGTAATGACTGGAGCATATGTGGATGCCTCAGGAAAGCTGGCCCCCCAGATCATAACAAAGTGAGTGGTCTGATTTAGACTGGTCAGTGAAAATTTTGGCAAGTGAAATCACTGTAGGCTTTCTTAAATTAATTTAACACTATATATTATAATTATAATCTATAATTAATATGTATAATCTATAATTATAATATACATGCCCAAAGTACATGCAACAATATAAAATCTCTAGATTCAAACATAGATGATACAGCATTGCTTGGAATTACCAGTAACTTGAAACAAACAGAATTATGTTAAAATTTATATTTATTTTTCTTTGTGTGGCATTCAAGAGCTTTGCAGTAGCTGTTGAGAAATTGATACTTGTCTATGGACTTTGATTAATTAGGAAGAAGAAATTAGAAAAGTCAGAGAAATTAATAAGTATTGTACAAATATTTTGAAAAAGAAGGTTTTGAAAGAGAAAAAGTATGAAAGGGAACACATTTTTATTTTAAGTAATAAGCATATTGATAAAGAGTAGAAAAAAGAATCACACAAGCGTTAACAAGATTTAGTTACAGATTATTTTACAATGTATATTTTTGCTATGGAATATAAAAATTAAAATTGAAGTTTGATTGACAGTAATATTTTTTTGGTTTTGGTGCTTGAATTAAATGTCTGTAATGTACATAAAGGGAGGAAATTATAAGAAATAAAAGATAAAATAAGAAACTAGTGAAGAGCATAGTCATATTGTTTTCTTTTGATGTTTGATACAAGTTTGTCTCAAATCCGCACACTCAAGCATGTTAAAATCTGCCCTGAGTTTATATTGAGGGTGTTGACAGATGGCAACATAGGCGGCTCCTGAACTGCCCTTCTCCTGGGAAACACAGAATGTACAGCTACAGATACAATTATAACCTATAAAGAAATTCAGAAATGAGCTGAGTGACTCCTAGTATTGGGTAAATAAGAGAACACCCACATCAAAATTGGTAGAAAAGGCAGAGACACACTCTCCCCATATACCTGGTACACAGTACGGTGCTATACAATTGGGAGGGAACTTCCAACACCCAACTTCTCCCTGAGGAGTGAAGGAGTGTAGTGCATGTTTAGCGACCTTCCTTTGGACACTCTCCCCCAAAGAGTAAACCCCTAAAGCATCTAGCTCTGAAAGTCAACAAGACTTATGACCACCAAACCCACCAAACTGTAGCATATAAAGAAGCAGTTGTCATCAGATACACGAAGACTTCCCATAGCTATTTCCCCAGGTCTCAAGGCAGAGAAGCAGGCAAAGGCACCTATCTCCAAGTCCTTCCCTGAAAGTGGACCATCTACGTACTTTGAAACCTGCTGTCTGAAGGTGCAGGTTTCTAATTTTACACAAATTTCAGGGCTGGATGCACTCCTCTTCAGAAACCAAGAAACTGTCAGACACCTTCTTGGCCATCTCCCTAGGCCAGCTGCAAGTTACCAGTATCTCGCTGGAATGAATTTTTACATATATCTGTGACAAATCTTTTGCAACTTCCAGAGCAGTTAATCAAGAAAAAGAAATAAAAGACATTCAAATTGGAAAAGAAGGAGTAAACTCTCTATTCGAAGGTCATATGATCTCTAAGGAAACGATAAAGACTCCAATAAAAATGTATAGAACTGATTAATTATTTCAGCGAAATTGCAGAATACAAACTCAATATTAAAATATTGCATTTCTATACATTAGCAATGGACTAGAAGAAAGAGACATTAAGAACATAGTCCTGTCTACAATGTCATTAAAAATAAAATGTTTATGGATAAATTTATCCAAGGATATGAAAAATCTATACATTGAAAACTATAAGATATTAATGAAACAAAGTGAAGAAGATACAAGTAAATGGAAGGGCATTCTTTGCTCATTCATTCACAAATTGAAATAATTAATATTGTTAAAATGCCCATACTTCCCAAAGAGATCTTCAGATTCAATCCAATCTGTATCAAAATTCCAATAGTACTTTTTACAAAACCAAATAAAAAAATCCTAATTTTTAATGATATCACAAAAGACCCTGAATAGCCAAAGCAATCTTGAGAAAGAACAATACTGGAAGCATAACAATTTCTGATTCCAAACTATGTTACAAAGCTATTGTAATCAAGACATGTGGTATCAGCATAAAAACAGACATAGATCAATGGGACGGAATAAAGACCCCAAAGATACACCATGTTTATATAGTCAATTAATTTACAGCAAAAGAGACAAAAAAATTGGGAAAGCATAGTCTTTTCAACAAATTATGCTCACAAAATCAAATAACCATATGGAAAAGAATGAAGCTTGGTGTCTATCTTACACCAGACGTAAGTATCAACTCAAAATCAATTAAAATATTTAAGGTAGAATCTGAAAATGCAAAAGCCCTAGAAGAAAACATAGGAGGAAATGTCATGACATTGGTCTTAGCAATGATGTTTTTGGATTTGACACCAAAAATAAAGGCAACAAAAGCAATAATAAACAAGTAGGACTACATAAAAAATAAAAACAACAACAACAACAACTTCTATTCAGCAAAAGAAACCATCAGTAAAATGAAAAATCAACCTATGGAATGAAAGAAAGTATTTATAAACCCACATAATTCAATAAAGATTAATATCCACAGTTACATAGAGCTCACACCACTCAATAGCAAACAAACAGACAACCTGATTATAAAATGGGAAAGTGAACTGAGTACCCACTTTTCCAAGTAGACTTTCAAATGGCTAGCAGAGACATGAAAAAGTGTTCAACATCACTAATCATGGAGGAAATGCAAACAATAACTACAATGAGATATCACAATGAGATGTTAGAGTGGCTACCATCAAAAAAAAAAAAAAAAAAGAAGAGATAACAAATGCTGGAGAGGATGTGGATAAAAGAGAATCATATATTTTGCCGGTGAGAATGTAAATTGGTGCAGCCACTATGGAGAACAATTGGAGGTTCCTCAAAAAATTAAATTAGAACTACTCTATGCTCCAGCAATTCCACTTCTGGGTATATCCAAAATAAATGAAACTGTTATATTAAAGAGATATGTGCATCAACAAGTTCATTACATTATTAATTTACAATAGCCAACATATGGAACCAACCTAAGTGTTTGCCAATGGATGAGTAGATCAAGAAAATGTGGTAAATATCTACAATGGGATATTTTTCAACTTTAAAAAAAAAAAAAAGAAAAGAAAGAAATCCTGTCACTTGTGACACTATGAAGTTGGAGAACATTATACCAAGTGAAATAAGCCAGACAAAGACAGATACTGCATGGTATCACTTATATGTGGACTATATATAGACTCCTAGAAACAGAATAGGAAAGTAGTTGTCAAGAGTTTGGTGGGGGAAATGGAAATAGGGAGAGATTGGTAAAAGGACACAAACATTCAGTTATTAGATGAAATACCATCTGTGGATCTAATGTATAATATGATGACTACAATTGATAACACTGTATTTTGTAAGGTAAAGATGTGAAGTGATTAATGTGTTAATTCAATGGAAGGAGGCCTTTTATATTTTGATATTTTACATACTTTATCTTGCAATTTTATGTGCCAATTAAAAATCAGTAAACTAAAGAAAATCTTCCCTGATTTTCTGTACCGTGTTTATGGATGATTGACCCTGGTCATTGTTTCAGGGCTCGAAATGGAACTATTTCTTCTTTAATTTATGTTTCCCCTTTCACTCTTTTGTCATCTAATAAATCAAGAAGGCATAGAACCTATATTATCACCCTTGATTGTCTTAAACATGAATCTCTAGGAGTATATTTATATAAAATGAAAGTTGCTGCCTTCTGATGCAGCAAATTTGGAAACATTTGCCCTATGAAAACATGACCTATATGAATCATTAATGACTAGGGGGAGATCCCCTGCTAAGAAAATAAATGAACTGCTTTCTGCTGAGTGGGAAACCCTGCCTTTGGTCACAGGCAAGGGGAGAAAATCAGGCATCAAACAAGTTCATCTGAAAATAGGAGTCTGTTTAGAATTTTCAGGAAGAAGATTTATTTTGCTTTATTTTTCCAATCATTTCAAAAGGTCAATATCACGAGTGCTACCAGCATCTGCAAACATTAACTAGAATTGCTGCAATATAATACATTATGTGAGGAAACAAGAAATGGAGGTCAAAGAAGCAAATCTTTTATTTATTATTTGTTTTTACCTAATTAATAATAGAACATTCTAAACTTATACTGAACATGGTTTAGAATACCACATATAATTATAGAAAAATTAAAGATCATGATATAGAAAAATATTTTGGAAAACTCTCTTGGTATACTGTGAGGTCAGCACAATTGACCTCTGTTCTAGATTTTGCTACTCCACCAAAACATTTTACTGGTAACTTCTAAGATTTTGCTGGTACCTCAAAACTTTTATTTTAAGGTACTGTAACAGTCATGGCTCCTTTGGGAGAAGAAAAATCACATTAGGAATTTTAAACAGTGTGATTTCAAAGAGTGAAGTGATTTTATAGGAACTAGAAATCCAAAAGAGCCAACAGGGAGAACTGAGCTCATCCAGAGACAATAGCTGATGAAAACAGAGGTGGGGGAAGAGGTGGTAACAGAAGAAGTCGGGAATCCTTGGTGAGGCCCTGCGTGTGGTGCTGGTGTTCTGGTCTCTGAAGAAGATACTTACTAGTTGCTGGTGCCTGAAATGGAGGGTGATGGGGCTAATAGTGGGATTGGCAAAGGAGCTGGTGTTGGGGCCAGCTCTCTCTTTTGGAGCACTACTGGCTTGAAAGGAGAAAATAAGAAGCAAAGAAAATAAGAACAAATAAACAGGAGGCAGATTTTTCCTCCCCTCTTTCATCCTTCTCTCCATTGTCTCCTATCAACGTTGGAGTGGGTATATGGGTTGAGAAATATAGTCTGCAAAGTCAGAGCATCAGCATCTCAGAACAGAGTATAAAGGATGGATTCGAAGCTGAAAGACAATGGGTAACTGCGTAGCAAAATTACTAACTGCAAAGTAATTTTCAGGGGATTTTAATCTGTTATTTTATGTGGAATATCTATTGAGCTTTCTAGGTTTCTTTGTGAAAAGTAATTAACTTCAAGGTCATGTTACTAAATATTTTGTTTCTAATGGGAAATACAACTGAATAGTAATACAAATTGATGTTTTCTCAGGAATGATCATTTTTTAAAGAATTTATTATTAATGTAGAATGCATATTTTTGCAGGGAGCAATGATTTCATTCCATTTCTTTAAATTGGAAAAAGCATCTAATGTCCATGTTACAATCTGCTTTGAAATATGTCCTTCGGCATTTCTGTATCCATTTTCCTATACCTCCTCACTAAAACACATAGCTTTTCTCATTTTACCTTCTACTGTACAAAGGGTATGGCCTATAGAATAAATAAGGAAGGTAGTCTTAAATGAAAAAATTTCTTCTTGTGTAGTCTGCTCTTAACATTTTGTTTCAGTGTATGTGTGATTGATGCTGTTATTTTAACACTTAGAATGAAGAATAGGCTTACGAATGCCTTTCACTCATGAAAAAAAAAAACCCCAAAAATATAATAGAAAAAGAAAAAAAGAACTTCTTGTTTTCTCTTATCCTGAATCTATTGGCATTGTTCAGTGTTCACTTGTAAAAAGCAAGGCATGCTTAATGTTCAGGGACACTTGGAAAATCTCAACACATCTACCTAAAAATATTTTTAACAAATAATTAAAAGAATGTTTTCAATTTTGGATGAGATATGTCTAATTCATTGTCAAAAATTAATGTGTAAAATGAACATCTACAAATATGAAAGTCAAACTATTTTTTCTCTGTAGCTTTTGTTACAAAGTTTACTGAAGACTCAGGCAGTATTCCACATATTAAAAATTTTAAGAGAAGCAAAAATGTTACTAATTTTCTGTCTGCAGTTCTGCATTTGTGTCTATCATTTTTATTGATGTCGCTTGGAGTCTCTTGGATAAATCGACGGAGAAAGTTGCTTGTATGTATCATCTAAGGCTAATTTATATTGGAAAGGTTATAAATGCATTTGAACTCTTTATGGGACTCCATGTTATGGACTGAATATTAGCATTTCCCCCAATTCGTACATTGACACTGTAATCCCCAATGTAGCTGTGTTTGGAGATGGGGTTTCTAAGGAAGTGATTAAAGTCTAATGAAGACGTAAGGGTGAAACCCTGATAGAATTAGTGTTTTGATACAGAGATGTCAGTGAGCACAGCCTCTCTGTCTCTGTTAGTCCATCTCTGTATATCTCCCTGCGAATCCATACAGAAGGTCATATGAAGACATAGGAAGAAGATAGCTATCTTCAATTCACAAAGAAAGCTCTCATCGAAACAGTATTGGCCAGCACCTTCATGTGCACTTTTTCAAACCTCCAGAACTGAGAAAAAGAAATGTCTGTTGTTTAAGCCACTCAACTTGCAGTATTTTGTTATGGCAGTCCAAGCAGACTCATACACCGTGGAACACAAAATAGGGGTATTTCGTAGAACACAGGCTACATTGCACTGAATAAGCCAAGTAATATGCCCAGATCTGTACAATTTGTAAAAGGAAAAATTAAAATTGTATATTCATCTATGTGAATTTTATAAATTGATTTCAATGTCACCATGTGTTATTAAACAGTTTATGATGCCCAATTCTTAGTAGCCTATATTGAGTCATATAATCACAGAAAATGTTCATTCTGTGATCATGTGTTATAGAATATTTTGAGAGAGAGAACACATTTTAAAAAATATATTTAGTTGATTCTTAATATTAAGTTTTTGAATTGGTTATACTGAATTTTGAGATATCATTAAATATATTTTATAGAATACATTTAATACATATAAATAGCTAAATGTTTAATATTTTAAAATTTCAATGATCTCCTAAATCAATAGGTAAAAGAAAAACAACCAATGTTAGTAAATATTATGAACTGGTAGCTCCTATAATAATACACATGGCCAATGGACATATGCAATTATTCACATTTTATTATAAATTGATAAAAAGTAAACAAATAAAATATATAATTTTTACTTATTACATCATCACAAGGTAAAGATGCATAATATATAATTCTGACAAACTTAAGAGACTGGACTGGGATGTTTACTTATGCTAAAAATATGAATTAGAAGATTATCATTGCAAGGTAATTGAGTAGTGGTTATGCTTTCTTCCAATGTGTTTATATCTGACTAAGGCTTTAATTTTTAGAAATATATTCCTTAAAAATAATTGAATGTTTGTAAAAATAATATAAAATAATTAGCATTGATTGAAAGTTGAATTTTTTTCTTTTTTATTGTTGTTCAAGTACAGTTGTCTCCATTTTGCCCCTCCCCCTCCCCCACCTTCCTACACATTCTCAACCTCCCACTCTCAATCCTACCTCCACTTTGGCTTTGTCCATATGTCCTTTATACATGTTCTTTGACATCCTTCCTCCACTTTCTTAAATGGCTGTTAAGGAGATACTAGTAATCTCGTGAAATGGGAAAATACTCATTAGCCATTGAGCATTCAGAAAACATGAAAAAAATAATTTAGATTTTTTCAATAGGAAATTTATAGTGGAGTATATTTACTGAAATGTTGTCCCCTAGTACTTGATAAGATTAACTACCTTCCTAAATAAAGTAGAATTTAGTATTTAAAAAATAGCAAACAAGGGAATGCCACAATCTCATATTTTAATCTTCACAAGATGGAGATCAAGGTCATAAACCAAATTAAAGGAAGCCTAAAATTGCTTTTCCCCAACTCTCCACCCAAAGTGAGATTTCGGAATGATATCTTAACCTTGAAAATCCCCACAAATGACACCAGGTTGCTTAGAATACCTCAGAGGATACTGTCACCTTTTCCATCTCTGGCTGGCCGATAATGAAAACGCCTGTGAATGAGATGTGCGCCGACTGAGAGGGCCATGTGGGGCTGAAACTTTCTGATAAAAGTATAAACTCCAAGCATCTTAAATGAATTGTGAAAGCACTGAATACATTGAACTGATAAGCTATCTCACTAATGGAATTAGATGTTGCCTCTGTTTAGCATGGTGAATCCTTCAGATACTTGCGACTCAAAGTATGATTATAACATAGGGACACTGGCATCATCTGGGACCTTGTGACCAATGTCGAATCATGGGCATCCTTCTACATTTTACCAAGATCCCCATGCAATTTCTATGACATTAATGTTTTAAAAAACTACTGTAAAGAACATTAAATGTTGTATGATACCATTTCTGTTAAGATGCTTGCATAAAGCTGAGGCATCATACCCTTTCACTCACAGACTCTGTCTACACAACAAAAATGATCAAGCAGCATTTTCAGAGGTGTGTAAAAAGACAGAATTTAGGTAAGGGAGTAAGGGGAAAAAAGGAGAATTTGTACCAAAGTCTAAGAAAAATATCCTGTTAGCAAGATGGAGAGTTTTGACAACAAGCTAAACATTAAAACAA
The DNA here is from genome assembly GCA_004027475.1 of Anoura caudifer. Taxonomy (NCBI): domain Eukaryota; kingdom Metazoa; phylum Chordata; class Mammalia; order Chiroptera; family Phyllostomidae; genus Anoura; species Anoura caudifer. The sequence goes on from PVKU01003174.1 coordinate 48,054, forward strand.
GAAAATGAAAGAGCATAATTTGCAAAATTCAAGAAACTGTTTTAGTCAATACTAAGTCATCCAAAAATAGAAGAAAAATTTTTACAAGGGACTTGTAATCATTTAATAAGGACATTGATTTATAAAATGAAAGTGTCAAGACCTGATACTTCCACAAGCCAGTGAGATGACCACAGACACTGGATAGCTGTGGGAAAAAAAATTTACAATAATGCATAAGTAATTCATGTATTGCAAATAGCACACAACAGAGCAGATGTAGTTGAAAATGGAACCACTGACACAGAGAAGCAAATAACTATTAAAAATATGTGAATGCAGTGGAAGAAGACCAAGATCAAAGCCATTAAATGAATCACACTAGATAAGAGAACAATGATCCAACATGAGAATTACCATCATCATTGATGTAGAAAACCCATTAGAATTAACAAAAATCCTACATGGATGAAATTTTCTCAGAAATGAAGTTTTAAATGTATCTGCAGAATAATACAATACCTCAACCAGACAGTTAATTCTATGATATCTGAATATGTCTCATGGGAAATTCGGAGATCTGAAGCTGCTATTTTTGCAAAGTTCCGATAGCTGACTCAGACTTCCTTCAGCTCAGCTCTCTGACAATCCTCAGTATAGCTTTAGCAATACCTTTATCTCATTCTATAGAAATTGTATATGTATATTTTCCCCTCACCTAGAATATTAGCTTTTTGTGAAACTACCTTATACAACATGTTCATATCTGCATCCCGAATTACTAGTACAGTACCTGCAATATCAGAAAGTTATGCTTGAATGAAAGAATCATTTCCTATTATCATGATGACATCAAGGATTTAGAAATCCAATCTGCAGTTAATATTTTTCCTAGACGGAATAAGACAACCGAAATCTGAACCATCGACTATTGGTGTGACATCTCTTTCATACTTGCTACTCCAGGTTTTAGAACTTTCACTTACAATGTATTTAGTAAGTCTCTTTTCCAAAAGCATACCACTCCAGCAGTGCTGATGCCAGAGGACTTCCTTGCATAGCATCAGTCTGTGCTGAAGCAAGCCCTTCCTCAGGAAGGCTGTGGCCTTGTATTAGGCTTAGGTCATTAACATAGACTCTTGTTTTTCATTGATTCAGCTTGACTGTCACAACATTATCTTTTCTAACAGGTATTTAGTCTCCAGAGAGGAGGCACCTTTAAGGACAGAATGGATTATGACTCCCCAAAGGCCTCATGCTCAGAAAACTGTCATTGTTTGTGTAAGAAGCTCACTGAAAGGCTTTGTTTTCGGGAATTGCTTTCATACCCCCTGATTCAAATACATGAAACCTAAAGGATGAAAAGCAAGATTAACACAGAAAAGATTAGCATGAAACACATTATAATCAAATGGCCAAAAGTCAAAGGATTTTGAAAGCAGCAAAGAGAAAAGAGACTCCTCAAACACAAGGGAATCCCCTTTAGGCTATCAGTGGGTTTATCTGCATAAATCTTTTATGCTAGGAAGAAGTGAGCCAATGTATTCAAAGTGCTCAAAGTCAAATCTGATAACCAAGAATACAATACCCATCAAAGCCACCCTTCATAAATAAAAGCAGACATTCTCAGACAAACAAAAGCTGAGGGAGTTTTCACAATAAGACATGGTTCACAAGAAATGCTGAAGTGAGAATTCCAAGTTGAAACAAAAGGATGCTAAGCAACAATGTGAAAACATATGGAAATACAAAACTCATTGTTAAAGGTGAATGCACAATCAGACTCAAAATAATTTAATACTAGAATGATGGTGTGTAAGTCACTTTTAACAGCAGTATAAAAGTTAAAACACAAAAGTATTAAACATGACTATAGCTATAATAATTACATAATATATAACACAATATAAAATATGTAAATTGTGGTATCAATAGAAAAAAAATGTTGGACAGTGAGAGACATAAAAGTAGGATTTTTCTATGTGATTGGAGTTGAGTTTTTATCAACTTACACATAGGTTGTCATAATCATAGTATGTTTTATGTAAACTTCATGGTAACCACTAAGAAGCAACATCTAATAAATGCATAAAAAATAAAGATAAAGGAATGAAAGCATCCCACTACAGAAAATTATAAGATCACAAAAGAAAAAAGCGAGAGAAAACTTAAGGCCCAAAGGACCTATGAAATAATAATGAAGAAGGTATTTTGGAGGTGGTGGATATATTTTTGGTATAGATCTTGATGTTTTCATAGATCTCCAAACTCATCAAGTTGCATACATTAAACACATACAGCTTCTTATATGTCAATCCTTTCTCAATGTTTTTTAGTAAAGAGGTACAGAGCAAAATACATCACAGAGAAACTATCAAAAAACAAGGAGAATCTTGAAAGTAGAAAGAGAAAAAATGACTTTATGGCATATGGGTTTTATCTCAAAGAATGTTATTGAAGCAAGAATGGGTTGGACAAAGGAGCATAAAATACAAAAATGTCAAAAAAGAGAATTACTTGTAAGAGTTACAAACTTAAATGACATTTTTAGTAGCTTAAAATATTTTCTATGAGTAGATCAATCGAAGAATGACTGAAGTATTAATTAATTCAACTTATAATTAATAATTCTGAATTTACCTCAGCTTGCATTATGAAAATATTTACTCATTTCCTCTTGAGTATTATTTCATCTGCTATTTGAGGACTACCCAAAAAGATGCAAATTAAACTAAAAGCAAATACCTAACATGTTTAGAAATGCATCGAAAGAAAAATGTATTTCTTTTAGAAAAGTGTTCTACTGGCATAAAAATGGAATAATGCATTGAGATTCAAGGATTTTTCCTATCGCCTTTCAATATGCTATTTTTTTCTTTGTAAAAAGGTTTGAAATAAGCTCTAACATCGTAAGCACTCTTTCAAAAGTACCTGGGAGCTTTTCAACATGGAAATGGAACTAAACATAATATTTAGAAAATAGTTGCTTGCCTCCACATGGAACCAAAATACATCCATCTTTTAAGGACATACTACATTTAGGAGCTTCCACATTTTAGTTTGAGAAAATTTCCTTTTCAACTATATGCTCTAGTAACCTTGAGATACAAAAACAAGAGACTATTCTAGAAATTGAATAAATAACCAGTTCTTAATCCATTTTTGACAGTTCAGCAGACTTAACAATAAAAGCTACACCTTAAATCCTTTTTTAGGACAAGTTAATTTCCATGAAAAATTGTATTATTCTTTTGTTCAATGTTCTTATGGTGAACAATAAAATCCTTGGCACGGTGGCTGCAATAACATATTAGAAATGAAAGACAGACTCAAGACTAGATTTTAACATTAAACCCCCATGAGTCTAAATACCTATGGAATTATAATAAAATAATAAGTGCATTTCATAAGTTTATAAACATATTTTAACCTCTCCTTTACTAAGTTAATTACAAAATTGAACAATTGTGTTATAATTTAATAGATTACTATGTGTGAGGCTCTTAATTTCTTCAAACAATAAACATGATAAATATTTTCTATTATATCATTTGTTCTTTGAAAATCAGTAACAAGTATCATGCAAATATTTTTTTTCTTAAAATATAACATATCTTTTGGTAGTTAGTTAATAACAGGTTTTGTGAAAGAATTATTTTATTTTAATCTTTTGATTTGATTTAATATTGGAATCAAAGCTTGAGTTTAGGCTAACATTTTTTACATATGTAGAATTTTTAAGAATCTAAATTATATCTTTGGTTTGGTGTATGTGTTAATACATATTTAATATGTATATATGTATACACATATGAATTCCCATGGGTAATGAAATACAAAAATAATTTAAAAATTAAACACAGTTTAACTCTTTTATGAACTATATATGCAAAGGGTAGGACTTCTTTCTTTCTTTCTGTTGCCTGGTATTCCATTGAGTAAATGTAGCAGTTTTTTTATTCCACACGCATATGGATGGGTACTTGGGCTGTTTCCAACATTCAGGTATTTTAAATTGGGTTGCTATGAACATAGGTGTACATACATTTTTGAATTGGTGTTTCAGGATTCTTAGGGTATTTTTCCAGCAGTGGAATCATTGGGTCATAAAGCAGTTCCATTTTTAATTTTTTGAGGGAATTCCATACTGTTTTCCACAGTGGCTGCACCAGTCTGCCTTCTCCCCAACAGTGCACCAGGGTTCCCTCTTCTCCACGTCCTCACCAGCACTTGTCGTTTGTTGATATATCAACGGTAGCCATTCGGGCTGGTGTGAGGTGATATCTCATTGTGATTTTAATTTGCTAGTGATGCTGAGCATTTTTCCATATGTCTATGGGTCATATGTCCAAGTTCATATCTGTATGTACTTGGAGTAATGTCTATTCATGCCCTTTGGCCATGCTTTTTAATTGGGTTGTTTGTCTTCCTGGTGCTTACTCATATGATTTCTTTATATATTTTGGAGATCTAACTCTTGTCTGGTGTATCATTGCCAAATATGTTCTCCCATACAGTCAGTTCACTTTTCATTTTGATGGTGGTTTCTTTAGCCATGCAGAAACTTTTTAATTTGATGTAGTCCCATTGGTTTATTTTGTTTCCTTTATTCCCCTTGCCATAAGAGATACATTGACAAAAATAATGCTCTGTAGGATGTCTGAAATTTTACTGCCTATGTTTTCCACTAGGACTTTTATGGTATCATGACTTATATTTAAGTCCCTTATCCATTTAGAGTTTATTCTGGTGTACGATATAAGTTGGTAGTTCAGTTTCTTTTCTTTTCTTTTTCTTTTTTTTTTTTTTTTGTATGTGTACCTGTCTAGTTCTCCCAACAACATTTATTGAAGAGATTGCTTTTACTCCATTGTATGCTTATATCCCCTTTGTTGAATATTAGTTGACCATGGAGATATGGGCTTACTTCTGGGCTTTCTCTTCTGTTCCATCAATCTATGTGTCTGTTCTTATGCCAATAGGATCCTCTTGTGATTACAGTCACCTTGTAGTAGAGTTTAATATCAAGTATTGTGATCCCTTCAACTTAATTCTTCTTTCTCAGGATTTCTGAGGCTATTCAAAGTCTTTTTTTTTTGGTTCCATATAGATTTTTGGAATATTTGTTCTACATCTGTGAAGGAAGTTGTAACTTGTGCAACAGGATGAATGGAACTGGAGATTATTATGCTAAGTTAAATAAGCCAGTTTGGTGAAGGGCAAATGCCACATGACCTCGCTTATAACTGGAATCTAATGAACAAAATGAACTACTGAGAAAAATAGAACCAGAGACATGGAAAGACGGAGCTGACTGATAGCTGTAGGAGGTGAGGAAGGTAGAGGGAATAGAGGAAGGAAGGGGAAGGGAATAGTCAAAAATATGTATGAATGACACATGGACATGGACAAAGGAGAGGTGATTGGCTTTGGCCAGAGGAGTACGATGGATGGAGGGGGGCAAAAGGGAAAAATTGGGGCATCCATAATAGAATGAGCAATAAAAATTGCATATGGCCAAAATTTTGTGGAATACAAAAAGTAAAGAGAAAGCGAAAGAGTTCAGTTAACTTCCATGCAGTTTCTTATTTAAATATACGTGAGCTGAGTGATTCACTGGCTATTAACTGTTTCTTTTTTAGTTCTTTTCTGTGACAATCACCATTAATTACATTGAAGATGATAACTTTATTTTTCCATAAAATTTGTCTTTCCTGGACATGTCAGCTTCATATTTTAGTATCAATTCAAAACAAGAAAAAGCAGCATGCTTACATGTTTATATATTGTAATACTAGCTGTTAATTGGTTATTTACAAAGTTATTTATTTAAATTTAGCTAAGTAATAGTTTATTCATCATAGTTTTGGCATAGTTGTAATTATCACTATTATAACAATCACATACTATTGTTATTCTGTTAATCATTTTACTTATTATAAACCATTTCAATGAAAGTCAAGAAGTCAGTGCTATAAAAAATTTAGAGTACATATAATTATAACTTGGTTTAGAACCTAAACTTTATGGAAAACTGGGATATACTAATTGTTGGTTTTAGAAGACAAAAAGGAAGACAGCATGGTATAGAAAGCCACATGATTTTTAAGTCCTTAGTTTAAAAAAATGCATTAACTTTCAAAAATAACAGCTTTGAGTGAAAACATATATGGTACAGTGAGTACTATGAAGGTGTCAACCCTGTTTTTGAACACAGTGAGGAAATTGTGTCATTTAAGAGGTATGCTTTTGCAGACTGAGGACTTTTATAATATAATTTAAATTGTGATTCCTTAAACTAAATAAAACTTGATTCAGTGAGAAAGTTCAGTTTACAGAATGTGACACTTGACACTTCCTAGCAGGATCTCAAATCCATGCAGAGTTTACAGTAAATGAGCAATCCTAATCAAGAGATGTTGAATTTTCTGATAAAAATCCCCCAAACAACTAATCATTTCATTTTAGTCACTTTTTAGAGACTAAATTTTCCCCCAGGATGTGACTCCTATAACATAAATGTTACTTAGATTATTTATTCAGCTTATGAAATGTCCTTATCATTTAGTATAAAATGAAAATGTTATGTTTATCCTTTAATAATTACTAATTCTTTTGATTTGTGTCTATGAATTTAGAAAACAATTAATAATTAATGAAGGATGTGAAGAAGTAGTTTGGTTCTCTGATAATATCACTTTTAAGTCAACTCTTCCATGCGAGGTGTCCCTGCCCTGAACCAGTGACTGGGCTCCCTGCCCAGGCTTGACAGCCCATGGCCACGTGCAGCTCCGCCCCATTAGTGCCCCATTACCTCTACGTGGACACCTGTATCGTGGCCCTACCAGAGTCGAGTTTGGAATGACTTGTTTGGGGAGGGAGTAGGAGGAAGAAAAGGAAGAGGAAGAAGTAAAACCTGATTTTTAAAAATACCATCTAGGTTACTTCCCATACTTTCTCCTATTCTAAAAAAAAATATATTTTAGGGAGCTCTAGACTACTGTTACTTTTGTGTATCTAGTAGCTTTTGATTTAAAAGTTCCCTGATTTGGGATCTTTCACTTTTATAGTCATGAACTTTAAGACCCTAATGATGATGATCCAAAGCCTCACGGAGGAAACCTGGCGGCAGCAACATGAACTGAAATTTAGTGAAAGTAAAATAAATCAGATACGTTTCACTTTTGCCCCTCTGCATATTTAAGAATAGGCAGAGGGGCATATTCTAGAATAAGGAAACTAAGAAGTTTTAGGGCCAGCAAAACATGCCTTGATTGCTTTTGGACAGAGTGACAGCATACTAGAAAACACACCAAGGGAAAAATGCAAAAGGAAATACAAACTTCTTCTTAAACACAATATTTCGGCTTATGCCACTTTTCTTGAACCAATTCATAATTAAAGAGTCTCCTGAAAATCACAAGTATCAATTATGAAACTATTTACTCAGGTAACATTTTTTATGGTGCTTGACTAAAACATATATTAATTTTTTCTCTCTAACATTGTACTCTAAAATTTGTCAAAATTCTAATTTTGAATGTAGTTCCTATTATAAATGTCACTGGTGGAAAGAGATTAATAGAAAGTAAGAAATCAAGCTTCAAATTCTTAGCTAGTCCTCATGTGTATTATGTTCCCGTGGTTGTGAAAGGGAACAAGCCAGGTAGGGGCCACAGGTGTGCTAATGATCAAAATTCATTTTCATTATTGATGTACAAGATCTTCCTAAATAAGAAATGAAAACACGTAGGTGCTATATTCCCTATGATAGCATTTAAAAGCTTGGTAGGCAACCTGTGAGCTATTTACAATACTAATGCTATCACTGTGTAAAAAAAAGTGCTATATTTGAGAGATAGCTTGCAAATGACTTCCTTTAATATTTCAGATATTGCATTAAGCAAAAACAAATTTTTCTTTAAAAACAAAATAACATGCTTCAAAGTTTAAATTATTTATAAAGAAGGAAAAAATAACCCATGATTTGGCATACATTTTTTGTTACTTTGAAAATTAGTCTGTTTCTCAAGTGAAGAACATAAAACATCTTGTATGTTTTACAGTTTTATTATATGCATTTTAAGTGCATTAATTTGTAGGTTATAAAATTCTAGGTCTGTAACAGGAACATAGGTCACTATGAAAGCTAATACTCAATGGGGAGGTGCCTATGTAAAGGAAAGTGAGTGGTTTATTGTCAAGCCCTGGCCACCTGGAAGATGCAGGACTCATGTCTCAAATCCCATCTCCACCTCTCAGTGGAGGCAGAGGTTTTTATAAGGAGGGAGAGGGCAACAGAACAAAGAGATCAAGGAAAGGAGTCAAAGAGTTCCCTGTGTGCAGATGAGCACTGTCCATTCCAATAAAGGCAAGTGTGCGTTGTCCTGGTTTAGTCTTCCGAGCTTCATGTCATCCTGACTCCATGGATGAAGGTCAGCAAATCCCCCGGCGCTGGGATGCCTGAAAGTCAGAGTCTGTATCTTTTGAATCTAGGTCCTGGGATACTTACACTAACATGCTGTTCATTTAAAGCTACATATTGGTCAGAGTCAGTGGAAAGTTGTAACTGTGGGAAAACATCTGTTAGAATGGTTATCATCAACATATCAACAAAAAACAAGTGTTGGTAAGGATGTAGAGAAAGGGGAACCCTTGTAGAGTTCGTGGGAATGCAGGTTGGGCAGCCGTTGTGGAAACCAGTATGGAGTTACCAGGAAAAATTTAAAATGGATCTGCCTCATGACCCAGCAATTCCACTTCTGAGAATTAATCCAAAGAAACCTGAAGCAAAAATTCAAAAGAATATGAGGATGAACCACAAAACACTCAGAATTTATTTATAAAAATAGGTATTTATTCTTATTTGTTTAAGCTTCAGTCACCTATAAATTATTCTCCCTTTGATGCAATACACCTATCAAGACATTTTCTCCCACTGTTCAAATTTGAACTCCTAGATTTTGATGCCTTTTAGCATTTCTGTGACTTTCTCTTTCAGCTTTTCCACGTCAGCAAAATGTTTCCCTTTGAGGACTTTTTTCATACAAGGAAACAAACACCTCACTCAGGGTGAGATCAGGTGAATAAAGAGGGTGGGGCTCAGGGGTCATGCTGTTTCAGGTTAAAAAACTGCTGAACACTCAGTTCACTGTGGGCACATATGCTAGTAAATCGCCTACCATGAAACGGGCAAATACACTGAAAGACTCTTTAAAAAAATAGCTGAAGCAGAACGTAGCCTCTCAAATAATGCCAGCTGGTAGACTGACACAGATGGGTTCCTAGAACACTCACCTGGTGAAGGAAGCCTGTACTACAAGGAGTCCACCTTCCAGACAGTAATTCCATTTTTAGGTCCCCTTGACATACACACCCCTATGTTTATTGCAGCATTATTTGCAATAATCAAGATTTGGAAGCTGCTCAAGCGTCCATCAGTAGATGAGCTATGGCACACTCCCACAATGGAATGTACTCAGCCATTAAAAAAAAAAAAAAGAAAATCTTACCCTTTGTGACAGCATGGATGGAGCTGGAGAGCACTACGCTCAGTGAAACACACCAGTCAGGGAAAGACAAGCACCATAGGATTTCACTCATATGTGGAATCTAATGAACAAAATGAACTAACAAGCAAAATAGTGAAAAACACTTATGTAGAGAGCAGGCTGGCAGCTGTGGGGGAGGTGTTGGGTGGGTGAAGGGATTGAGCAAAACAAGAAGAAATAAAGAGAAATTACTCATGGGCAACAGTGTGGTGATTGACAGGAGGAGGGGAGGGAGAGGGACAGGGAGGAGAGTAAAGGGGCAATAGACAGTAGCGGATGGAGACTTGACTCGGGTGTCGAACACACAGTACAATGTACAGATGATGTGTTGTAGAATCGTGCACCTCAAACCTGTATAATTTTGTTAACAAGTGTCACCCCATAAATTCGATCAAACAGAAAAAAGTAATAACATATTTTTGAGAGTGAATGCACACTACTCAGCTATGTTAAAAACCTGTTAGCCTTAAACTGATTCTTAATTACAATGTGTTTAAGGCATTATAAAGTATCACATTAGCTTTTATAATTTATTCTATTAGCTGTAAACTGACAGTCTTCATAAAACAGAATGCACATTTTTTCCAAAATGATTTTTAGCAGCTTGAGTATTTATAAAATAGTTATGCTGAAATTACTAACATTATGGGCTAAAATTGGATTTGGGATAATACTAAAAATCAGTACATGTAACATAGATAAGGTCTTTGTATAATAAATGATCACAACTTTCACAGTGATTTAATTGAAAAGGATTCATTTTATATAGTTGTGATGTCATATAATCTCTAGCCTTGCAAATTCTAGAAAAAAAATATTACCTATCATGGACACATGGCTCAGAGAAAGATATCTCATATTTCATAAATTTTTAGGTGAAACAGAAAAAATAGTTTAAAATCATCAATTATGTTATAGAAATGCAGGTTAAGTAGACCTGACAAGGTGTCCATAATTATCCAAAATTTTTTAGAGACTTAATTTTACTAATGTTTATTTAAAATTTTCTTAAATAGATTTGCATGTGCTATGTTCCAAAATTATTTGACAAAGTAGACTGTCATATTGGGGTTTCTTTAAGAGAAGAGAGTTAATGAATGTACCTTTTAAATGCTTTCATAAGCCATTTAATAGTTCAGAGAGAAACTACAATATTGAGACTTTCTCTTCTGAATTGAGTGAAAACTTATAGTTTTGTTTATGTATTTATTCATGTTGCTCTTATACTTTACTGCTAATGCTACACAACTCTGGTTTTAAGAAAACAATCTTAATTTTCAATATAAATTATAAACAAATTACTTCATTTCTAATATCAGAGATACTATTTGGCCTTTACCATCCTCTTTGAAATGGAATCTTTAATAACATACAGTATGGTGAGTGCTAAGTAAAATACCTAAAATTGGAGTCTGTTAAAACAACTAAAATTACTTTTTAAAAGAGAATATGTATTGCTTAATTTCAATAACTCCATTTTTAGGGCTTTTGAATACTTTGGTCAATTTCTAAAAAGGTTCTTTCAATTTCTATCCCAATAATAATGTATCAAATATTTATTAGCATTTCTAAATCATACCAAAATCATAAGTGAAAGATTTTTCATTGAGGGTTTGCTTTACAGTTTTTTTTTAAATTATGAGTGAGTATTTTTGTATTTGCTTTCTTGTTTATCTGTCATTTTTATGTGGCTGTCTTCTGTTCACATTTTTAATTATAGTATATGTCTTTTCCTATTGATTTGAAAGAGTTTATGTATGATTATTATTTTTAATCTTATTGTACATTGGGAGCTGGTTTTATTTTAGCTTCTGGACATAATTCAAAGGTTTATGTTTGTTTTAACAAATCCAAGGTGGTTCAAGTTATTTCAAAATAATAACATCGAATGGAATTTGTATAGTCCTTCTATAGTATGAGTGGCAAATAGAATCTTGGCAAATTACTTAAATATAGCTGCTGCCTAATATGTGACTTTAGGATACTAGATATTAGTGTATGAATTATATCTATAAATTTCACTAAATATGAATACATTTAATTGATTATCCATTTTTTCTGTTTTTTGGGTATTTATGCTACCTTCAGTTAATATTCAGCTTTAGTGAATAAAATTTAGGGAATATAATGTCATTTTATCTGTAGAGAAGTGAGAACTTTTTTTTAAGATCTTTTATTTATTTATTTTTACAGAGAGGGGAAGGGAAGGAGAAAGAGAAGAAGAGAAACATCAATGTGTGGTTACCTCTCACACACCCCCTACTGGGGACCTGGCCTGCAACCCATGCCTGTGCCCTGACTGGGAATCAAACTGGTGATCCTTTGCTTCCCAGTCCAATGCTCAATCCACTGAGCCACACCAGTCAGGGAGAGAAGTGTGCACTTTTAAATCAAATCATGAGAAGACTGTTATGGAAATGTTCGCTGTTAACATAAGGCCTTAATTTCTCTCTGCTCTACTCTCATATGTTAAGAGGTATTCATGAAAAATTATATAGTTACTGGAATGATCAAATGTTCTAGATAGTCCTGAAGAGCTGTGGTTTCTATTTGTTGTAGATCAATTAATCTTGTCAATGATTTTATATTCCTTTTACTCACAAAAGCACTCTTGTTAGGGTAATAACTTTGACATCATTCTAATGTATGCTAAAATGTTATGACATTATGAGTTTAATGGGGAGCCATAGTAAGCTTATATTGTGTAAAGTGACTTCATTAGATTTTTTCTTTATAAAGATCCCTCTGATTATATAGTGAATAAATGGATTAGACAGTTTGCCCAAGGACCAAAAATAATCCTCACAAGTTAGTAAAATAATCTCTAACAAAGATCTGATGGATTAAGCAACAGTAGGGAAAGAGAAACAATTAAATGATATTAAAGAATAGGAAATGAACTTTGTCATTTTTTTTTGGATTTGGGGGTGACTGGAAGAGAAGAGTCCAAGATCACTACCAACTTTTACCATGGGTAAATAGAATAAGGGCCAAAATAGGGGCAGCAGAATTAGCAGACATAGAAAAATAGTGTACAACTTTATAGACATGACTGTGAAATGAGGAAGCAGAAAAAACAGAGCACAGACTCTGAAACTCAAAAAAGAGATCTGAAGGGTTGACATAAATTAGGAAGAATCTAAGGGAAATGATAAAAAAAAGACAAGGGAGAATCTGTAAGGTGATAAAATTTGTAAGGGCAGCTGAGGGATGACTAATGGTGTTGACCAATTGCTAGTGAAGGTCCTGGCCCCCGACCATCTTCAGCAGCCAGCCAATTAGTCGTGCTCTCGCAGGCACTGTTTTTATTGAGGTGTGAAGGCCAGACTTCCATAGCTTCAGAAGCGAACATCAGATCAGAAGGTGAGCCGACAAGTGCACAAAGTTCATACTAAATGTTTGGATAAGTTATAATATCCATAGATTTCCATATCCAAAATGTAGAATAAGAAAGTTAGGCAAATTTGTGTTAATTTTTTGAAGGATTTTTGCCACACTTGCGGATTAAAAAAATAAGGCTCTAATAGAATTTCAAGGAAGAGTCTGTCTTCTTTTTTTACTTTATTTAACAGAAGATTTTATTTTTGTAAAGAAGAATTTTGAATACATATAAATTCTGAACTTTAATCTTGAATTTTAAGTTCATATTTTATGAAACTAAGCATAAAACACTGGCATTCAGGCTGAAGTTTTCTTCGATAATTTGTTATGGCTACTGTAGTCAATGCTACATCTTTTTTTTTTTTTTTCCCCTTAAACAGGAAGATTTTTTTATTTGGAGGAATACAAAAGAAGACAAAAACAGAAACTTGTTTCCCATTGTTTTCTAACAGGCAGAATACGTAACAATGGGGTTCCAAATGACCACAAGCTCGGATTGCCTATTATAAACTGGAGCTTAGCTGGCCCACATGGTGACACACGTAGACCTGTGCACCAGGACTTGTTCTCAGAAGCAATGTCATGGGCTTGATCTCTAGAACCTTTAGAATTATGTCCTTAAACACAAGTGAGTTACATGGGCAAGTGGTACTTATGATGACTGTCTTCTCTTCCTCACCAAATACCTTTGGCCTCCTTAGAAGTCTTAGGACCTGAAGAAGAAAAAGAGCATGACTGGTTTGTAAATGATGTGTCATAAAATCTAACACCACATGTATGTAGAAAGCTGATAACACTACAGTCACACTCTAAGGTGTCTCTGATGTAAAGGGATAAAGGTAAATCCTTCCAATGGACAGGACTTTGAGCAGTGTACCTGGCTGTTTAATTTTTCTGTGAAGGAAGTATAATAGAGTTCAGTGACTATAGTTATTTGTTGTCAGTGTTTGGGACAATGTAAGATTGAAAACGTCTAATGTGAATTTCAGGGAAGGAGATATACGAATGATGTTTATGAATGGGCTGAATGTGATAACATTTGTACAGCATGTGAAACTTCACAAAACTAATCATGTAAGATAACATGCTTCTAGTTATGGGTAGTCTGCCTCCAGCTTCACCATGCCAACTTTTAACAGAGCATACCTGAAATCAAGCTTTATAGTCTCCTGCCTGGTTTTGAACATCTGAAAACACAAATGATGAAGGCTGATGCTGTTGTTATAGATAGTCTGAGCCTCTGTTTGTATTTGGATTGTTTTTGTTTTCCTGGAGGTGCACTAAGGTACCACATGCACTGCCTCTCATCATGGACCTCAGCCTGTTACCAGGTGCTTCACCTGTGCACTGCTGCTAACGCCCTTGATAAGTCTGTGCCAGTAACAAAAATGGAGAGAAAGGAACACGCTTCAGGGACACTACTGAGATATTACCGACTGGAAATGAATTAAAATATAAGTAATTTGTGTCAACAGATCTTTATCAAGTAGGAAATATAAAAATAAGAACAGATTATGAGAATTTAAAAGAAAAGTTTAATGTTAAACCCTTATAGATGTAGGCCAACCAGTGACAGTTTAAATAAGAGGTGTAAAAAAACTGAAAAGAGATTTGAGAGTCAACATTGTACCATCTTGCAATTGAAGACATAGAAGTAGGTAATGTTATTCAGACAATATTACCTAAGAAACATAGAAATAAAAAAAAACAAAGAACAAAGGAAGAACAAAGGTCTAAGAGATAACTTGAATATCAACCCATAAAACATAGATGGTAGAAAAAGATTTTGTGGAATAGATGGAGAAAGAACACCCACCGAAGAAAGCTGAGTAAGAAAGGTATCACCAAAGTCAATGGATTAGAAACCTTGAGAAGAAGAAAAGATTGAACTCTGTGTTGAATAAGATACAATTTTAGCAAGGGAAATCACTGTTAAATATTAGTGAGCTCATATTTATTGGAGTTACAGGAGTGAATGCCCTATTATAATTAATAGAGGATTGCCTATACCACAAGTAAGCAGAGGCAGAAATTGGAATTATTATATAGAGTCATAAGACAAAACTGTAAACAGACTGCATACCACAAAAATATAATTTTTAATAATTAACTTATGACATCATTAAAGTGGTATATTATACAATGTCAAAAATTCATACTATACTAAGATATTTACAAGGTGGGTTATGTTAAAATATATTAAAAAGAAAAAGTAATTGAATAAAATTAGATATACAAGGCCTGTCTGGGAAAAATTCAACCATTATTAATATAACAAGAATGGTTTGCGAGGCAGTGGTGTAACCTGGCAGCCAAGGTGAATGAACTGGAATGTACATGCATAAATAGTGACAACTTCACTGTACAAGTCAGTGGGGGTGGTCAACATCATTGAGTGAGCATGTGTGCTGTGTGGCTGTTGTATTCAAAATGACTGAGCAAGTAGAGCAACGAATCTGTGTCAAATTGTGGTTAAGCTTGAACATTCTTCTGAGGTAATTATTGGGATGATTCAAGATGCTGTAGCTATGGTAATTCTTCACACATGCACATTCCAATAAGCTCTCCCTGGCTGCCAGGTTACATTGATGTTGCACAAACCATCTTCATTATATTAACAATGGCTGGGCTTTTTCCAGACAGACCTCGTATATTATATACATAATTAATATACCTGTGAATTACATATGTAATTATGCATATGAATTATATATGAAATTAATAGACATGTGTCATGTTATAATCACTGGATTTATGTGTGACAATATATGCATAGTATACTATATATGAAATGTACACATATTTTATATTGTACACAATGGTTTGCTAATGGTTATACCTATTTTTACAAAGAGCAACATAAAAAAAATAACATCTCAGGAGAAGAATAGTGAATAGAAAGCAACAACAAAAGAGTTGCCTACAGGAAGAAGAAAATATATAAACAAGGAGAGGCCCTGGGAGCAGGCCAAATGCTACATGTCTGTCAGACGGAGTCCACGGGCTCTCAGGTGTAGCTCGCACTAGTTCATTTTTAAGTTCCTGCTGTGTGTCAGATATTTCCCCAAATTTTTGTGGTAACCTACAACACAAACTTTGGTCTGTAACCATGTCTGATAAACAGGATCTGACGTTTAGGACTTAATCCTGACAGGATTTGATTTATAGCAACTGTCTCTTTTCACCTGATGAGCATCCATTTTTCCCAGACCTAGACAACTTAGCAGATACCAGGGTCAGCAAAATTTTCAACCCATTGTTTTTTACTTACATTCTTTTGTGTCCTATATTGTTAAAATGTAAACTAAAACTAACAATATGTGAACATATATAGGTAATGAGAAAGGAAACATCTCCCTTTTTCCACTTTTTTTCACACATAGAATTTCAATTATCTCTACAATAGAAATCGTATATCTGTTTCATGTTGTCTTTAATTTTTTATTTCTTGGTGATAATTTTGTTTATGTATACATAAAACTATAACTTAATATTCATTGTTTATTTTTTCTCAGATATATCTAACTACCTGATATTTAAAATAACAAAAATAATGCTGCAATAGCAATAGACACATGACCCACATGGACACAAAAGCCCACACACATGCACATACACCACATTCAATTGGTTCTTACCCATAAGAATACTTTATACCAGGCTAAAGGAGGTAAGTTCATGAAGAAAATTTGTGTCTATTTAATTTTGGGAAAAAAAACTTAAACTTTTTAAAGTAAGGGATGTTTTGAGTGATATCAAGAAAATTGCATGATTAAAATACACTGTTCAAGTAAGATAAGTTTTGAGAATTTGGTTTAATGAATCAATTGATGAGCAACTAGAGGCGAGGAAGTATTTCAAAATCTAGGTACAAATTTGTGAAACAGTTTTTAACCTGGTTATTTTTGAACTTTCTTCAGATAAATGAGTGCTGCTCATTAATGAAAAATAAATTATGCTACAAAAATAAATATAAAATATTTCTTCAGCTGTGAGGTATATGTGATAGCAGACATTAAAAATATAATATCATATTTGGGAAAAATGTCAAATATCTCAGACATGTCTTTTAAAATGTTAAAATATGTAGACCAAAATAGGAAATTTAGAAAATTGGTGAAGTATATCTAATAAAAGACAGGTTCCCAGAATACAAGTCATAGAAAATGTAAATGTGTAAATAATTATAATACTATAAAATCAAGTGTTTATACTCAAACTGTATGGATTTCCAGAATAAGAGGCACAAACAAACAAACAAACAAAAAACCTATTTCAGAGACCGCCATGAAGAAATTCAGACAACGGGGATAAGAATAAATTTCCAAACCTTCCAGAAAGGAAAAAAAAAGTATATATTTATTTGGGAATTAGGGTTTAATCACATGTCACAAAACTAGCAATTGTCCCAAAAAGCAAGTGGAAAAATGTTGCAAAATTTTTGAGTGAAGAAAGAAATACGAAATGCACAAACCAGCTAACTCCTCAGTCTGGTATAAAGGTAAATAAACATATTTTCAAGTCTGCAAGATCTCAGTAATTTTACCTTTCATATCACCTTTCCCAGGAACCACTGAAGGATTCATTGCACCAGAACAAGTAAGGGTGGTTTCCAGGGGGTGATGGCAAAATTTCAGGGATAAAAACTGTGCTCAGTCTAGCACAGAACAGATGGATGCAGATTCCAGGAGAGATTTCTCCAAGAAGAAAAGGTATCTGAATATACTGAAAAAAATTGGAGAAAGAAGTAGTGGTCAATAAAAAAGATTTAGACAATTAAAAACAAATAATTTCTTGGCTCCAAAGAATGAAAAATGTGCAAGAAAATTTAATTTTATCATAACATACTATATGGTTTATCTGTAAGTAACTAAAAGGTATAATAAAATAAACAAATTGACTTAATAGTTGTGATCATTTTCAATCTTGGGATGAGGTTTATGTGGTGTGTGTGATGAGGATGCAGGACCAGGAGAAGGAACAAAATCAACTTTTTTCATAGTCATAAGCAAAGGATAATACATAAAAAATAGATATAAAAATAACTACATAATCATATTGCTTAGAATGTGGAAATAAAATCCCAAGAAATAGTTAAAAGCACTAAATTTTGTTTGCCACAGGAAATTAAGACTATAAAAATGTAAATTATTGGTGGGATTGATTAACATTTACATTGTGTAATATTGTACTTAGGTGGATGTAGAGAATTTTTAAAGAACAATGGTAGGAATTTGTGAACTATGCAAGTGACTTTATATATGGACAAAGTAGTTTCCACAAAGGAGAATGAAACCATTAGATATAGCTAACAAAGTATCAGTTTTCTTATAAATTAGGACGTGTTTTTATCTTGGAATGGCAGGCTAGATTTCAAGCCACATGTGAAGCACCATAGTGCACTAAGAGACCCCCTTCTATTCTGAAACATCTGGTTGTGTTTTCTCCCGACTTGACTGCTCCCATTTTCCTACAGGTTCTAGGTTTATGATACACAGTCTAGAGAGAACTGGTGTATTCTGCCAAATGCTTCATAGTTAGGCATTCCTCTTTCCTCTGTAGGATACCATTATCAAGTTCACAGTGTTCTGAACCACCTTGACCTAAGTTATTAATATGTTTATACATAAAACATAAAGTCCTTCATCTCCCTGTGTATTCCCAGCAGTAAGAGAGCCATTTTAGGATTACTTCTCACTTTTTCTTTCCAGTCCAACTTCTAATCCTGGTGCATATTTTCTTACCTCATATTCCTTTTACATTTTCTTACGACTAATCTTTTAACATTTTCTGCCAAAAATAATCCATTAACAACTAAACAATGACCAGATTTAATCTGATGCGAAATAAAACATGTTCACAACAATTCCTATGAGAATCTTTTTCTCTCATCCGTATTTATTTGACACAGCTTATATGTATTAATGAAGGGATTTAATTGAGTGCCTAATGTTTTAAGGCTAAATTCACGTCTTTTTCTCACTAGTTTGGTTTCTGCCAGTATCATACCATGGGAAGAGTTTCAAATCAGCCTTATTAAATATATTCTCACTTCCATTTAATCATATGTAGAAACCTACAGACCCTTTGTTACACTATATAATAATGGCATTAGAAGGATTTGCAGGAGTAGGAGAAATCAATTTCATTTTCCTTCCATTCTCTGTTCTAGATTTCAACAGAGCTTCTTACAACACCAATCAAAGCATACTTATCACTTTTCTTTCATTTGATATTCTATGCTCATTGACTTAGCAATTTCTTCAAGATATATCTATTATCTCCACATTATATTGGCACTATGTTCTTTTTTAACTTGCTTCAAGATTTTTACCTTTTCATTAAAAAATACATAGAGAGCTATAAAGGCATAAAAACTCTTGCCATTTCCCCCCATTACCTCCTTTTTTATAAACTAAAAATTGCCTTAGACACTATGACTCATCGCTCTAAGTTACAAATCTGTTGTTAGCGAGTGTCAATACAATAGGCTGAATTGCTAAGAGAGAGTGCATGAATCATAGATGTTGCCCAACCCCAAATTTTCCTAATGCTGTAAAAGATAGTGCAAAATGCAAAACACAGGCAACATATCATTCTTGAGAATTGTAAAACCTGTTAAACTCCCAAACTCATTTCTTTCCTTCTGGACTGGGGTTCATCTTAGTTTTAGGGTAACAGTAACGTATGTGAAACGTTGATCACAAACGTAACCTTCTCACTTTGGGGGACATATATGATTTACACTCCTTAAGCCATATAAGTTAAGTGACACCCTTTCTTCTCTAGCCCACCATACCCCCAAAGTTCATAAATGTTATGTTTATTTATAATATGAAGATATCAGATATATTCTGATAAAGTAATTTTGTAGATAGAAATCATTTTTCTTTTTTAAAGATTTTATTTATGTATTTTTAGAGAGGGGAAGGGAGGGGAAAGGAAAGGGAGAGAAACATCAATGTGTGGTTGCCTCTAACACAGCTCCCACTGAGGATCTGGTCCATAACCCAGGCATGTGCCCTGACTGGGAATCGAGCCAGTGACCCTTTGGTTTGCAGGTTGGCCCTCAATTCAGTGTGCCGCACGAGCCAGGGCAGAAATCCCTTTCCCATTATTAAATACCATAACATAATTACTAACAGATCTGACCTAGATCATTAAAATATTTACTTGAAGTTCTCTTCTAGGTTATTCTTTCCTCCTAGTTTCCCTAGGGGAGAGGAAATAGCCTAGTTCTTGGTCTGTTTCTCATTCATCATATACCAAATAAGGACTTATGTTTGAGAGAGGGAATATTATACACTCATTAAGACATGAGCTCTGAAGTCATATGCTTTGCATTTAAATTCTGACTTTGATACTGACTTTTTATACAATTTTGGGCAAGTTCTTAATTCCTTATATGTCAGTTCCCTCATTTGACAGTTGGGGATATTAATACTACATAATTTGTAAGGTCAATGTGAATATTGAATGAGTCAATGCAAATGAAGTCCTTAGAAGATGTATGACTCATTTTAAGTGCTCAATAAATGTTACCTTTCATTAGCTAGTATACCCCAATGACCTAGGCTGCCTTGTGTTTTAATTCAAATAATTTCACACATTTCTTGTACCCTGTCCGTTTCCAAGATCTTCATTTGTTCTCTCAATCTTTTATCATGGTAACTAATATAATATGCTCTTGCTTTATTTCCCATTTCTGTTTTTTTTTTTTTTCTAGGAACCATAAGCATATCCTTAAGTTCACATCCTTTTGGAACCAATCAAATCTTTTAATGACATCAACAATCAAAATCTTATGCTAAAATGGAAGCAGTGGGGTTAATTTAATAGTTGGATAAAGTTAGTTATTCTATGCTACAGATTTTCTGCAATCCTAATAGATGTATATTTCTCCTTATACTGCTAAGGAGAAATAGCTAGCAGTTCAGTTTTACATTTAGAAACTAGACTTCCCTCAACTGACATAATCATTCTGGAAGATTGCCAACCTATATTGCAGATAGGCACTAAATTAATTCATTTGGGCCCTGATTCAGCTGTGTTTGCTCAGGCGAAATTTCTGCCTGAAGTTCCATCGACTTTGAGGTCAATAAAATCTTTGCATATATAAATCCTGATGAGTCAGGTCTTGAATAAGTATTTTGCAGTTTCCCTCAATGTGATTCTTTGTTGAATAGTCAAATGGCATTTTTATGAAAGATTTCAATTGACTTTTAGAGGACAGAAATCATCCGTTGAGCAGAATTCTTAAAATTAAATAAAAGATAAACATAATATCCTTTCAAAACACTCTTTTTCAATTACTAACTATAAAAATGGGTAAATTTAGTTGAGAACACTTCATATATACATGCTGCCACTACCAATATTTGCATTTTAAATGTCTTAACTGTGTAATGTCATAAGTTATCACTCTTGGTATCTGTGCTGAACGTATAGTAGTAAATGGGTTCATTTACTTGTTGTCTTTTAAAAGATTACATAAAATACTATTGATTTATGGTGTGCTGTACAATTTGTGCTAGGAAAATTGTTTCTTTACAAATATAGAAAGATGAGAAGAATGAGAAATAATATGCTCCAGTGAGGATACTTGGAGTCTTTTCCAGTTTTCTTCATGGTACCAAGACTGAAGCCATACCTAAAACCTTACTGCTGTCAATGTCCCCAGATTCAATCAGACAGATCATTTACTCAAGATCATCTGATATGCAAAATGAGAATATTGAGTAGTGAACCTGAAATGGAAAATGTATTTCTACTCACTTGCCAGGAAAGTAAGTAATGAGTTATTGTATTTTGAAAATCATACACTCAATGGGAAAATTTTATAGGAAGCAGTTGATCTAGGTAAGAAGAAATGAATACTGTAATGTTGAGGGATTATGTGATCCCTTTGCATTTTGTGGAATATATCCTAAGAATTTTATCATGACCCATATATCAATCAGGGAACAGGAAGGAATTGATGTTACAATAAAACATTATCTAATAAGGAATTTATTAACAGAGTCTATTTACAATGGCGTGGGTGGTTTTCAAGGAACTAATTTCAATCTTACTGCACAATATAGCTAACCAACTTACTAGCTTAAACTGATGCCATTTCTACAGTTAAGATTTCTGTAGTTCAACAGTTTGGGGTGGACTCAGCTGGGTGGTTCTTCTGGTTTTAGCGGGTCTCACTCATTCTGTATTTTGCTTCTAGGACATAGCCCATTTTCAGCCAGTACAGACTGTCTCAGTGGAGCTCCACTGTGTTCCAAGTGTTCTCTCACTCTCAAGTAAGTAAGCCCAAGCATGTCCCATGGTAGTTAGACTGGGCTACAAGGCAGACAGCAGAACTGTGGGAGGTCTTCTGGGAACTAAACTCAGAACTGGCCCTCTGATATTTCAATTCATTTTACACAGGGTATTTAAAAAATTATCAACACAGAGACACTTCATTGATGCTGACCTTATTCAGAGGCTGCCCCAAAGTTCATGGCTATAGACGTGAGGATAGTGAATCAAGATTTTCTCAGTTTTAACAATTAACAGACTACTAAGGATCAACAGATAACTGAGAAACACCTGAAACATGAAAGAAAAATACTAAATTGAAAAGCAGAAGAAAGAAGGAGTAAGTTAATATAATTAGAAATAAATGCAATTAAAAAGGAAGTAATAGAAACAGAAGCATAAGAAAAAACTCAGATTAGAGATACAACTGCCAAAGATAGGACAATATGAAAAAAATGGAAGTTTTACAGCTATAGTGGGTAGATTTCCTGGAACATAGAATCAAATGACAAAGATGAAAAGTTCTGGAAAAATAGGAGATAATCAATCAATGTTGACATTTCAACAACTGTACAACATGTATTATAGAAAAAGAAAAACATTGAAGAGAAGAAACTCACTTCAAAAATTCTATTGTGTTTTCTAGAATTACAAAGTCTTCAAATGGAAAGGGCTCAGTTATTGCCCAGCAGAGTGAGTTATAAAGATATTTTCCCAAAACCATTGTAAAAATTCTGTAATAACTAAGATAAATATTATATTCTCTAAACTTTCAGTAATAAACCACAAGAAGGGCAAGCAAACAAATAAAAGGACTCCTTGAAAACAATGATGGTGCCATAAAATAATCTAAAATATTTGCAATGACTTTGGCACCAAACAACTCACAGAAGTGAGAATGACCCCAGGAGAACTGGTAGAAACTAAAAGGACACTGAGATGAGAGGCTGGAGAGGTGGTAATGTATGTCTATGGTGGCAGAAATTTCAACAAAACTATTGCCTGCAGCAGCAGGAAAAAATAAAATGTATGAGCTTGTGAAATCATCTGAAGAGATTGTTCAAGCCAAGTGGTTTGTTGTAGCAGTATCTGAAAAGATGCAGTTAGAGATAAACTATAGAACCTTTAAAAATATTAGTATATTTAAGAGGACATATAGAGGGACTAGGAGAGTATTCCCCTCCCCCCACCTAAACGTTTCTAAGGTAAAACATAATCTCATGTGAAAACTCAAATCCAGGGTTCATGAATAAAACAGCCTCAGAGTAATTTTACCATTGAGTGCGTAGCTGTGAGTCCCTGGACTAAGTATATAAGGTAGTAATACTACCTAATATACTTAAGGTTTACCTTTGTAAACCTAAACTGAGCACATTTTCATTAAAGAAGAGTACTTTAATGCATACTTCCTATAATCTCTCTTTCATAAATAAAGTGACTTCTAAATCATCTTAAAGATGTGCCTAAAATACTCACCAGAATTTACAAAGTGGTTTCTAAAAATATCAAAGAGGCTGCCCCACACCACCATGGTTCACAACTCAGTGTAGAAAG
Source organism: Anoura caudifer (assembly GCA_004027475.1). Taxonomy (NCBI): domain Eukaryota; kingdom Metazoa; phylum Chordata; class Mammalia; order Chiroptera; family Phyllostomidae; genus Anoura; species Anoura caudifer. The sequence continues at coordinate 71,810 of PVKU01003174.1, forward strand.
GACCACTGTTATAAAGATTTGGGGAGGGGATTTACATTTTTTAACATGGTAAACTACCAGAATCTCCCTAGGAAATCCATACTTTTTAAGAGAATGTTGCTAGAAGCACCACAGTGTGGAATGAAGCATACAAAGGGTGGTCAAAATCAAAAACAAACGGGATCGACAGCCTTCTGCAAGTAAGAAGAGGGCTAAGAAAACTACTCGGCTACAAATATAGGCCATTTCTGAATGAAAGAAACAGTATTCAGAGTGCAGAATAAAAGCTCAAAGAATGAAACCTGGAGCCATGAAGAACACTAACACAAAGCAGGACTAGCCTAATAAAAAATCCAGCAATATATGCTGAGCTGGGTTTCAAGATTTTTATGAAATGGTGACTGGCATGTGTCTTCCATTCCTCCTCTTTTTCAAAAAGAATGATGTTCTTTAGAGTTATTTTTCCCTGTGCTGCCATAATGTTGCAGGTGTGGGAGATAGCTTTATTTCTCATTCCTTTTGTTCACAAATGTTTAGATAGAAAGGACCTGCATTTGAGTGAAGCTTTACTCATAAAAAGACATGCTTTAAATTTCATGAATCTGGATTTCGAGTTGATGCCATAATTAACTGTCTTAATCTGTTTGAGCTGCTATAATAAAGTCATAGCCTGAGTGGCTTATAAACAAAAAACATTTATTTTTCTCAGAGTTCTGGAGGCTGAGAAGGCCAAGATCAAGGCACCAGAAAATCTGGTGAGATTTTTCTCACATAGGGAGACTCCTTATAGATGCTCAGTTTGACAATCTATTGCTCCCCAATATTAGCTAGCATTGATTGAGAGATGGGTCAATGACACAACTTAGTATTTCCAGCATAATTGAAGTCTGAATAAATTATTTGTAGAGTTGGAATAAAACTCTATGAAATAAAATAGTAAGAAATAAAGTATAATAAAGGATACAGCCAAATCATGGAAGATCTAATAATTCTGAAAATAATTCTTTACTTATTATATTTCTTGACAGAAAATAGAAGTTTTTGATTAATTAAGTAAATCACAAGAATAAAACTGCATTGATAGAAAATCATACCATGAATGTTATATTTCATGAAGAATTTCTTAAATTTGAACAAGAAATTGATAATGACTGTGTGAAGTTAAAGGGCTAGCTATTGGGAGAAAAAGACCAGAACCTGAGAAAGCTAAATTTGAAAACACTTATTCATAAACATATGTGTACCCTTACGTTAATTGCAGGATTATTCACAGTGGCCAAGCCATGGAGACAACCAAAGTGTCCTTTGATAGAGGACTGGATAAAGTAGATGTGGTGCGTGCATATAATTGAACACTACTCAGCCATAAGAAAAGATGAAATACTGCTCTTTGGGACAAGATGGATCTATCTTGAGAATATTTATGCTAATCAAAATAAGTCAGACAAAAATTCAAGAACCATATTATCTGTCTGATACGAGCAATATTAAACTGAAAGCATAAAGAAATAAACAAGACAAGGAAGCAAACACAATCTCACAGACACAGAGCACAGTATGGTGGTTGCCAGCGGTGAAGTAGGGGAAAGGGCTCAAACACGTGGTGACACAAGGCTTGACTTTGGGTGGCGAACATAAAATGCAATATATAGGTAATGTATTGTAGAATCATACCGTTGAAGCCTATGTAATTTTGTTACCCAATGCATTTAGTAAAATTTAAGCTATTTTTAATTAGAAATTTTGTGCAGTTTTTTATAATTACTAAGAGTAAATATCATGTTGGCTAAAGAGTCTGTTTTGTTTTTTCCCTAAGATGGCTCTGGTAGTGCTTAGTTGTCTTTAACTTCATGTAAAACAATTTTGCCAGATTGTATTGTGACAGCTGTCATATCAGCATGCATTTGATTTTTAAAAACATTGAAATTGGTGAATTTTTGTGTAGCCATTTTGATATTGAAGATAGAAGAAAATGTGCAACATTTTTGGGCATATTATGGCTTATCTCAAGAAAGGTAAAAAATGTAACTAAAACACACAAAAGTGATTTGTGCAGGGTATGAAGAAGGTGCTGTGACTGATCGAATGAGTTAAAAGTGGTTTGCAAAGTTTTGCGCTGGAGATAATTCATGCCGAAATAATTTAGCTTCAGTTAGAGTTCAGTGATTTGATTATGAGCATCTTTATCGTGTACTCTATAAAGTCCTTCTTTAATTCTGCCTCCACTGACTAGCTCATAGTCACTGTGGTTGGGTTGATCAAATGAGAAATGATAGACACTGGCTGCAGAACTTCGAGGTTTGTTCCGGCTTTGTCATTAAAACACCCACCGCGCTCTCTCTGTCCCTCTCCCTCCCCAGTAGAAGTTTTAGCTTCAAAATTTCAGCACGGCATAAAAATTTCATATCTTTATGCTTTCTGACATTTTGTTTTATGACCATTTATAGTGCAGGGACCATTTCAGAATGTTTTACTGGCTGCCTGAAATGCAGCTCTTCTGACAGCGAGGGCGGGTGCCCTGTGTTCCTGCGCACAAAGAGGGCGGTCGGAAAGAATGGTGTTCCCTTCTTTTGCAAGGACAGGGCTACAGCTTTTTAAGACTCTAAAGACAAGCACATAATTGTTCTTTTTCACTCTTGTATCTCCATTCATTTTTTGATTTAGTGTATCCTTTACTAAAAGTTGGATAATAAACTGCCTTTCTCTTATGTCAATGTTAAGAGAGAGAGTTTTTCATTGCAATTTTCTAGATGTTTAGTGAAAATGTAGAAACATCGTCATCAGGGCATATTATTACACAGTTATAATTGCAAACCACAGACCTATTATAAAAAATTGAGCATAATTTGGAAATTAACTCAAATGGCATCAAAAAAAAAAAAAAAAACCTGGCTAGCTACGCTTCATTATAGTTTAAAACATCATGGCTAAAAATACTAGGAAATTTAACAAAACCAATATGTACCAATTACAATGTACTTTAGCCATAAAAAAAAGGATTTAGAAACTAAGGGTAGAAAAATATACAGAACACAGATTTTAACTTGTAATATAGAGCATTCTGCTTTAGGTAGTATTGGGACAATAATCAGAAGAAGGTGATAACAGACAGTTTATGTTGGCAATTTGTGTCCATTACCAAGAAAACAAAGATAGTACTAATACCAGAATGTTTTAGGTGTGAAAAATGGTTTTCTCTACCCAAAGATTACTGGCTCAATGAAGGATATACACAAGGAATAAATGTATTTACATAGTGGTAGATCTCTGATTAGATACACTTTCCCTGGTTTAACTTTCACAAATATCACATCATAAGTAAAAAAAGGTAAGGGCTAAGAATATAAAATCGTATTTCAAATAATTACTAATAAGTTAATTTATATAAATTATTGAATAATTATTTAATAAACATGCTACCTAAAATATGTTTCTGAAGATATTTTCATATATATTCACAAGACATGATACCTGACTTTGTATACTATTCATAGCACTTTTGTTTTTTAAGTGTTATACTTTCAACTGTCTCCAGTGATTTATTGTCATTATATCAAAGTGAAATGTAACTTTTCAAATGGAAAGCTTAGAAAATAATCAAGAACTGTCCACTTTTTTGAGAAAGTATTTATTTCTTGAAATGCCTTCTTCACTGCACAATGGTTCAGCAACACGGGACTTCTACAGAATAGCAATTCTTCTATATGATCTTACAATACCCAGCCTCATTAGGCACTGAAGTCCAGACATGTTCTGTTTTTAAACATATAGCAGAAATCAATAGTTAGCTGAAATGTCTGATTTCTAGTAGACCACCCCAATGAAAACTAATTGACATTATTTAAAAATCACAGAAATTATTAAATGTATTGAATTATTTAAACAAAAACTTCAATATTTAGAATTAATATATTAAGAGGATCTTTACTTCTTTCAATTCTCATGCCAGTTAGCCTGTATATTTTAAGCCATTATACAAGTAGGTTTCTTATATCCGTGTGTGCATGCGTATGCATGTGAGTGTTGTGTATGTATATGTGTGTATATATGCCTAAGGTTTGACTTCCCTAGATCTGATTCTGAGACAACACTTTGAAGGTGAGTGATTTGGGAGGGGATCCCAGAGAGCAATGTATGTAGTGAGTGTAACAGGTGGGACAAATAAGTTAATGGGTGGGATTTTGATGAGCCAGTGGCCCTGGGGGAATCTTGGGCTCCACAATGATAGAGACTTCTAGGAGATGGTTCAAAACCTGCCTCACATTCACCCCAGCAAGGGATGCAAAACCTGGGGTGCTTATTTAACAACTCAATTCTCTCAGAGGTAGAAGGCTGCTTCCAGAGGCATTCACTTCCCAGCACTCAGCCTGAACTTCGAGCAGCCCAGAGAGAAAGCTCAGGTACAGACCCAGACGTTTGCAGTAAGAAAACATCGTAGCAAAGCATACCCAGGCTACAGAGCTGGGCACTAAAAGCATATGGTAGAATATATACTTGTTTAATTATATAAATTGACGTCATTTAGTTATGATTTTTTCTAGAAGAATGTACAGTTTTGAAATATCCAGAAAACTATTACTTTTCTCCTTTTATGTATATCTATTCATTGTCAAAATAATCAATAGAGGAAGTAGAATTGGAAAGTGACATTTCCTCCTTCTTCTGCTCCTCCCCTAACGCACTCACTAGACTCCCACCATTAACATTTTGGGTCTGCTAACACCCTTTCCTTTTGAACACTGCATGCAGGGATTCAGATGCGCATTATACATATGTACACGTTCACTGACATATTTTTAAATGAGGGTCGCACAACACATGGTCTTGCTCATGTGTCATTTCCCCCTAAGTTTTATTGAGGTATACGTGACAAATAGAAATTATATTGGCAACAACATAGGTGGACCTTGATACTATCATGTTGAGAGAAATAAGTCAGTCAGAAAAAGCTGAGAACCATATGTGGGATATAAAATTGAATCTCATAGACACACGCAGAAGTACAGTGGGTACCATAAGGAAGGGGAGTGGGGTAAACAGGGTCAAATATGTGGTGATGAAATATGACTTGACATTGGGTGGTGACACACCATTCAGTACACAGGTCATATAACATAGAAATCTACACTTGAAACTTATATAATCTTATTAACCAATGCCACCCCAATTTAAAAAATAAAAATTTAAAAAAATTAAAAGGCTAAATATAAAAAAGGAAATATCACATTGAGCACCTTAAATGTGCTAGCTGATTTTAGTAGCTAATGTAAATATTTGACTTCAGAGGACAGCATAAGACATTAAGAAAAATAGCAAGGCATTTTAATATTTAAACAAAATTAATATGAAGAAAGTAGTCACCACACAAATGTCAGCGATTTAATTATTCCTAAAGATATGAGGTTTTATATTAATTTTGAAAAACATTTCAATGAAGAAGCATGCAAGACAAGAAGAGAACCAGAACAGGGTTGGATAAGTGATGAGGTGAGAAACCAGCCTTTATTAGAAATGAAAAGGTTGTGTGAAGACACAGAGATCACAGAGAACAAAAGTCTAGATATCATATTAGCTAAATAAAATGAAAGCTATAAGGGATTAGATTCATGCTTTATAGAGTTTACAAAAGCATGTCTCTTCTCTCTGAGGCAGGCATGCCTATCAACTAAGGTCATGCCATTGAATTCAGTTCTTACACTGCTAGCATTCTCTGCAGCCTTGGAAACGATATGTAATGAATTCCAAATATTCTTCCTTAGAAAATAATGTGGAAGCCTTGAGTGATTTCATGCACTATCATTCCCTGACTATACAGATATTTTTCATATCGTATATTTCAGAATACTGTTGCACAGTTAAACAAAAATATCAGAATCACTGAAGAATTAACTCCTATCTCTAACACTGTTTTCCATGTTCTTTCTGGAACAATAAACTAATGAGAAGAGTTATCTAGTAGAACATGCAATGCTTATATGTAGCTGTGGGATCTTTTGAATCACTAATAATGAGGATGAGATAAGGGCTTTTACGCTCACTAGAAGTGCACAAAAGCAGAGGGCTCATCACAGAAAAAGAAGGTTGTGTGTGTTCAGAGAATGGAGCTGGGGCAGACACCTCAAAGTGTTATGGGTTTTCGCCAGAAAAACCTAGTGGATCACATTTCTAAAGACCAAAAGAAAGAAAGCTAGATCTTTTGAAAACAAATAAATATCATTATTATGATAATCCATAAGGGGATGAACTTAGAACTCAAAACAGATAACGAGAAATAAAACTCAATGATGCCCCACATTTTTAAAGAGGAAAAAATAAAAATAAATCACCCACTGTTAAGGTACAGCTACTGAACAAAAAAAGCAGAGGTTCTGCATGCCTGTCTCCACAAAAGCAAAACTTGGAGACAGATGCTAGTGTGAAAAAGAAAGAGATTTATTTAATTCAGGTGCTGTGTAATATAGGAGAATAGTGGACTCTTGTCACAAAGCCTATCTGTTCCTCAAAACCAAGACAAAAAGGTAATGTACAGAATTCATGTTCTAATTTAAATATAGTGCTATGTAACCTGCAAGTAGTGGCTGCTAAGTGGTCATTCCTGTAGCTTAGCTTGTTCCCAGCGTCTGCCTGTTTCAGGCTACCTGGAGTCTGTTTGTGGAGCCTGCACAGCCACAGGCCATGCAGCTACTAAGGCTCCAAGATTGCATGGACACACTGTCCAGTGGGTGACAAGGTGGACAAGAGAGAGAGAGGCTCCCTCTTAGAGGCCATGGGCCATGTGGCTACTAAGGCCACGTAGACCAAGGAGAGAACAGGTGAGTATACTGTGTTACTCCAGGTCAAGAAGAAGAGTGATGATCAAGAGAGAGTGTTTCTTTGTTCCCCTGGGTCTATGTTAACTTCAGTGTGGGACAGAAAAGGGGCTTCCCCATGCTTCAGGTGGGTCCACATCCCAACCAGTCCCATCTTCCCTCAGGCTAGACTGACAGGCCTCTTTGGTCCAGCATCTCCTCCTGCCACTACTTTGACTTCTATGGCACATGTGCCTGCCTTCCCCTGGTTCCACCTCGATCTGGTACTAGAAGTGAGGAGGAGGGATTTTTCTTCTACCCACTTATATCTTGCTAGCTTTTTGCATGTTCAGTGTAAAAACCTCCCCTTGCCACCATCTTGGTCAATGGGAAAGGCTCCTTTGGCACTCCATCAACTCCACAACATCCATGTCCTAGTCCCTGCATGCAGCCAGTTGCCCTCACTCAAGACACCCATAGACAGAGAGTACCAAACCAAAGGCCTAAGCAAATGAGCCCTGGAAACTTCTCATGGCCTCTCAGGCAGCACCAAGGGTAGCCTCAGCAGGAGCATCACGGCACCTGCAACTAGGGCCATGGTGTCTAAGCTGGAGGTGGAGCATCCACAAGGTACATACTGGGTTACCCAAGTGGTCTCTAGAACTGCACAGAGAAAGTTTTAAAGGATAAACGAGGAGACAAAAGAGAAGGAACTTTCTTAGGTAGGGAGTGGACTGTGTGGTTTGGTTTATCTTCCAAAGGTGTGGAGATCCCCATGGTGCACTCCCTCTAAAAAAATACATGAATGAATGAATGAATGAATAAATAAATAAAAATAGTGTCTGAATGTGTATCTATACACACATAAAAATATATATGTATATGCATGTATACATAGATGTAAATACATATGTGGATCTTTATTGCCAGGAAATTTCATATTGTAATGTTTTAGTCACTATACAGTCCACACAGCATTCCTCAGTGCAGCTATATTAATTTCTAGTGTTTTCTCAATATAGAGATGAATAAGCTATAATTCAGAGAGGATAGTAATTGAAGCTTTCACCATACCAGGTAGTAGTGAAATAGTGTCCTGCATGCTTTTTATGCCAATTACCCATTTAATTAATGTTTGTCAAACAATCAGACAACAGAATCTTAAGGCAATTGAAAGCAAAGACTCATGAAGTGCTTAATTCATGAAAAGATAATAGGAGACAAGTCAATCTCTTCTTAAGCAACATCATTGCTCTGTGACCAAAATAGTGTGTAATATTTTGTACATGTATAATTTTCTCTGTGCACTACACAAAATATAATGTCATTGATATTCATCCTAATAAGCATTTTTTCTACCTTACATTACAGTTCACAATATAATGCCCTAAATTAACCTCTGTCCTATAGTATGACAATTCAGTGCTGAATGGATCAAAATCTGGTGACCATGTCTTTTTTATATATGCATTACCAAGGTGCCAAGAGCTGAGTCATATCCTATACATAATTGGCTTCATCCAAGTGTAAAGAAAAAAATCTGCAGCCCGACAAATGTGATCGTAGTTGGGTGATGTCCAACATGTCTGATAAAAGAATTTTGCCAACAGCTCATACTGTTTTTTCTCAGTGCCTAAGATTTGTCATAACATTTGCCACTATTTTTTACAAGCTTCAGAGCAAGTGCAGTATAATTTTTTTCCTAAACTAAGGATGCGACTTTCCATTATGCCTCAGTATTTGTGATCTCTTCTCTGCATTTAGAAATAAAATTCACCAATTTTAAACTCACATATGTTATTGCATGCTTATTCTGTATGGTTCTACAATTGTTTTCTTAGAGAGCAGCAAGTGATGCTGTTTTGAAATGACATGAAATTTCTGTGGCCTTCATGTCACTATTTCCATGGATGACAAGAAAAGTTGGTGAGATCCGGAGCAAATGAATCTCCAAGTCAATTAAGTTCTTTTTTCATATTTTTTTATGACTAGGTCTATATTTACATTTTTTGAGCTGACTTGGCAACTTTTTGAAGCCATAAACTTTATTATTTCTGCAGACCCTGGAGTTCTGTTCATCGTTTTACATTTATGATCTTATTTTCTGTTAAATATTTCATGTTATTCTTCCAATCATTAATTTTATACCATAAGAAAATGTTTCTGAATCCTGATCAATCTTTGTGAGTTAGAATTACAATACAAATGACAATTAAAAAATCCTCAAGTATAAATATTCATGTAAATCATATTAGTCTAAGACCAATTAAACATCATGCTTATTTTAGGACAGGAGCAGCCTTTCAGGGTATGATATAATCACTACAGGATTCTTATGAAGATGATTATTTGTTTTATTTCAAACGGTTGAAATTTAGACAAAAATCTAAACATTGTGAACCCCCTTCATACCATATTCTGGACCATCAAACACCACCAGCCGTACACAGAAACCATTTTGAGATCATGTGGAGTACGGGCCGATGTCAGTGGTGTATAAAAAGTCTGTGCTTATCATACCATGCGATGAAAGTGGGAAGTGGTTAGAAATCTTACAGAAAAAAGGGACTCAAATTATTTAGAAACTGGATGTTTATATGTAGAGGGGGATGTTAACATTCCACTAATCTGTTTATGTTCACTGCAACAACCCATGGGTTTGTGTCCTCCTTAAGACACAATTGGGAATAATAACAGTTTCTGAAAGGGCCAAAAGAAACCAAAACAACCAAGATATAGCCTGGTAGGCACACAGGTAATCAATGTTCACATTGCTGATGCAATATGCATCGTAACAAAGATAGCTAACCAGAAAGTGTAACATAGTCATTAAGAGGTACTTCCAGGATTAGTTAACCAGACTATAAATTTATGTCTGAAATAACTAACCTGAGTCATCCATTAGATACCATAATTTTATTCATGTCCTTAAAGTGTTAGGTGTCTAGTATTTCAAAGAAATTAGAGATGTATATTCAGAAAAGCTAGCCATGCTTCAAAACCTGTTTTATCCCATTAATGATCTGAGTTACTACTTACTTGGTCTGGGATTGCCTGTGGCCATGAACAAACCTTTATTAAGGGTGATAAGTCCCCAAATGCTCCCACCGGCACTTTTTAATCTGTTTGTGAAAATTCTGTCCTATGTAAAACACTTGAGCCTAATTAAAAGAATTACAAATTCCACAGTAGTTAATCAAAATATCATTTTTTAGGCAACAAACCAAACTAATAATTATAATTCAGTGATATTTTTATTTTATATATCACAAAGCTAAAAAATATTGTATATAATAATAATGGATGCTTTTTATATAATATGTAACGTCACTAAATAGTTTGCATATTCTGCCTACATAAAGAGTTCAAATGTTTTAGTTTTCATTTTGAAGTATGTAAAATACCTATTAGAATAAGCTATATAAAAATATAAGGTATTTTTCATGGGCAATTGAGCAAAAGTTAATGTAGCTTAAATTATATTGAAATTATTTTGGATAACGATTCTATACAAATACTGAACATATTTTTTCTAAAACAACATTGTAAAAATAGTATCCACACCCAGACACCCATGTACAAAACCCACAGAAAATCTGTGAAATTGTTTGGGCTTAATGGCCTTTTGTTGTGGCTTAGAATCTGTTCACCTACAAGGACATACTACTAGTTACACACAAAAATCATTTTTCTCTTAAGTAATTGTAGTATTTCCCCTTTAGGTGACTAAATGAAAAAGTATAGGGTGAGGAAAAACTACTTTTACAGTTGTTCATGTGGAAAATAATGCAATAATTAATAAATAGTAATTCAAGAATAAACTGTCATGCATACTCACAACTGCAACCCTACTTTTGCCCCCCTCACTATATCTGTGGAAACAGAGAGGTCAGATCAAATTTTGACATTCAGATATTTATTTTTATCCGTCTAATGACAGTATTTTATGGGGTTTGGGTAGTGAAAATTGGCAATATTCTCTGATATCATTCCAAAGGTTAAATAAGTTATTCTTATAATTCCATTTTTTCAATATGGCTTTTAATAATTTCAGGTGAAATCATTTATGCTTACAATTGTTTTTCCCTTATGGATTTTAATAATTTCAAGTGAAAAGAGCACATGTAGATTTATTTATTCTTAATGACGTCTAATGGAGATTCCAGGCAGTTCTGTAGGATGTGGACAAGAGACTATTTTTCACTTTCACTGTACCAGCTCCTATGTTTGAAACGGTACCACATAGACTACATTTATTGTGGTAGATTTGTGTACTCAAGTCTACACCCAAAGATGAGTTTGTCTATTTTTGGTAATATGTTCTGAAGCCCATGTAAATATTAATAAATAAATAAAATGAAAAGGGTTTACAACGGAGCTATCTTTGTAACATTACAGTACTCAGCTGACTGTGTATTACATAACAGTAGAAAGTTTCCTAAGCAACTTACTATAAAATTGATACATGAATAAAATTTCCTAATTACAAAATATCTGATAATGCCACCCATCACATGTAGCAGCAAATGAATAAATTTAGCAACAGTTGAGATGATATTTAGATTTGCAGCAAGATTTTTTAACCCTGTGTTCAAGGCTATAACCCAGGGTGTCCTCTTAGCTTCTGCTTCTCACAGTCAATCCTTGATTGTAGATGGCCATATTCTCCCTTTCTCTTTACATGGTGTTCTCCTTGTATGTGTGTGTATGCATATACAAAATTTTCCCTTTTTATAAGGACACCAGTCATATTGGATTAGGCCTCACCCTAATGACCTTATCTTTTCCCAAATAAGATCACATTCACAGGTGCTGAGGAGTAGGACTTTAACAGTTTTTCAGGAGGACACGGTTCAATTTATAATACCCAGAAATCATAAAATATGTGTGACACGCACAAATCTCCCTTAGTTAGAGATCGGAATGACACCAGATCCTTAGCTCGAGGAAGGAGAAAGACGACAGCAGGACTCCGAGGGTGCCGGGGACTGCAGAACGTGAGCATGTCCCACAGGGCGTCACTGGAGTGCATGTGGCATAATCTAAGCACAAGCATGCAAACGACAAAATCTTGCAAACTCCAATTTGCATGCACTGTAAAGTAGAACCAGAGGTTTGGAAAGAGCAGATACTGACCAGGGAATATGAATTCTGGAAACTGGCAAACAAAAGCTCCCTTTGAGGACAAACTCCTGCCTTAAAGAAATATTGTTAGGAGTATAATCTAAATTGGACAGGACAGAGACAATGGAGGAAAGACAAGAGATAGAGCAGATAAAAAGTGTGAGAGTAAATCAGAGGAGGCAAACAGCAAAAAGTGCTAGATATATATATATTTTTTATCACTTCTTAAAAACAATTGAACAGGAAACTCTGAGTCCCTGAAGCTAGGAAAGCAATTCTGTTTTTCCAATCTTCTGCTGAAAGTGCAAAACAATTCATAACAGCTACACATAAGAAACAGAAAAGGATTGCAATTGCATCCTCTATAAAGTGATTGTAAGAAAAAAGACCGCAGTGCAGAAGATCCCTACAAACAATGAGGGCTGATGGCAAAAATATATCCACAAAACTGTAACCTGTCAAAACCAAAAATGCACAGGACTTAGATCTCAAGTGGGCAGCAAAAGAATTTGCAAATACAAGTTTGCTGAAATGAATGCTCAGCCTAGACTTCCTGATCTTGAATCTAGAAGTGAACCTGGCCTCCTGGCCTGCTAGTCACTTTGCCCCTGGAATATCATCTCCACACCTGGAGAACTATCACTCCAACAGCTCTGAAGGTTGTGACAGCACTGTCAGGCCCCCTGATACTCCCTCTCACAGACTGTGGACTCTGGGCCTTAAACCACTTTCAGCTGTGTTTCCTTCCCATGCCCCACCTCACTCTCCACTCTCCTCTCCCAGGAGTTCCCTCAGCCTCGGGAAGAGAGGCCCTCAGGCATCACATCTCTGAAGAGAGAAGACAGAGGCAGTCACATATTTACCAGAAGCTGCCTGCACATCTGTGTCTTCACCCCCATGGCTGTCTGCACGACACTACCCCCCCTCACCCCATATATTGTCCCTGGACCCTTGCCTGGCCTTGCTCTGCACTTCTTTGGCCTAAGGACTTCTCTCACAAGGTCTCTGACTGTACAACACCCCCACCCCTGGGGCTTCAGCCATACCAGGAGGCATTAGGGCTGGCTGCTCCAGGGCCTGCTTACCTTGCCCAGGTTCCACACACAAACCTGGCTGTCCTCACCTTTCCCTGCTCCCAGAACTGTGTGCCAACGTTCCCACAGCCTATCATTAGGACTGTTACCCACGTGTGTTGCAACATCATCGGGTCAAGGCGGGCTGTTGCTCAAGGGACCAGGACCAGAAAACAACTACCATCTCAGAGAGGGAAGAAAAAGTGTGGGGGTTGATGGGAAATGTCTTTACCAAATGGCATCGATAAAAGTGCCCTGGAAAGGGGAGGGGACCTAAGTGAGCTAACACAACTAGGAAAGGGACAGACAGTGTGAAAAAAAAAACATGATTACCAACATGAAACCTCAGGAGTGAAGTGATTTCAGGATGTGAAGATTTGAAAGGAAAACTGACACAAAACAAGATTGGATCATATATAAAAGGACAACTCATAGATCACAAAAGAAAAGTTTCAAAGTATTTTTTTCTGAAGCGAATATAACATTTTTGTGAAGATCTGACAACTGTTTCTCCAGAAAAAAAAGTCTAATGTCACTTATGACTATGAAAGAAAAATCACCTTAAATAAAAGTCAAAGGTACAATCATGATGCTGTTGTAATTTTTAAAGGCTTACAGTGTGGGAACTGAATAACTGAAAATTTGTGAACCTTTGATTACCTTGGGCAAGAGCTTGATAACGGCATAGATGTTTCTCCTGCCCTGTTACATTATTTGATGTTTCTGTATTACGTTTGCAGTGCCAATGATTTAAAGGGTCAGGACAGGAACTCATGCTTCTAAATAAAGTCAACTCAAACAATTAACACGGGGGTTAGAGGGTGCTGACTCTGCCCAAAGTCGAAAATCCACCTGTAATTTAAGTTGGCCCTATATCTATGCAGATTCCCATAGACCCCATGGAAAACACAGACGTCTATTTTAAATTATTTTGTCAACAGAGGAAATACTATTTCCAATAAAAAAACTCAAACAAACATAGACATTCATTTAAGAATTTAAGAATTCTAGGCTGCTATTTTTTCTCTTAAGCTATCCAATGCCTTTCAAAAATGTCATTTCATGACGCAATTCCTCATTTGTCTATGATCTCTTCTATTGTACCTCACACAGAATTTCCCCAAAGCTTTGCTTCAATGGTTGCTTGATTCTAGGTGAGCACAGAAAATAATTTAATTAGCTGTTTCTTTTCTCTAGACCTGATTTATACTTACACCTGTTAAAAAAATTCCAGAGTCCCACCATTTCCCAGGGGTCAAAACTTGCCTCTCTGCCAGTGACTTAGTTTTTACCCTGGTATACTCACTTGGTTAATAACAATAACAAAAGCAGACTAAGATGCTGAATTTTTATTTATCAGATAAAATAATTTATTTTAAGGTTATCACTAAGAGTAAAATATTAAAATTTAAAGAAATAGAAAGATCAAAAATAGAAAATATGTGGGCATTGTTTTGTAAAATGTTTATCTTAGGTCAGATAGTCAGAAAAACCAGCCGCAAAAAAATACTTGAGTAACTCAAATAGAGCAGAATCTCTGGCCTCCACACACCAGAATGCTGCATGCTCCCAGTCACAACAAACAGAAATACATCCAGACATTGCAAATATACCTGACAGAGGGTGGACTATCTTCATTTGAAAACCACTGGTATAAATTATACAATTCAAACCAAAAATTCTTACAATGCTTTCTACGTTTAAAATGCTTTTCTGAGTAGCATTACTTTTATTCTAATATCTCTAAATGGAAAAGCAGCATACACTTAAACACATATTTTCTTTGGAAATGTTTTAATATTTGCATTATAATAAAATGAAACATTTTTGAAAGTTAACATGGTACTTCATGTTCGTAATAGCTTGAAACTCCTTTATGACATTTTATAGTGTGGAGATGAGAGTACCTAATTTAGGGGTTAGTATTCAACTTATGTAGCCAGCCTTAGGAAAAAAGTGGGGTGAGAAATAGCACACATCTTCTGGAATTTAATATTCCCTAAGAAAATGAGGCTATCCAGTATAATTGGGAAGCAGGGCGATTATAACCCTTAAAGTAGTACTTTTGGAAGACAATAAGAAATTCAGAGTGAGTAGGTATATTAAAATTTACAAGTGATGTTTTCCACAAAATAGAAACCAACCACAGATTTTGTCAAATCTTTTATCAAAAAAAGGTTGGGTAGACTATGACCAAAAGTTTTATTTAAATATATTTAAGTTTGAAGATATAAACACATGCTTTTTTTCTTGGCTTATTAGGATCTTTTTAATTGATTCTTTAAGTCAGGGGTCCTTCATTATTTTGTGTGACACTGAGTCTCTTTAGCAGACTGGTGAGGCATAATGGACTCCTTCTCAGAATGTATATATTTATTTTAAATCTATGAAATATAGGGGATTACAAAGGAAGCTAATTATACTGAAATGCAGATGTCAAAATATTTCAATGTGAGGTGGTAATATGAGTGCTTCCTTATAAATGCATCAAAAGCAAGAATTAGTGGCAGAATAATTTCAAAGCAGGGATGAAAATACATGGTATATGGTAGTCTATACATACGTGAAATGAAAATATTTATGAGGTACAAACTTCTAGTTATAAAATAAATAAGGCATGAGTATGCAATGTACAAACACAAGAAGGAGAAATTGTAGGGACGCAACGTACAACATGTGACTGTACATCATGTTAACGTGGCTGTGTGATGATGCTGATTTAGACAGAGATGAAATTCACACAGGTCATGCTGTTGCAAGGTCAGAGCTAGCGTAGTTTCACAATTAACTAAAATACAGCCAACATTCGCATTTAAATTTGAATAAACAAAACATTTCAGTTAGATAGGCAGGTAGATGGATGAATGGAAGGAGGGAGGCAAAAAGAAATCATAGAGTATAGATAATACACAAATAACAGGGTGGATACCCCCATGATTTCTAAACATATACTTTACAGACTCTTCTACATTCAAACCAAGCTAAATTTTAGAACAAAATATTATTTTCTATGCACTACTGACAAATATTAGTGATGTTTCATTGTCATTTTTGTCTCAGCCATCTAACTGTTTGTTATTCCTTAGAGTGCTTGCTGTGTTTTGTTAATGTTTGAGAGACTTGGCAGAAATTATTTGTTCCATCATTTTTGAAAAGTGCAGATGCAGTGACAGTGATGAAAGCACTAAGAAGAAGTCTATGATTATGATTGTATTGAAAGTAAAATAAATTACTGATGGGAAGTGATTAAATGAAACAAATTACTCAGTAGGAAGGATTCTGAAGGACAAGGAATAAATAATACACAATGTAGAGGGTGCTGTGAGTGTGCCATTGACAATAATCATCAAGACAAATACGATAAAAATGAAGATGCACACAACAAATAAAACTAGTGTATGGCTAGATTTGAGTCCTAGGCTTACACAAAACAAAGCAAAACAGAAAATCATTGGTCACTTATTAAAACAAACAGAAGGAAGCATAACATTTCAAATTGCCTTTAGATTCTTCTGTAGGTATAAAATTTCCCGTAATCTGCACAATTTTTCTGTGTCTTGGTGGCAAAGACAAAAAATCATGGTCATCAAGATATTTTCAAAGGCATTGCAGATTATTAAGGAGACTATTTTGAGAGAGGAGAGTTACTTGGCTCAAAAATATTTTGTGAAAATGAATTTGATTTATTTTGGAGAAAGACAAGTAAATGGATGAATATCACATAAGCAGATTAGTTGTTATTGTTGAAAACATTTGAAAAACTTACTTTTGGAGACCCATGCTTCTTCCTTCTCATGGCTGTGTTCCTATGTATATCCCAGCTGATGGTTGGAGAACTCACTGAAGTTTTGGTTAATCTACGATAATGATTAAATCTGGTAAATAATACCACAACACATAGAAGAGGAAATAGTCTCAATTTCACAGTTCAAAGTTTAATATGAGGACTGTCCAGAAGGTGCCCACCTAGGTAATATGAAAAATAAAGATATTTACTGATGAAAATACAAGATACAAGAGACATTGTATATAGGACAATGATGCCTTAGTCCCCTTCAAAGTAGACACTTGGGACCTCACACAGCTCTCCTAATCACCATTAGTTGTCCTGTCTTATTTTCCTGAGCCTTGAGAGTCTGGATCTTTTCTCTTTCAAAGGTGATTTTAGTTTTGGGAAAAGCCAGAAGTCTCAGGGTGCCAAATCTGCACCGTAATGGGGCTGAGTCACCTGGGTGATTTGATGTTTCACAAAAAACTGCACGAGATGCGATGCATGGGTGGGCACATTGTGGTGATGAAGCTGCCAATCACCAGTTTCCCATATCTGTATTGGAATCATCTTAATAGTTTCTGCAGGGGTATGTTCAAGTTTAACACAAAAGTTGATGCAGATTCATTGCTCTACTAACTGTCATTTAGAATGCAAAGACCACACACTACACAGGCTCACTCAACAGCATCTACCATTCCCACTGACTAGTAGAGTGAAGTCATCATTGTTCATGCATGCACATTCTAGTCCACACTGCTTGGCTGCCAGGTTATGTTGATGTTGCACAAACTGTTCTTGTTATAGTAACAATAGTTGCACTTTTTCTGGACAGACCTTGTATTACTGACATGGTGTATTACATTGGTGTATAACTTACACCAGTATGAACTGTTTGGGTCCACTTATACAAGGATTTTTCAGGAAGTACATGTATTTTCTGTTCCCTATGATTTCCTTTTTAAAAAAAATAAACTTTATTATATTTTTCCATTACCATTTAGTCCCCTTATACACTCTTCCCCCAGCAATTGGCACATGGTGGTCCATGTCCATGAGTCCTTATTCTTTTTTACTCAATCCCTCCACCACTTAACCACCCCCAACAGCTGTCATCTTTTCTCCATCTACAAATCTGTCTTTGTTTTGCTTGTTATTTTAGTTTGTTCATTAGATTCCAAATATGAGTGAAATCATTTGGTGTTTGTCTTTCTCTGACTGGCTTATTTCACTTGGTATAATGTTGTCCAGATCCCTCCATACTGTTGTGAAGGGCAATATATATATATTTATGGCTGAGTAGAATTCCATTGCATGACTGTCCCATTGTTTTATCCACTCATCTGTTGATGGACACTTGGGTTGCTTCCATATCGTGGCATTTGTAAATTGCTTTGCAATGAACATATAGACGCTTATGTTCTTTCAAATAAGTGTTTTGGGTTTCTTCTGATATATATATCCAGAAGTGGGATTACTGGGTCAAAAAACAGGTCCATTTTTAATTTTTTGAAGTACTTCCATACTGATTTCCCTAGTAGTTGCACTAGTCTGCATTCCCACAAACAGTCCAAAAGTGTTTCCCTTTCTCACCATTCTCACCAACAGCCAACACTTGTTTATTCATTTACTGATGATAACCATTCTGATAGGTATGACATGATATCTCATTGTGGTTTTAATTTGCATTTCTCTGATGATTAGTGTCATTGAACATATTTTCATGTGTCTATTAGACATCTGTACATCCTCTTTGGAGAAGCATCTATTCAGAGCCTTTGCCCATTTTTTAATTAGATTGTTTTCCTGGTGTTGAGTTTTATAATTACAAATTTTGGTTATTAACCCCTTATCAGATGTATTGATGAATATGTTCTCCTTTTTTATGTTTTGTCTTTTTATTTTCTTTGCAATGCAAAAAAATAGTTTGATGAAGTCCCATTTGTTTATTTTTTCTTTTATTCCCCTTGCCTGGGGAGATATATCTAATAAAAAAATTCTGTGAGTAATGTACAAGATTTTGCTGCCTATGTTTTCTTCTGAGATGTTTACGGTTTGGGGTCTAACATTTAAGTCTTTGATCCACTTTGAATTTACTCTTGTGTGTTCTATGAGAAGATGGCCTAGTTTCATTTTTCTGTATTCATCTGTCCAATTTTCACAACACAACTTATTGAATAAACTATCTGTAGCCCACTGTATATCCTTGTCTTCTCTGTCAAATATTAATTGACTGTAAAAGTGTGGGTTTATTTTTGGGCCCTCTACTCTGTTCCGTTTATCTATGTGTCTGTTCTTATGCCAATACTAGGTTGTTTTATTTACTCTGGTCTTGTAGTATATTTTGATATTAGATAGCATGATTTTTCCAGCTTTATTCTTCTTTTTTAAATTCAATTATATATTCATATTTAGATACTTTTTTCACATTTTTATTGTTGTTCAAGTACAGTTGTCTCCATTCCCTCCCCACCACTCCCCTCTACCCAAGTCATCCCCATTTCTCACCCTCAAACTTACCCCCTTTTGGTTTTGGCCATGTGTCCTTTATACATGTTCCTGAAAACCCTTTGTTCTTCTTTCTCAAAATTGTTGTTACCATGAGGGACCTTTTGTGGTTCCATATAAATTTTTGAAATATTTGCTCTAGTTCTGTGAAATATGTCATTGGAATTGTATCTTGCTACTTTGCTGAATTCATTTTTAGTTTTACTAGTTTCTTGGTCACATCTTTGGAGTTCTCTATGTACAATATCTTGTCATCTGCAAATAAAGACAGTTTTACTTCTTCCTTTATAATTTGGATGCCTTTTATTTCTTTTTTTGTCTTATTGCTGTGGCTAGAACTTCTAGTACTATGCTGAATAAAAAAAGTGAAAGTAGACATCCTTGTCTTGTTTCCAATCTTAAAGGGAACACTTGCAGTTTTTGACCATTGAGTATGATGCTGGCAGTGGGCTTGTCATATATGGC
Source organism: Anoura caudifer (assembly GCA_004027475.1). NCBI lineage: Eukaryota > Metazoa > Chordata > Mammalia > Chiroptera > Phyllostomidae > Anoura > Anoura caudifer. The sequence goes on from PVKU01003174.1 coordinate 91,516, forward strand.
CTTTATTATGTTTGGATATGTTCCCTCTATTCCCACTTTTTTATAAATGGGTGCTGAATTTTATCAAATGCTTTTTATGCATCTATTGATATGATTATGTGGTTTTGTCCTTCATTTTGTTTATGCCATGAATCACAACTATTGATTTGCAAAAGTTGTACCAACCTTTCTTTCATTCCCAGAATAAACCCCACTTGATCATGGTGTATGATCTTTTTGATGCATTGCTGTATTTTGTTTGCTAATATTTTGTTGAGGATTTTAGTATCTGTATTCATCAGGAATATTGGCCTATAATTTTCTTTCTTTGTAGTGTCTTTATCCGGTTTTGGAATTATGATAATGCTCGCTTTGTAAAATGAATTTGGATGCCTTCCCTCCTCTTCAACTTTATGAAATAGCTTGAGAAGAGGTGTTAGTTCTTGGAATGTTTGGTAAAATTCACCTATGAAGCCATATGGTCCAGGGCTTTTGATTGTAGGGAGTTTATTAAATTACTGTTTCAATTTCATTAGGTGTAATTTTTCTATTCAGAATTTTTGAGTTTTCCACATTTATTTCTTGAAGATTGTATGATTCTAGGAATTAAACCACATCATCCTAGTTTTCTAATTTGTTCATAATATTTTCTTAGACTTCTTTGTACTTCTCTGGTGTCAGTTATTAGTCTTCTTTCATTTCTCATTTTATTTGTTTTGGTCCTTTCTTTTTTTCTTTCTTCTTGAGTCTGGTTAAAGTTTGTTAACCTTGTTTATCTTTTCAAAGTACCAGTTCTTGGATTCATTGATTTTTTTTAGATTCTATTTCATTTATTTCTGTTCTGATCTTATTTCCTTCCTTCTCCTCACTTTGGGCTTTGTTCATTTTCCTTCTCGAGTTCCTTTAAGTAAAGTTAAATAGTTTATTTGAGCTTTTTCTTGGTTTTTGAGATAAGCCTTCAATGAAATGAATTTCCCTCTTGGAATTGCTTTCTCAGTGTCCCACAGATTTTGGATTGTTGTGCCCTCATTTTCTTTTGTTTCAACATATCTGTTGATTTCTTCCCTGATCTCATTGTTGACCTATTCATTGTTTAATAACATATTATTTTGCTTCTGTGTCTTTGTGTGTTTTCAGTGTTCTTCTTGTGATTGATTTCCAGTTTCATAGCATTGTGTTCAGAGAAGATGCCTGATATGATTTTTATCTTCTTAAATTTATTGAGACTTGTTTTGTGTCCTAGCATGTGGTTTATCCTAGAAAATATTTCAGATGCATTTGAAAAGTATATATATTCTGTGCTTTGGAATTGAATACTCTGAAGATATCAATTAAATCCATTTGATCTATTGTGTAGTTTAAGGCCACTCTCTCCTTGTTGATTTTCTGCCTGGAAGATATATCCTTTGAAGTCACTGAGGTGTTAAAATCCACAACTATGACTGTGTTTTTGTTGATCTCTCTTCTTTTATGTTCATCAAGATTTTCTTTACATATTTAGATGTTCCTATGTTGGGTATCCCAATGTTTACTAGGGTTATATCCTCTTGTTGGATTGCTCCATTTATCACTGTGTACTGTCCTTCTTTGTCTCTGACTATAGCCTTGGTTTTAAAGATAATTTTGTTAGATATACTTTAGTTTGCCATGGGTAATGCTTACTTTTTTGCCCAAATTTTTGAGAGAAAAATAAGGATACACATTATACATAGTAGTACTAATTCCCATGTTTACTGCAAATTGTATGTGGGAATTATAGTAAAACATGGGTACACATTATGTACAACAAAATACTGTAAGTACTGCTACCCCAGCTTTTTTCTCACTTGCATGAAATATCTTTTTCCAACCCTTTACTTTTAGCCTGTGTGTATCTTTCAATCTGAGATGGCTCTCTTGGAGGCTACATACATATGGGTCTTGTTTTCTTATCTATTCAGCTACTCTATGTGTTTTCTTTGGAGAATTTAAGCTATTTACATTTAAGATGATTATTGAAAGATACTTATGTAGTGTCATTTTATTGTTAGACAATTTTCCTCTTTTTTTCCCTTTCTCTTTTTCTTCTTCTTCTTAAACAAGGCCTTTAACATTTGTTGCAGTACTGGTTTGGTGTAAACAAACAAGCTTTTTCTTGTCTGGCAAAGTCCCTATTTCTCTTTGAATTTAAAATGATAGCCTTGCTGGGTAAAGTAGCATTGATTGTAGGGCCTTGCTTTTCATCACCTTGAATATTTTGCACCACCCTGTTCCAGATTGAAATGTTTTTGTTGAGTAATCAGATGCCAGTCTAATTGGTGCTCCCTTGTAGGTAACTACCTGCTTTTGCCTTGAGGCTTTTAGTATTCACTCCTTGTCTTCAAGCTTTGTTATTTTAATTATGATGTGTCTCAGTATAGCCCTTTTTGATTCCAACATTTTTGGGGACTCTCTGAGCTTCCTGGACTTGTGTGACTTTTTCCTTCATCAGATTAGGGAAGTTTTTAGTTATTTCTTCAAATAGGTTCTTGATCCTTTGCTTGCTGTCTTCTCTTCCTGGTATTCACATGATGCTGATGCTATAATTCATGTTGTCGAAGATGTTTGTAAAATCCTCAGTTTTAATTTTGTTTCTTTTTGCTGCTGTGCCTGATTGTTTTCTCTACCTGGTTTTCCAAAAACACTGATTTGATCCTTTGCTTCATCTAACCTACTGCTTATTCATTCCAGTGTATTATTTATCTCAAATATTGCATTCTTTATTTCGATTGATCTCTTTTTTGTTTGTTTGTATGTCTTTTTTCATGCTGTTGAGTATCCTTATAATCATTACTTTAAACTCCCTATCTGAAAAATTGCTTACATCCATTTAATCTAGTTCTTCTGGAGAATTCCCTTGTTTTTTTTTTTTTTTTTTTTTTTTTTTTTTTTTTTTTTTTTTTTTTTTTTTTTTTTTTTTTTTTTTTTTTTTTTTTTCATTTAGGGTCTGTTTCTTTCTCTTCCCATTTTGGCAGCTTCTTTGTATTTTTTGCCTTAGATGTTGAAATAATCATCCATCAAACTGATCTGTTTTTATCTAATCATCTGTAATCAGCAGTCAGGCTTAATCACCACATTCCTGTGTGCAGTGCTATTGCTTCCCCTCGGGCTGAGGACACTCGGAGAGGAGAGCTCTGCCTGAGAAAGATGGCTTCTGCAGTATGGGGATCATCACAGGGATCCTGGTGCCTGTTCCATCATTTCTCTCCCCAAAACCACCAAACCCAGATTCTCCTCAAACATTTCCAGTCCACTCTGCCTTCCCTCTGCAAGAACCCAGATAACTGGGTACAAATGAAATCTTGTGCTTTGGCCCTTTAAGGAGTTCTCTGAGTCTCTAGCTGTTTCTCCCTGGAAGAGAGAAACCCTGCTGCTTTTCATAGCTGGATTTTATCTGCTCTGGTATGGTAGGCTGTGGTACGGTAGGCTGTGGAGCCCAGCTTAGGGTTTAGACCAACACTTCTCAGGGGAACTCCCTGGACATGGAAATGTCCCTCTGGAACTTCAGCTGCCACATGTGGGAGCCCAGCCAACCCTCTCACATCTCCCCCACACTTTCTACCAGTCACATTGTGGCGAAGTGGATTATTCTGTCTGTCCTTGGTTATAACGTTTTTCTTCAGTTAGTGCTCAGCTGGTCATTCTGGATGATTTCTCTACAATTTAGTTGTAATTCCAGATTAGTCATGGGAGGAGGTTATTGCAGCTTCTACTTACTCCTCTGCCACCTTGGATCTCTTCATCCTTACTAATTTCATTGGAAAAAATATCGATGAGCAAACCTAAGGGGAAACTAGTCTCCACTGTTAGCAGTTCTATGGAAACAAATTTGAAATACATACACTTTTTGCTTTCCTAAGTTTTGTATAACTCAGTTGAATATTTCAGGAGCCACAAATGTGTTAAGAAAGGAACCTAACACATAAATGAAGCCAGATTAACCAGGAAAACAATGCTATAGCATATGTTGTTTTCTCTGTCAAAAAATCCAAATGGGACATTGTGATGACAGAGACTGAAATTAATTTAATAGGCATTAACATATGTGGGTGTTTCACATATGCAAGTACAAAACAGTTCCCTTGATGGTAAAACAAAATGGGGGTATTGAGAGGGACATAAATTGAAACTCACAGCTCCTTACAATCAATTGAGTTTACATGAGCCTTGATTTGATTATTCTCACAAAATTATACAGTGTTTCATCTACCAAAACATGTTGGCTAAAATAATGACAGATATTTCGCTCCAGCCAGTGTGGCTCAGTTGGTTGGGCATAGTCTTGAGAAAACTGGATTGTCACTGGTTCAATTCCCAGTCAGGACATGTGACTAGGTTGGAGGTATGGTCCTTAGTCAGGGCATTTACAGAAGGCCACCAACCAATTGATGTTTCTCTCTCACATTGATGATTCTCTCCCATTTTCCCTGCCTTCACCTCTCTTTAAAAGAAAATAATTTTTTAAATGACATTTTTAAACACAATTGATACTATTTTGATATTATCCAACAATTTATTTAACTTCAGAAAGTATTGGTATACTTATATATTCACTTTTCATTTACCGTATTTTTGTGCTGTTTTGCATTTGTGTTTATATTAAAAATTATTCCATGAATTTGAGAGTTAAAATTTTTTGTCTGGAGAGACATCAGTGTCCACCAGAGAAAGCAGATCAGGCATTTTAAATGCTTTGTAATGTTTTATGTTCTAATCAGTTCAGAAAACAAAACCACTTTATGAGAATCACTGTGTAACATCTTGAGAATTTCCATTCAAAATCTGATTTGAAACTTATTATTTGGATCTGTGATGTTAAATATATTTTTATTAAACAAGTTAAAATCTATAAAACATTTTATATGAGCAACTGTGCTAGAAATTCAAAGACATTTGTTCTAGTCCTTAAAGGTCTTATAAAGTAAAATACATGGTGTTTTAATGTTTGACCTAATTCTTGCCAATTATATTTCAACAAGATTTATCTCAATATGGTCATAAAACTTGCAACTTATCATGTATTGCATTCTTTGCATTTAGGTGATAAAAATTACCATAACCACCTAAACAATAATATTGGGCTAGGTGACATTTAGGGTCTTTTGTATAATAGAATTCTGATAATACAGATATCTCTATTTTATAATACATTCACTTTACTTTTCCAATTTGATTTTAGTTTTTTTTTTGTTTTGTTTTGTTTTTAAGACAGGATACTATTTTGATGTATTTTTCTGTATTTTCATGACACTTTGTACTCACATTATTTTCTAACTAGTAAAGTTTGTTTTTTCCTCTTAACATCTAAATATTTATATGAGTCACCAAATATGGAGCAAAACGAAAATATTGTAGCTATTGGGCTACTAGGCAAAAAATAAACTGTTGGCCAAAATATTATATTATAATAATCTAATGTATATCAGAAAGGTATTTTTCACATCAGAGGCTTAATTAATAAACTCTGAGGTATAGAGAATGTGCAATATTGTGTTGAAGAACCACATTATTCAAAAATATGTAAGGTTTAAACCAAAAGTTACATATTGTAGCCTAGATCAATGCTCTCACCAGGTGTCACTTACCTATGGGTTTAGGCCATTTATCTTATTTTATTTTTTGTATCTTATATTTTCTACTTTCTTTTTGTTATATTTCATCTTCTTATTTATCTTTCTCTTTTATTACCTTTATTCAAATTATTACTTACATTAAGGTTTAAACTCTACTTGTTAAAAAGTGATGCCTTCTCTTATTAGTATTTTATTTAGCCTAGAAATATTAATAGGTATCCTTAGCATATCAAATGAGGATTCATAATGTGTAGCATTAGATCCACCAGCCAACCTAGAATACTTAACTTACTTAGATCACCCCCATATGTATGCTATTGTTGTGATAAATTTTAGTTTTGTTTTTATATATTGTTGTTTAATACAGTCAATATTTACTTAGAATTAGCAACTTGTTTACCATCTTCTTTGCTTATTATTTCTTCTGTATTGCAGAACTTTATGTCTCAAGCAGAGTATTTTGAAGTATCTTTGATTAGGCTGTATTTTTGGAAAACTGTCTATTTCCCCCATTTTATGTATATATAAATACATATGTGTACATAAATAATATGCAAATGCAAAGGCCTTAGGATAACAAAGATAAATGGGAGTCATAAAATAAAAACTGGAAAACAATTCCTATCAAAGGCTAGGTGATATTAATTAATACAATGTAAGGAAAGAAGTATGGACCAATAAAACAAGACAGAGTTCAGATACACATCAACAATATATAGTAACTTGTTTCCAATTAAGTCGCTATTGCAACTGAGTAAAGAAATAATATAAGGCTGGATTATTTGATTTTCTGTATAATTTGAGGTGGACAATATACTTAAATGTGAAAGGTAAAACAATAAACTGTCTAGGCAAAACTAAGGGGATAATGTTTATGGTTTTGAAGCAAGAAATATCTCTTAAACCTGATAGTTTCCTATTGCTGCTATAAAATCACCAAAAAAATGAGGCTTTAAACAATACAAATATGTTATCTAACAATTCTGAGGGTTAGAAGTTCTAAGATCAAGATATAGGCAAGACAGCATTTTTGCTGGATTCTCTAGGGAAGTATTTGTTTCCTTGCATTTCCTCAGTTCTAGTGGTCACCTATATTCTCGCTAATGGCCGCTTCTTCCATCTTCTTGAATCCCTCTCTCTTATAAGGGCACTTATGATTTTATTTGGCCCACCGCACCATCCAGAATACTCTCTGCCTCTCAAGATTCTGAACTTAATTACATTTTCAAAATTTTTTTGTGACCTATGAGATAACATATTCGCAGATTTAGGAAATTAGAATGTGGACACCTTAGGGGTTGCCTTCTGGCCTCTAAAGACTTATGTCCATTTACATGTAAAAAGCATTCATCCCATCACAACACACCAAAAAGGCTCAAACCATTACAGCAACACTCACGGTCCAAACTATGATTATCCCTTGAAATAAAACTTTACTCCATCTGTGGGCTATAAAACTAGAAAACAAGTTATCAGCTCCCAAAATACTGTGGTGAGGGAAGCATTGGGTACAAGCTATAGGCAATTCCCTTTCAGATTTCGAAACAACGAAAGGAAAAAAGGAGTCAGTTGTCAAACAGTTTTAAAATCGGGTTAGGCTAACAGCGCTGTTTCCTTCCAGGTCTAGTAATAATCTCTTGTGGTTCTTGGGTTTATCCTCTGGCTCATGGCTCTGTCCTTGAGATCACCCTTCCTTTTTTTATGTTTCCCCTTGGACATATAGAGTATAGTTAACGATAGACTCATAGTACTATACTTGAAGAAAAAGAAATAAATTTAATTGTATACTCTCTAAAGAGCTTCTTAAATTTTTATGTCTACCTTGCTGTAATAGATAATAATGTGTTCATGACAGTTAAAAACTGAGAAGATAGGTACAACCTTCTCTGACTCTATTTTCCTCAGAGTAAGCCAAATGAAAGATCACCCAAAATAAACACATGTTTCAAACTATAAACATGATTAAAAAAGATAATAGAAAAATTGTTGATTCCTTGCCAATCAAATGGTTAACAGATTGAGAGACAAGAAAATAAAATCAAATTTAAATGTCTATCTCAGCTGTACTTATATGATTAGTGTCAGAAATTCAAAGTCAACATTTCAGTTTTTAGTCTAACAAATAGCAGTGAACTAATTTATCTATGTTATCCTTTTCTCAGAAATAATGTTTTCTTTTCAAATGTCTTCAAGTTTTAATCTGTGTGAGTGGTGGTAAATGTTTGGTTCCATAGAACTGTGTAAATCAGAGCTTGAGTACAAAGATCAATTGATTTTTTTGTTTGTTGAAGGTGATTCTTCTTGAGACAGGGAAACTGAAATTTTATCCTGTGCCTAATTTAGTGGCTATCTAGGTACATATGTATTATTCTATATAGTTTTGTAACTCCTTTAGTTTATACAATATAAAATACAAAAAATATTGCATCTGATATTTACATATACGTCTGTGAAATATAAAATATCTTAATATCTAAAGTGAAGTGATTTTCTTTAAACTCTCAGAACAAAATATAAAGATAGAATACAGATAATAGAAAAATAATGGATAGATGATAGATAGATAGATAGATAGATAGATAGATAGAGGCATTCATAGTGCCTTTTGTAAAGACATAGCAAAAAGTATTGTGACTGACATAATTTTGCCTGGATATTTTGCAGACCTAAATTCTAAACTACAAATATTCAAAAGATCACTGTTAAATCAACTGTGTTCACTTGACTGATTATGATCCCTATAAATAATAGCTAAGAACTCCCTAATTTAATAACGTTCAGACCCTCAAGGGCCAAATGAAGTTTTAATAGCTGCTACCATTTACAAGGTGGCGGCATATGCGTATCGATCCCTTGTACCAAAGTCACAGTGAATTTAACTCATCACAGCGATCAGCCAAATATCTTCAGATTAAGTATCAACAATAAAAACACTTGTATGTGTGCCATTTTTGACATATAATAAAGAACAATAAGATACTCTCCCTCGGACATATACACACACATATACACAACAACATTATAGCTCTTTAAAAACTGCCTATTACGCTGACCTGAATACCTGCTTTATTTGGGGTTAGCCTAACACTGTCGATTGATAGGACTGGTAAAATTATAATATAGATTCTTGTCATTATATGAAAAACATAAAACCAAAATATTAAGTACCATCATTACAATCATTATATAATTTATATAATGCTACATACCATGAAAAGAGATGCCAACATTTGAATGGTTTAACACAGCGATCATTTAATTATCACCCAGATTACATTCCTACGTGGTTTGCTAAGGTTTCAGCAAAGAAGGAAGGAGTGAACTCTGCTCTAGCACGTGCTTCTATGCATGAACACTCAGCTGATGGAGCAGTGAAGTGAGGGTGCCTGGGACTAGTATTTCCCATCAGTCTCAGCTTGGAAGTGAAACACACCACTTGTGCAAGTGTTTCCTTACAGCAGACTAGTCCCTTAACCTCACCTAGATGCAGGAGTGTGAGGAGGATAAAGTTGGGGCTGGGTAAAGTAGTCCTGGTTAAGTTAGCCATTTGCAAGTAATAAATATATTCTACAATGAAGAGATTACATTTTTGGTGGACAGTAAGAGTCAGCTTTAATTTTCCATTAATTGTAGAGATATGCAAGTGTGCCTGGCCTTTTGTGCCTAGAGCAAGCTCAGGCTTTCTCAAAGGAAACAACCCAAAATCTCATTCAACCACTGCATCATGCACCCATTCTAAAACCTTCTGACACATCTGTCACTTCCAGATAGGCTTTTCTATACGCAGTAAACTCTGAACTAAAATACAACCCATTAAATAAAGGAGGTGAGGGGATGAAACAGCTGCAGAAAGCATTTTTCAGTCCAAATGAGAAACATGGAAGATATACCCCCCTTTTGTTCATAGAATGGGCAAACCCTATGCATTAAATAATTAAATCCATTGTCTTGAAGAGAGGAAAGTCTGTTTATTAGAATATGACCTGCTCTCTGGCGGGGAATCCCCAGTACTTGTTGTCCATGGTCGCTGTTTGCTATTTGGAAAGCAACTTCCTTGTTGATTATTTCTAATGACTAACCCACTTGCTCCTTGCTCAAGTTTGATGGCTCATAGTTAATTTTACATTCCCACAAAAAATGGTGGTTTTAAGATAGGAATACATTACCAATATATTTTTACTCAGAGATTTGTGAGCTTCCATTTGTTTGCTGGTTCCATGTGTATATAACCACAGTCAGAGTTCTTTCCTTGGCATAATCACTAAAACTGATTTCTTTACCTTCTTGCTTTTCCAAAGCCTCATGTTCATCTATTAGTGGGAGCTTAATTTAAGGCCTGAAAAAACAAGGCGGCATGGAGAAGTAGCATCCTTCATCTGAAATGTGGGCAGTTTACATGTGAGAATTCTGAATAAAATTTTGTTGCTCAGAGGATTTTTTAGAATCTCAAACTGTTGGGGTCTATGAGAATTTTGCTTTTTCAAAACTTTGAGTTTTCCAGCTTTGAGATTCTTTCTACTTCACTTCAATGCTCCTGAGTATGACAATTATTTTTTGAGTTTTCTTGTCTTTTATAAGTATTTTTGCTATAGTGCAACATAATATATCCCTGAAAAAAATATTTTCAAAATTTAAGTGAAAGATGAATGAAATTTGACAGAACAGATAGTCTATCAGACTCTAAATAGTTTTGTAATGAAAGCAGTTGTAATGTTAATTTTGAAATTTCCTAGAAAACAATAGTAATTGAAAAAAATGTAAAGTAGAAATGGAAACATAAATTATCTTTGGTAAATATAGAAGTTTTTTTTTTTTAATTGGTAAATGTAGCCTGATGGTAATGGGTACAAGTAAGAATTGAGAAAGATGAATGTGGCAAATATACAAATATTTCTCATTCTTTGTGACAAGCACTTTTAGTACGAACTGCATGGCCAAGCAGAGTGAGTGAGGAGGACAGAAGCGGGCTGAAAGTTTTCATTTCTGCTGTGATCAGCATTGCTAATACACTGCACAGTCAGTGGCTGTCACCAGGTAGTTCAACATGTTAACATGCTAGAGAATAACGTCTTCTGCATTATATTGGCATCATCCCATTACTCATCATTTATATGTTAATTTGCATAAGAGAGACGCATGCTTTAACATTAGAATGGAAAACCGTTCAGAATCTAGCAAAACTATCTGCACTCTATTACCTTTGTGACTTCAATGTTCCTCTTAGCTACAGGTACCTTGAAAGCTACATCTGTTTTTTGCATTATTGCAAGGAACAATTTTAGCAAATTCACAGGGTATCCATCTGCAAGCCTTTGATCAATATTTCTTTGCCGCTTGCTGTGAGAAGTGGTCACAATATCTATAATAGGAAGGATAATACAGGCAATTCTAACACACTTTAAACTTTCAGTGGATTGATATATGGAAGATTATTAAAAGTTCCAAATAGGAGTTTTGGGTCAATTTGAAGGTGAATAATTTCTCTTTACAAATTCATGGACGGGCCAATCAGAAGGATGTCATCTTTGTGCATGACCATCAAAGTCAACTAGGCATTGGTATTCAGCTTCCAGAAGAATAAGCCAAAATGGAAAGGCATTGTTATTGTTAACCACTTCAGCTTTGAAGAGAAAAACATTCTTTTTATCTACATTTCTTTAGCAAGAAGTGGTCATATGGACCATCCACATTCAAATGGGGCTAGAAAGTAGTCTCTTGCTAGATAGTCACTTTCAAAGCACATGTATATATAGTGGAATGTCAGGATTTTTAACAAATCTGCTAAGACTTTCACAGTCATGCTTGAGATTACCATGAGTAAGTAGATACTCTCAGTAATTTTTTATTATGTTAAACATACATAAGATTTTTTTTGCATTTTAAGTATGTTTTATTGATCGTGCTATTACAGTTGTCCCATTTTTTCCTCCCCTTTATTACCCTCCACCCTGCACCCCCATCCCACCAGCATTCCCTGCCCCCCAACCACTTAGACTAGCAGTTCATGTCCATGGGTCATACATATCAAGTTTTTTGGCTTCCCCATTTCCTATACTGTTCTTAACCTCCCCTGTCTATTTTGTACCTACCAATCATGCTGCTTATTCCCTGTACCTTCTCCCCCATTCTCCCCTCGCCCCCTCCCAGCTGATAGCCCTCCATTCGATTTCTATTTCTGTGATTCTGTTCCTGTTCTATTTGTTTACTTAGTTTGTTCTTGTTTTTGCTTTTTTTAGGTTCAGTCATTGATAGTTGTGAGTTTGTTATCATTCTATTGTTCATAGTTTTGATCTAAGAAATTTTATGCATTAGGCAAAGTACAGTGGCTAAAACCAGACTGAGAAATCTGACTGCCTAAATTGGAATCTTTGTTGTACCACTTTCAAATTCCTTGTTTTAAAAAGAAAATAATGTATCCATATCATTTTTTAAGGAAATCGACTAATTGAATAAGTTAACATATATACATCAAGCAAACCTGGAAATATATATATTAGACAAATGACTCAAAAATTGTTTTGTTATACTGTAAAAACACATTTTATGTTAGAATATCTAATACATGCACATATTAAACAGAGAGATGGATGTACAGTTCCAAGAAAGGTGCCACCTCTGTTCTAGTCTCTTTCTGTCTTGTTTCATTACACACTCTTTTCACCTATAGATAAGAACAGAATTGATCATTTTATTATATTTTCTTTTAGAAATATTTTCTGCATGTGTAACACACACAATTCTTGTCTACACACAAAACACATCATATGCATACTGCTGCTACACTTTTCTTGAAAAAATGTATCTTGAAAGTCAAAGTTGATCCATATTAACAAATAAAGAGTAAACTTTTTAAAAAAGATTTTATTCATTTATTCTTAGAGAGAGGGGAGAGGAGGGAGAAAGAGAGGCAGAGAAACATCTATGTGTGGTTGTCTCTCATGGGCCACTCCCACTGGAGACTTGGCCGGCAACCCAGGCGTGTGCCCTGACTGGGGATCCAACCAGTGACCCTTTGGTTCACAGGCCAGCACTCAATCCACTGAGCCACACCAGCCAGGCATAAAGAGTAAGCTTTTAAGAAAAGGATGCACAATCTGACAGACATTTAACTGTTTTTTATTAATCCATGTTTAGACTATATTTAATTATTTATGCTTACAAAGAATTCTACTGTGATTGTCATTGCCTAAATTTTCTAGGCAATAAAAATCCCTAACAAATTTAATTAACAGAAATCAAAATGTATGCATTCTCAGGAATGAAAAGAATTACACTAGAAATCAGTTACACAGGAAATGAAATAATAATTTATAAAGTATTCCCATGTTACAAAAGAGTCGCAAGAGAAATTAGTAAAATTTAGCTAACGTTATAAAAATACAATGTATGAAAAATCTGTGGTATGCATCTAAAACACTGCTGAGAGACATTTATAGCACTGAAGACACATATTAAAATAATTTCAAATTAATAAATTAATTTCCACCTAGGGAAAAGGAGCACATTAAACCTAAATCAAACAGATAGAAATATCAAAGCAGATATCAACAAAGTTAAAACAACAGAAAGGAAACAAAGTTTTTCTTTGGAAGATAACTAAAAGAGATAAAACTTTAGCTGGGTTAAGCAAAAACAAAGAGAAATAAAGCAAGATAACAGTTAAAGGGAACTTACAACTTCTATAAACATTACAAGAAAAATAGGGGAAGACAGTGAATAACTCTGTGCCCATAAAATCCATAATTTTGAATAAATTTATTAATTTTTGAAAAACTCAAACACTAAAGCTTACTAAAAATAAGATATTTTAAAAATTCCTTATTATATTAAAAATAATTGCAATTTAAAACAAATAAACAAACAATGACAGTTTTGCTTCCTCCCTTTCAATTTGGATTCCTTTTTTTTTTTTTTTGTCCAATTGCTGTGGCTAGCACTTCCAATACTATGTTGAATAGAAGTGGTGAAAGTGGACATCTTTGCCTTGTTCCTAATTTTAGTGGGAAAACTTTTAGTTTTTGCCCATTCAGTATGATGTTGGCTGTAGGTCTCTCATATATGGCCTTTGTTACGTTGAGGAATGGTCCCTCTACTCCCACTTTGCTGAATGTTTTCATCATAAATGGGTGCTGTACCTTAAATGCTTTTTCCACATCTATTGATATGATCACATGATTTTTTACTTTCCTTTTGTTTATGTGATGTATTACATTTATTGATTTGCAAATATTGTACCATCCTTGCACCCCTGGGATGAATCCCACTTGATCATGGTGTATGATCTTTTTAATGTATTGTTGGATGAAGTTTGCCAATATTTTTTTGAAGATTTTAGTGTCTATGTTCATCAGAGATTTTGGTCTACAGTTTTCTTTCTTTGTTGCATCTTTATCTGTTTTTGGGATTAGGATGATGATGGCTTCTTAAAAAGAGTTTGGGAATACTCCATCTTCTTGGCTTTTTTGGAATAGTCTGTGAAAGATAGGGGTTAGCTCTTCCTTGAATTTTTGTAAAGTTCTCCTGTAAAACTTCTGGTCCAGGGCTTTTGTGTGCTGGGATTTTTTTTATTACTGCTTCAAATATATAAAGAATCCACACGACTCCACTCTATAAAGACAAAGAACCCAATTAAAAAATGGGCAAAGGACTTGAACAGATATTTCTCCAAAGAGGACATATAGAGGGCTCAGAGACATATGAAAAGATGTTCAACATGACTAGCCATCAGGCAGATGAAAATTAAAACCACAGTGAGATACCACTTCACACCAGTGAAATGGCCATCATAAACAAATTAACAAACAACAAGTGTTGGAGAGGATGCAGAGAAAAGGAGACCCTAGTACACTGTTGGTGGGAATGCAGACTGGTGCAACCACTGTGGAAAACAGTATGGAATTTCCTTAGAAAACTAAAAATGGAACTGTCTTTTGACCCAGCAATTCTGCTTCAGGGATTATACCCTAAGAACCTGAAACACCAATCCAAAAGAACCTATGTATTCCAATGTTCATAGCAGCACAATTTACAATAGCCAAGTGCTGGAAGAAACCTAAGTGCCATCAGTAAATGAATGGATGAAAAAACTATGGTATATTTACATGATGTAATACTACAAAGAAGAAAGAAAGAAGGGGCTCCTACCCTTTGGGACAGAATGGAAAGATCTGGAGAGCATTATGCTAAGTGAAATAAGCCAGGCAATTAGAAACAAATACCATATGATCTCACCTTTAACTGGAACCTAATTAACAACAACAACAACAACAACAAAAAAAAAAACACACACACACAAAAAAACAAGCAAGCAAAATATAATCAGATACATGAAAATTAAGAACAAACTGATAGTAACCAGAGGGAAGGTGGGAGGGAATAATGGGGGGAAAAGGCAGAAGGGTTTAAAAAATAAAATAAATAAAAATAAAACAGACAAGCAAAAAACAATTGATGGAGTGTGGGCACCAGATTTTCATTAGTCAATTGTAACAAACACTTAGAGAACTATAGCACCATTTCTACACAATCTCTTCCAGATAATAAAAGGCAAGGAAACACTTGTCTTACAATTACATTATCCTGATACCAAAAGCAGAGAGTGACAATACAAGGAAGTAAACCCACAGACTAATAATTCTCCTGAACAAACACACAAACATTCTTAATGTAATATTAGTAGTTTGGATCTAACAATCCATGTAAAGTATAGATTAAAAACTAAAGTGGAATGGTGGTTGTCAAACACTGGGGGAAGGGCTGAGGGGAGTCACTGCTGAGTGGGGCCGAGCTTCTTCCGTCTTGCAAAGTGAAGGGTTCTGCAGATGGTTGCTGGTGACAGCGGCACAGCGACACGAGTGTATGTACTTGGTCACACTGAACTGTGCATTTAGAAATGGGTGTTTTTCTCACACTGCATTAATTATTCTAACACTCATACTGCCTCTTTCAATTACAAATTACAAAGACCCTTGTAATTACATTAGACTCACACAAATTCAGGGTACTCTCCTCATCTCAAGGTCAATTAATTAGCAATCTTAATTCTAACTCTAACCTTAATTTCCCTTGTCAGGTACACAGTATATTCACAGGCTCTGGAGAGTAGTATGTGAACCAAAATCTATATGAGTTTCCTGTTACTGCTTAACAAATTAGCACGTACTTCATGGCTCAGGAACAACAGAAATTTATCCTCTCGTGTTTCTGGGGCCCAGATTCCAAACCAAAGTTCGAGGCTTCACCCCTTCTAGGAGCTCTGGAAGAGAATTCATTCTTTTCTTTTTCCAGCTTCTGGTGGCGGCTGGCATTCCTGGACTTGCGGTCCCAGCATCCTTGTCTCTGCTACAGCCTTCACATAGCTCTCACCTCTATGTGCCAGTATCAGAGTGTGCATGTGGGGCCCATTCCGATAATGCAGCAGAAGCTCCTCTCAAAAATCCTAAGTTAGTCACATTTTCTCCATATAAGATCTTATTTACTCGTGGGCCATATCAGATGATATATACCAGGTTGAGGATTAGAATTCCAACGTACCTTTGGGGAAAATATTCATCTCACCACAGTGTGTATATATTTTGGCAACAAATTTATAACTCTATGTATTTTTCTTTCACTCATTTTCCTTTATTCTATTGCAAATTCATTTTAAAAATGCATTTATTGTCAAAAAGTACACTGTTTTGTTGGATTTTGATGAATTGAAGTTATGGTAATATTCACAGTTTGTTCTTATTATCAGTTTGGAGAACAATATTTGATTTTTGAATTTATTACAAAATCCAATAATTTTCCTCTACATTTTTTTTTTGAGAAACTGAAAACAGTCATTGTCATCCTTGTCACCCTCAGTAGTAATTCTCTACTTAATACCGAGCCATGGCCACTGCTTAATGAACTGCCTGCACCTTCTCTGGATCTGATTCTCCGCTCAATGGACATTTTCTCACTTCCCAGAGGCACAATGTAAGCAATTTATTTTCCTTTCAAAGTTCACTATAAAAGAACCTAAAAACTTGTCTCAAGTTGAAGACAAATGGCAGAAGGATGCTTTAAGAGTATGAGGTGAGCCAGGGAGCAGGATGGCAGAGTGTGAGAACACAGACTTTGAAGTCCGACAGACCATTAGCTGCAGACCCTTGGGGAGACACAGAACTCTCCGAGCTTCAGTTTTCACAACTGTGAAATCACTGTAAGGGCCCAGGCAATGCGCATGCTTGCAATAAATGTGCTTACATTCCACACAGGTGTTACGTCGGTCATTTAATATTACTGGGCTAAGGTATATAAATAGTCTAGCACAGGGTCTGACATGTGATTTTTCGATGCATTTTACTTTACCTATTTTTCTAGTTTACTGAGATTCGATGGACACACAGCACTGTGTAAGCTTAAGTTATATGGCATAGTGACCTGACTTACATATTTTATGAAATGATTACCACAGTAGGTTTCGTTAACACATATCATCTCATGTAGATAAGAAAAAGAAAAGAAAATGTTTTTGTTTTTCCTGTGATAAGAACTGTTAGGATTTACTCTCTTTATAACTTTCAGATATCCCATACACCAGTGTCGACTACAGTCATCCCGTTATACATTATAGCCCCAATACTCACATATTGTAGAGCTGGAAGTTTGTTACTTTTGACCATCTTCATCTGGGGGTAGAGGGTGGGGTAATGGGATGAAGGAGATTTTTTTAAATAGTAGCTACTATTTTATTAAATGCAGAATAGAATATGCTTATTGTGTTATGACAAGCTATGGCAATGACTCCCAAATCTCAGAAACATAAGAAATACAAGTAATCTCTCTTTTGCATTGTATAAGTCCAATGTGGAGCTTCTAGGCAGTCTCTACTTATAGGCATCATCCTCGGACCTCAGGGGTCCAGATGGTTGGAACTTTAGCCTCAACACCATTCACAAGACTTTTGAAAGAGGAAAATGAGAATATGGTGATTTGTTCTTTAGCTTTAAAAATCTCCTCCCTACAATTTCATATATTACACTCAGTCTCTGCGTACTGAACTGCACGAGTCACCATGAGCATGTGTAGCTTTGAGTAGGTCAGAAAGTAAAATCTCACCATGTTCCCAGGAGAGAACAAAAATATTTGTACCCTGCTTTTGTGCTTATTTCTAAGCATATCAATAAAGAGGATGATCAATGAAGAAATGAGCAATTAGAGGATGATTTTTCACTAATAAAATCCTAAACATTTGTGAAATAGGGAAAGGCTGAAGTGCATGTTACACAGTGGAATTTACTATAATACAATAATGGCAACTCTATGAAATTTTCGAAATGCATTGAAATTTTTCCAATTCCCTCTTAATTAGTAGGAAGATCTGACCAGGAATAGGTATACTCACATGATGACAAAAGGACCAGGTTAAAACTGTTACACTAAATTTTTTTCACAAATAACTTATTGATCTAGTAGCCATCTATTCAAAATTCATGAATTGGGCAGCATCCAATCTATCAGAAGGAACTCTGGTGAGCTATATAAGACAAGACATTTTTATAGACCAAAGTGAGAAGAAACAATGTGCTACACTGGGCATTTGCTGATTGATTTAAAGCAGGCTACTTTCCCTACATGTTGCAAGGGGAAGTTTGGGAGCCAGGTTAGGTAACTTTTGCTGAGCAGGCAAGTGCTGACCTATTGACCTAGGCTTTCCTTGTCTGGGCTACTGAGCACAAAAACTTAGTTACATTTTGGTTTGCTGACATAAGGCTTAGCATGTTTTGACCCTCTCTGATTACTTAAACAAAAGAGATACACAAATAACAACCTGAAAAACTAATACCTGGTCGTGCAAATCAGAAAGAACCATTACAAACTATTTCTGGAATGGTACATTTGTGCCATGTCCTAGGGTGGTATGGAGATCGTGAATAAAACAGAGGCAAAGCCCTATTGCTTCTCATGTGCCACATACATTTGTTAGTGTTGGTTACATAAAGTGTTGGAAGCAACCGAAGTGCCCATCAGTAAATGAGTGGATCAAACAAATATGGAACATTTACACAATGGAACAATATGCAGCAGAAAGAAGGAGCTCCTACCCTTTGCAACAGCATGGATGGAACTGGAGAGCCTTACGCTAAGGGAAATAAGCCAGGTGATGAAAGGGAAATACCATCTGATCTCACCTATGAGTGGAACCTAATCAACAAAACAAACAAGCAAACAAAATATAACCAGAGACATGGAAATAAAGAACAAACTGGCATTAACCAGAGGGAAAGGAGAAGAGGATAACAGGGGGAAAGGGGAAGGGTCATCAAGAAATATGTATAAAGGACACGTGGACAAAGCCAAAGGAGGGTAGGATTGGGGGTGGGAGTAGGATCGAGGGTGGGAGGTGAGGATGTCTGGGGCAGGGAGGAGTGGTGGGAGGAAAATGGAGACAACTGTACTTGAACAGCAATAAAGCATTATAAAAAAGAAGTTTATATCAAAGTACTTTTTCAATTCAGAAAATTAAAACTTTTTCTTTCATAGTTAAAAAAGTAAGAAAGAAACAGAGTCTGCCTTTTGTGGTGCAGAAGAGGCATCCCAAACCTGTGTATGAGATTTTTCTTCTGAGTAGAGGAAGGAGGAGTATATCTAAATCTTTAGTGTTGTCTGATTTTTCTACAACCATACCCCAGACTGGTTCACTGTGATCTGTGCCACAAAGGGATCTATACTCCCTGGTAATGACATAGAGAGAAGATGCAGAATAAGCACATGTGGACTCTGGGACCAGACTCCCTGAGATCGAGTGCAGACACAGCCACCACAAGACAGAAGACCTTAGGCAAGTCACTGTACCAATCTCTGCCTCGGTTTCCTCAACTGGAAACTGCAGCTGATGATAAGAGTGACCTCTCCTACAAACCTTCTTGTTAGGAATAAAAATGGCCTAATAGCTGTGGAGGCACTGAGAACAGTGTGTGACGTAGAAACCAGTAAATCTCCCTCTTGGGTATTTGAAGATGACAAACAAATATGTAAAACAAGATGCTTCTGATCCAGAAATAAGGTAAACAGGTGTCCATCATCAGTCATTCTTCAACATTACCATACAACAAGATTTCCTTTGCACTTTTGGGTATGGACTGGGTATATTGGGCATTGGGTATGATAGCTTGCTGTTCATCATCAGTAGAAGTTGAAAACTTCTCAGGGTATTTGTTGTTACACAGGATATTTGTGGAGGTTCAAGGCCAGTTCCTAGTTCATCAGCTGCGGTTGAGTTGATGCTCTGGGTGGTCACCAATATCAGTGACGTTCGCACAAAGAGAAAAGACTAGAGGCGCAGGAAATTTACCTTTATTGGATTCCTAAAAAATGTTTTCACTTGACTTGTACTTGGTTTCCCTCAAAAGGAGTCTATATAACCAATATATTTTTCTTTAAAATTATGGTCACAGATGGTATGATTCACACACAGTAAAATTAATCTTTTTAAATGTACAGTTTTGACAAATACATAAACTTGTGTAAATACCACCACAATCAAGATGAAGTATTGCTTTTTGTTATTTCCTTCTTCCACACCTACCCTGAAACCACTAACCTGATAACTGTTCTCATAGTTTTGTCTTTTGGTGCATCATATAAATGGAATCAGGCAGTAAGTAAATTATATTTGCATTTCCATTTTCCTTTGGACATCCATATTCTGAGTGGATTTGCATTTCATTCATTTAGAATGGATTCATTCATTCATTCGTTCATTTAACTAATTTAGAAATGCAGAGCTTTCCAAATTATATTTGAATTTCAATTCTCTTTTGGCCTTCGCATTCTGAGTGTATTTAGAAATCTCCGATTTAATTTTATTGAAAATAATATATACTGTGTGTATGTATACATATATGTATGGCTGTATACCAGTCTTTCTATGTGTAATATATATTGTATACATTGACATATTACACATGTTTTTATATTGTTGTGGTATTTTCCCTTTTGTCATGAGTAGTTTATCACCTATCTATCTATCATCTATCTATCTATCTATCTATCTATCTACCTATCTATCTATCTATCTATCTATCTATCTACCTATCTATCAACAGCGCATGTGATGTGATGAAAATAGTGACATATTTCAAGTGGTTTTATGTTGCTGTGGTAATATTTGACTTTTCCATGGGAAGTTGATCTTTTTGCACATGATTCCCTTGTACCTGGTCTTATATGCTTTAGCAATCCATGACTAAAATATTTGAGATGAAGACCTAAGTGCAACAAATATAACATAATTATTTCTTTCTTACTCATTATACAAAAAGAGCAAAAGAAAGCTAAGTGATCTCCTCCCCCCCCCCCACAAACTCATCACAGAGGCTATTTCAGTGTGAGCATACTCCCACTTCACAGAAGTTTGCTCTCCCCTCCGTTTTGTCAAAATTGACAGTTTATCTAATGACTGGTCACTTGCCGTTTATTGAATGTTTGTTTATACATTGTTTCTTTTGTGAAAAAAATGCATCTAGATTTTTAAAAAAAGCATTCATCAATTCTTTACAGATAAATAATTCAGTTATTCTTTCAGACTGTAGGAGAGTAATAAAATTGTATTTTTTGGAATCTGTCCTTTCCCAGTTAACGAGCTTGTTTCCCAAACTGACTGTCACATGAGAAAGAAATCAAATTATGAATCATGGTGCAATTACAAAGTGTCATTTTTCTCTGCCACTGTTGTAAATCTCCCTGCTGCTCTACTGCGAGTTTCCTGACTGGTTAATTCTTCTAATCTTCTCATGCTCCAAATTCATCCCTTGCTTAGCTCTTAGTTTTATCTTTCTAAAACACAGTTCCAATCCTATTGTTGCTCTGCTAAATTTTTCTTGATGGCCTCTCACCATGCCTTAACTAAACCCAGATTTCTTATCCTACCACTTAAATTCTTTTGAAAGGTGGTTCCAGAAAAAAAGTTCTTTGTTTTATGTTTCTATTACATTCCTAAATACGCTTATGCTTTCATTATATTGCATTTTGTGCTATTTTTTTTAGGAACAAACCCAGACTAACTTTGCCCTCACTTGGAAGGTCATGGCACACTTGCAGTGCAAAGGAAATATGAGTTCCCTTCAGCTACCCAGGAAGACAAAAATCTACAATTTTAAGATGGTTTAGAGTTAAAAAATAAATAATAACCATATTTTGTTACCGTATTTATTTAGCTATTACAAATTAAAGTAAAGCAGATCACTGTTATTTTAAGCATTTTTCTATTCTAGTAACTATGTACAATGATTAATGTAACATTTGTAAATAATAATTATAGTATTGTAAATGCAAATGTTTTAATGGGCTGAGTGTAAATAATAATAATTTTAATAGTAAAATTTAAAAGACTTCTCTGTGGCCATGAATGCTTTTAAATGTTCTAAAATTCATTTAAAATGTAAAAAGAGATGGGAAATTAAGTGATGCACATAATTTTTGTAGCAATTAATAGTTGAAGTCTAAATTCTATAACGTCAGTAAAGCTAGACTGCCACAGATTGTGTTACCAAAAACTTCTCTATAGTGATGATTTTTAAAAGATGAAATGTAATGAACCTCTTTTTATTCTCCTTCATGCACATTAGTGCTTACATAAAACACACGCACATGAACATTTTGCAGGAGTTATCACAGGTTGTGTGAAAATATTTAAGCTCATCCATGTATGCACTGTGGGTTCCTGAAATGCAGAATGCACTAAAAATATTGTGCTAGGGCAACAAACCACCTCTCTTGAAATAAAAAAAGTCCTTAAATGATAACATATAGAATTAATTTCATTGTTATTAAATTATAATAAGTTAGGTATTATTGTGAAACTAATGGACATAACTAAAGAAAATAAATGTTTTGTCCTGGCCAGAGTGCTCAGTAGGTTAGAGCATCATCTTGATATGCCAAGGGTATGGGTTTGAACCCAGGTTCAGGTACATACAACAACCAACCAATGAATGCATAAATAAGTGAAATAACAAATCTCTCTCTCTTGTCCTCTCCCTTTCTCTCTCTAAAATCAATAAATTAAAAAAGAATATAAGTGTCTCATTTTATCAGTTTTGTATATAGTGATATACACCTGTATGTTTGTATAAGTGCACATATATATGCAGAATTTCACAGAAGTTGTTAGTGTTGCTTTAATATCTATGATTTGATTAGTTTACGAAAGATCAAGGAGACCTCAAACTAAAGCAATGCACAGTACAATGCAGTTACTTCACAACTTTACTTGCATCAGGTTAACAAATTACCACACACTTAGTAGCTCCAACAGCACAAATTGATTATCTAAGAGTGAGTCAGGATCCAGGTAGGCATTAACTGAGTTTTCAGGTCATGGTCTCACCAGGCAGAAATGAAGTTGCTGGTCATGTTCATGGTCACATTTAAGCTTCAGTCTCATCCTTGAAGCTGATTCAAGATGTTGGCTGAATTCAGTTTCTTGCAGCCCTAAGGCTGAAGTCCTGTCTTTTCTGGGAAAGGGAGAGGGTGCTGTTGGCCAGGGTTTGCTTGCAGCTCCTAGAAATTATTTTCAGGACCTAGCTTCTCTTACAACATGGCTCCTTGTTTTTGTTTTTAAGGTAGAAAGAGAACCTCATTTGCTTGAAATATCTTCATCCAATCTTCTAAATTGGAGTCTCATTCAATGTAACTTATTCCACTGAGTGAAAAATCCCATAATATTCACCAGCTCTGCCCACACTCAAGGGGAGGGGAATAAACAGAACGTGCACACCAGGGCATGGGAGTCTGGAGCCACCTTAGAAAATTGCCTCACAAAATTTAACAAGCATGCTTGAACCTCAGTGATATTTCAGTAATTAAGAACTATATTAATAATACCTTGTTAATGGCCTAGTAAATCTTAAACCTGAGGCCTATTTGAATCAAATGCTAAGATTTAAATTATAGGAATCACTAGGCTCCATTCCAGTTAATTAATGTAGAATTTCTGATGATGTGGCCAGGCTTTGGCATATTTAATATTTATCAAGAGATTCAAACATGCACCCAGGGTCAAAAGCCATTTCCTTCAATGGGAAAGACACATGAAGATCCGCGATAATATAACTAACCTGTTCCTATGAGTCTTGAGTTTGCTTTTACTGATTTTTCTGTCTATCTGGGATTCAAAAGCCTTTATCTTAAGCAAATTATCAATTTTCAGAGAAAAATAGCACAAAGCCTGGTATATTTTAAGAATGAATTATATATTTGCTCTTAAATAACAAAGCAACATTATTTCATTTACAGGAAGGTACTGGCATGTAGTACAAGCCAATGGAATAGATAACAGGAGAATGAAAAAGAGAGATAGAGGAGAGGAAAATTATTTAAATATGTGTGTGTTCTGATATTGAGCACTCACAATGTAAGATAAAAACAAAATTATTAAATAATTAATTATTGGCTTTCACAGCTGAGGACAATGAGAATTTGAGAGTTTAAACACATTGCAAGCATTTTTCATTGTTACTGTATCAGAAACTCTTAACTAGAAAATTCTCACTCTGAACTGCTGTGGCGTGTGTTGCAGTACTGCCGCTCGCTGAAACCGACCAGAGGAAGCACACTTGTTTCCAAAGTGGTCCTTGTACAAAATGTACAAAAAGCAGTGTCTGCAATGACTTGTGCTCTGTTCCTCTGCCCTGTGACGTTCCAAAGCATCCCCCGATGGCCAGGAGTTTTTCACATCATGTAACTAGTAACTCTAGAGGAATATTCAAACTAAAGTCTTTCTCTTTGCGAGGCCCGTGGGTCATGATGCTCAAACAGCCTTTCATTCCTTACCTTATATCAGAAATTATCGTCTGGCTTTTCATGACACTTAAGGAGAGGTAGTACTTGACTTTGCTGTTTCTATCTGTAGGGGCAATTTTACTCTTCTGCTCTAGACTTCATAGTGTTAATGGAATGATGTGTTTGGGGTGTGGATCTAAAAGTCTGAGTCCATGAAAGGAAAGCAGACACATAAATGTTTAATATTTCAGAGAATACATTTTAAATTTTTAGAAAACAGAACATTCTGTATTTTCAGAAAATATTACTTTTTATGTTTTTATAAAACATATCACAGGGAAATAAAAAGTAACTTTAAAATCATAAACAGGTTGATATTTAGGTTCAAGGAGATACTACTGCAGAATTTATAAATTCAAATTATACATAGAGTGGACAAAATGGTATCTCAATAAGAGTAAGTGTAAGGGGTGGTGATCATTTGCCTACATTAAGTACCCTATCTGCCTTTAATCTACCTGATGAATACTTAGATTTGGGTATTTCTTTTTATTGTCCCTAAATAACCAGATCTGAATATGTCCCTGCTTCAGAACAAATAGGGTAAGGACATTGTAACTTGGTGTTACTAGAGCCGGGAAAAATTTCTGAACTGCTCTGCTCGGTACATTCTACCTTTTTGTGTCTGATGCCTGAGAACAGGATGCTAAGTAACTTGCAGGATGAGAGATAGCCTCAAATTTGAAAATAACTTCTGTTGGCGATGGTAAATATATGTGTTTGGCTTGGGGATTAATTATAAACTAAAGGTTGCTGGTAAAGTAACTGGAACATAGTAAATACTCCATAAGTGAAAGCCATTTGAATAATTTAAAGCTGTGCTCATTATAACATATTTTAATATTTTTAAGATATTAATTTTGTCATAGAATTTACACATGACATAGTACCAAAGTGTAGTTTAATATTGTATTAAGATACCTGAATGTGACTGGTCACTCTAAATAAGAAGTCAGTATAATGCAAAATTTGCATTGATTCATGTTATTTTTGCTAATTCACTAATGTTCAGGCCATTAAATAACATCAAGTGGATGCAGAGTCATTAAACAACTCCATTTAGTGAGGATCCACAGAATACAGACATAATACATCCAGTCACCTCTGTCCCCTCCATTGTGCCCACCCTGGCCCCGAGCTTTGTCATTGAAGTTTATGACTACATAATCTCTGTGAGTTTTTGAGCTTTTCTTCTCCATACAGAAATGTCAAGTAGTTTCAACTGTTTTTTAAAGGTGAAGCCCTTTATATATTATGGTGTTTGTTCATTAGGATTTCAATGTTTTAAAATTTTAAGGGGAAATTTCTTATTACATTAATTTGGGTGGCATTGATAAATAAGATTATATTGTACATTTAATTAAAAAAATAATGTTATTAAGACTGTTTAGTTTTTGTCAGTGTTCTGGTTACAAATCTGTATTTATTTTTTAGTGGTCTTCTCCTAAACCAATTTCCCCCATTAAGTCCTCTTTATTTTAGAGAAAATTACTAAATGCAACATGTACAAAAACACTTAAATTATGTTCTACCAGAAATGTGCATATTTAATTTTATATTATGTATTAGATTAGAGTGATCCATTAGAAAACATTGTGATGTTATGAAGAAATAAATTAAAATTAAACCATTTAATATTTATATATTAAATATTTAATATTTAAATATTTAATTATTTAATATTTATGTGCAAGTTTGCCACTTTGTAATCTACTTCACTTAATAAAATTTTTTTCAGAGTCCAATTTGTGTCAATCTCTTTATTAAGTGACAAGATTAAATTTTTTCCCAAAAAATCAGATTTAGTACCTGACCTTGTGAAATTTACATTCTAGCTGAAGAGACAGAGACAGAGATAGGAAATTATAACACAATGTAATACCAGGGGACCTTTGGAGTGGCATGAAGTGTTTGACAGGGCATAAAAAAGTGAAGCTCTTATGATTTCTGAATTGAAAATAACAACCCTACACTAGTTAGCTTCATTAGGGTAGAGATTTATTAAGTGGCATTAAGTCACTTGCAGATCTCCAAGGAAACCCGAACAGAATGAAGTTTGGCCATTACACAGCCAGGAATGCTGTTTAAATCACACCACAGGACGTTACAGTAAAGTTCCTTCACTGTTTCATCTGAGCACCAACAATAGTGTGCATCATTCAGAGAGGGCACTAAAGATAGCACCTTTGTGGCTATCATCCTCAGGATAAAATGAGTGAGTGACTTGTTTTTACATTACTGTACTTTTCTGAATAGAAGTTTCATAAAGAAGCATCTTACTGAGCCTTAGCTAAAAATTTAAAAGGTAAGATTCTGGTTTCTGCTTTTGAGAATCATGGGACCTCATAAGTTGGTTAAACTGTTCCCAAAACAGAGGAAAGAGATACATAATTTTTGTTCAACCACTTACATGGGGAGTTATTCAATGTGGCCACCCCTCAGCACGCCAGCATGAACTCACCCAAACTAACACTACAGCAATGACAATAAAGTCATAAGAACAGCAAAGACAGAGTGTTCTTAATGAACAAAGAGTTAATTAATCATCACAATTTAAAAGTATGTTTACCTGGTGCCCAAAAACCATGCAGGAAAAAGGAGAAATTAGTTTAAATATATAATACATACATTATAAAGACAATCTGATAGAGACTATAATGTGCGGTAAAAGATATTTGTCTTTCATCAGCCATAATATTCAGGGGAACCATCTCCACATTTTGTCCATCAGAGAAACAGTGAAACATACACACTATTTCCTGGTTCAGAACATGCGCCATGTCTTGTGATACATAACCTCAAATTTATAAGGGTTTCTCCTATCCATAAGCACACCTCCTTGTAGGTGATATAGTATATGCTAAAATCAGAAAATGCAAAGGAAATTACCCATTTCCAAAATTCTCTTCAATAAAATTACTATTTCAGAAATAAAAGTTATATATAAACGGTGCGGTGAATATGACATTTTGGTGGATGAATGAGTGACAGGGTGGACAAATGTGGAGTGAGCAGGGAAGACAAAGTTACAATGCAATACAATATAGTACAATACAATATAATACAAAAGTGTCTGTTTTACTTTCCATGAAGGACAAGATCCAATGGAATCAATTGGCCTTCATTATCTATGGGTACTGTGATAATGGCTAGTTTCTCTTTGCCTGTTGGCAATATTGAGCACTCAATGGGACTGGTAGCTGAATCGGTATTGCTGAAAGAAAAGAAATATTGATGGGCACATGACAGCGAGGTCAATCTGTTTGCACATCCATTTCAAAAGCAATAAGAAGGGGGAATGAATGACTTTCCCAGAGTGGATTATCTCACTGATCAGGTAAGAAGCTTTGGACCGACATTTACATTCAGTCACATCTATTTTTACATTTGACTTAATATGCCCATTTTTCTAAAAACGTCTTTTTAACTAATCCCATAACAGATTTTGTTACAAATTCCCAAGTATTAGTCTTTCTCCATACACATCTATAAATCTTTACCTAGATTGGCTTTTCTTCCAGACAAAAAGACAGGTTGGGTTTATCCTATAAAAAAATGAAGTTGTCTTCCCTTGGGGTCTTTATCTCCCCAAGTTTAATTAGCTCTAGTGCCATTATTGTATCCAAAAATTAACTTTCAACTATGTCCCCAAGTAATGCATCTTGTACTTGTAACCATGGTAAAAATAAAATGTTTCTTTCAGTTAAATGATCATAAAACCATGCCCAAGAAGCTGAATGTGTGAGCTTTTAGAAGTGGGTCACCCAGGCAGGAGTGAGAGCTACATTTCATGTAACTTGACTTCACTTTCAGGACACTTTCAGCCTACCTAAGCCTAGCACCAAATCTATGACTTTCATCTTATGATGGATGCTACCACACCTAATCCACAACTCAATCATGCAGTGAATCCGAAAGCAAGTGGCCTAACATAGGGAGGTCAAGTCACAAGGTCGTTTGCAATCCATGGCCAGATGCTTAATCTCTACTAACATAATTCTAAACTCATGCTAAACTCATCCTCTGTGTCTTTCTGGAGATGCTGTGTGAGAAGTTCTTCTACCCTGGGCAGCCCTATTACTACGGTATCTAATGAATCATATGGCCAAAGTTACATTCTGCTTGCCCCTGGATAGGACCCTAATTTAAACCTTCAGATATTCATGTCACTTTCCGAGTACAGAGTATGCTGCTTCCAAACTGCAGAAGCTGATATGCTTGTGTTTACTTCTTAGTGGTAAGGAGTTTCACAACTGGTGCTTTATCTTGCTGTAGATGTTCTAGTGAGCCCAAGAACATTGGAACGCCAAAATGTTCACCAGTATGTCAAGCCTTTGAACTTGCTCCAATTTGAGGCAAGGGTCCAGAACTTTCTACCCAATTCACAGTATGTCATTGGCTAAAACCTGAGGGAGGAAGGATTGTAATTCCCAGGAGCTTTGGACTGTGTGATGTACTGCCCAAGGGCAATCCTTCAGAGAAGTGTGCAGCTTTTCTTCATCAAAGTAGGCTGTCTGCTGCAGCATTCAAGCCAATATTTATTCTAATCTAAACTTATTTTTCCTTCCCAGTTAAGCTTATTGGAAATTCATAAATTTTATACATAAGTTCATGTTATGCGTTTAGCATACATATATATATACACACACACACTAGGTAAAGAAATCTTCCGATTCTTCCTTTTTGTGAATAAGCTGTCTTCCAGGATTTGACTTTGCAATTGGTCCCTAAGAGTAAGTCCTGGTCTTATTGTTCTTATGTGTCTAGAGAAAATGAGACATTAGAGGGAGGCAAAATAAAGTTATTTGGATTCTCCCTGCATGTAAGCTGCCTCAGGTGTGATGAGTTCAGCATTCTAAAGCAATGCAGTAATGTCTGCATCAAATGGTTCACAGGATCAACGCACAGAACTGCTTTGGCTGGCGAAATAAGATCAGTGGGGTTCCTGGGTTTAAGTCCCATGAATCTTTTCCTATGACCCCTTTACAACGGTCAGGTCTCATCTTTACTGATAAATGACTTAACTTTCCTGTAGTAAATGCAATGAGGCTGGAAATTAAACTGACCTAATATGGCAGCCCCCAAAAGCAAATCTTTAGTGTAAAATTTGGCTGTGTGAACACTATTTCTGAAAGAGATAAGATTCTTTCAGGAGGGAATCTCTTTGACTTTGAATTTCTTTTGAGCTATGAGTTCAAGACTTAATCTCTTGATTTTTCTTTATTTAATTTCTCTGTGCATTTGAAGACAACCTGTTTTTCAATTATTTATGTCCTTATTAATGTTTCTTCCCAGTTGATATCTAGTTCCCAAAGCCTTGCCTTCATTTTGCACATCTTTGTAATGACATATGTGATAATTTAACTGCTTAACCTTATATGAAAAGGGTCCATGATATTATTTTTCTGTAAAAAAAAGCACCGTTTTAATTGTCATCACAGTCAAGCAGGTGTAATAATCATTTACCCATTCCCCTTTTCTGTGGAAGTCTTTTTTTCCTGCAGCATTCTTGGTACTAATTTATCAGTCACTGTTCTTTACTGCATATAATAGAAGTTACTTGATAAAATTTAAACAGAAATTATTTATTTAAAAATGTTTGCATGTAGTGAATATCTAGGTTGTCTTAAAAATCAAAATTAGACACTAGAGAGTTAACTTACTTATCTATATCTATACTTATCTATCTATCTATCTATCTATCTATCTATCTATTCCAAATGACACTACTAGATGTTTGCAGATGACACATTTCTATCGTCAGGGAGCGTGAACACTGTAACTCCATTGCTGGTGCTGAGCCCTGGGCCCTGCCACTAGCATGGCGGCCCTGGCTGTGAACGCGGATATTCCCGCTGCTACTCCGGGACAGAATCTCCACGTGAGCTAATTTTTCAGGTTCACTGACTCCTGAATTAGGCATATATGATTAGTACTGTTGAACACAATACTGGAAAAAAGTGAATTATAGGTCCCAGTTTTGCCAAATTATGTCCTTAGAACTCAACATTTTCCCAAATATGGGGAAAGCGTTCCAAAATGTTCATTGTCCAAATTCAATGCCAAATGGTGAATATGTTGAAAAATATAATAAGCATTTGGAAGGACTTAAAAGATGAATCTATCAAGTGAAATTCTAACCAGTGGAATAAAAGACAGAGTATATGAGAAAAAAGAAATAATTTACCGGAAAAGACAAAATGAAAGTAGGTCAGAAGAGCAGGGATGTAAAAGTATATGCATATAATTATGGCAGGCAGACTGGAGGAGAATACTGAGATCGCAGGACCAGGCTGAACAAGCAAGCGATGACTACATCAGGAGAGGCAATGGATTCGAAGCAGTGGCGACTAGTGCTGGTTTGCTAAGATTGCATCTGCCCTGGACTATGTGAAGAAGCCCAGATGACACCTGCCCATGGAGTGAGTTACAGGAAAAACATGGAGAGTTTAGGGAGTTAAAATGTTTTTTTTATTGTGTGGTAAGCTTGCCTGCCTTTGCTGTATAAGAAGACATTATCTTTATTTTAGTAGTCAGTGACTTTGCCTGCCCTATATTCTAAAAGGAAATATGTTACCTACCAAGGTTACTCAATATACAGATGTTTTTAAAAAATAATGCAAGGCAAAAGGCAGTCAGAGTGCTTATTTGGATGACATATAAATGTGAATGATCCAGGGAGAATCACTAAATATTGCTCTTCTCAGTGTGCTGGGACCAGCAGTTGTCTAGCTCCTCTCGGTTCTTCCAAGCCAGCTTGTCATGTTGGGCCTAGATGTCCACCATGATCTTGCTCAGGTCCTGAGATTAGGGGGCATCACACATCGTGGTCAGCCCAGGATTGGCAATCGAGTTTTGTAGGAGTCCAGTAAAAAGCTCAGAGATCACTGAACATTAAAAATATATTCCTAGCATGAAGATACTTGATCTTTCTTCATATTTTTTAATCTCTTTCTTCATATTTTTCTAAATTTACTGTGGAATATGAAGAATGATTTGAGGATATCTTTCTTGAATAAAGTGAATGTGAGTTCTAGAGAACAAATTTAAAGAGAAAAGAAGAGACCATTATATATTGGGTCAAGAAAGAAGAAGTACAGTACTATATAGAAGTGAGAGTATGGGTAAAATTATAACCTAATTATTTCACATGGATTTAGGATTATGTCTATATAATTTCATACAATAATACTTCTTCCCCAGATACACTTTCTGTATACAGATACTAGTAAGTACTAAAGCCACGATGTAAAATGCTTTTTGTGTTAGGTTAAAAAGTAATAAATACAAACACATTAACATATATAATACAGACACTGTGAGTTGATAAACAACACTATATGTTTATGTATATATATATATACACACATAAATATGTACAAATGTGTGAATATGTATATATAGTTTTTTACAACTCTATACTTCTTAGGTAAAAGTTAGTTCCCAATTGAAAATTAAATTTAGCTACTACTGAGTTAAATGCTGTATAAATAATATTTTACTATGAAGGCAATTTTCCAGTAAACCATGAATACTCCCCAATCATCTAACACTACATTTATAGGAACATTTGCTATTTCTAGGAGGATCTTATGAAACCCAAATGGTAGACATTCAATGAGCTTTTTTCAGTATTGTAGTATTTTGGTGGGACAATTTAATAATAAATTACTCCCAAGATTATTTACTTTATGGACCTGGAACTAGGGATAAAGAACTATGTGTTATCTAGATATTTAGACTGAGTCATAATTTCATCCTTAGCTAAAGATTCTTCTAAGACTCTGAGCTTTCGTACCAAGTCTTCCACGATGACGGCCTGAAGATGCGGCTGTTGCTGCTTCTGTGAGACCGCTTTCTGCCACAGCACACTGGTTGAAAATCGCTGTGTTAGAACCATGGATGCTACAACACACTGACCTTTGTGGGAATCCAGGGGGATAGAATGCATTTAAAGATTTTCTATTTTCTAATAGGACATAAGAATTCAAGCAGACATTTTTCAATTTAAATTTATTGGGGTAACATCTGTGAATAACATTATATATTTGATTTACATAATACATTGTTCATAGGTTGCATTGTACGACACCAACCAAAGTCTAGTCTCTTGTCACCAGCCATATTGTTGTCTGTCTATGAGTTTTTCTGTTTCGTTTTGTTTGTTTTTGTTGTTTATTTTTATACCCCACATATGAATGAAATCATGTGGCCCTTGACCTTTTCTGTCTGACTGATTCACTTAGCATGGCACTCTTGAAATGCATCCATGCTGTTCCAAATAGTAATATTTTATCTTTTTTATGGCTGAGTAGTATTTCATTGTATGTATGTGCCACGATACCCTTATCTAATCATTGACTGAAGGACACTTAGGTTGCTCCCATGTCTTTGGCCACTGTGAATAATGCCGCAGTGACTACAGCAGTGCATCTATCTTTATAAATGAGTGTTTTCAAATTTTGGGGGTGGATACCCAGAAGAGGGCTTGCTGGGTCATATGGCAGCTCTATGCTTAATTTACTGACGAACCACCATGCTGTGTGGAAGAGGATGTGGGGAAAAGGGAACACTCGTGTACTGCTGGTGGGATGTAAATTGGTGCAGCTTTTATGGAAAACAGTATAGACGTTCCTCATGCAAGTACTTAAAATTCATGTTCCTCCCCTTAAATCATTCTGCTTATGTGTCCACCAATAGTAAGTAGAATTTTATTCATAATAAATGTATAATATTTCTAAATAAAAACTATTTTCTTATTAAATAATGCAGTCCTGGATTCTTATTTTGAAAATACAAACTCCTTACATATATAATTTATTTGAATCTTTTATTTGTTTGATAACAGATCATGATACTAATTGCATACTTTAGTTTACTTTTAAAAATAATATGATGATTTTCAAATGTTTTATTTCTGAAAAATATGTTCACTTTATATATTTGCTTTAATTTACAAGAATGGCAACTTAAAAAATTAATATCCTAAATGGTAATGCTTGAATAATATGAAACATAGAGGATCCAACATTTAATTTCTTAGGGCAGAAGATACGACAAAGTTATACCTGTTAGACTTTAGGAAAGTTTTACTTAAAAAACTTAAACATTAAAATGTATAAGCCTGAGGTGCATATTTTAATTTACAAATTCCTTGTTGAGGAAAACAATAAGGAACCATATTTTATTTTGCTCAATACACCATCTTCAGCTATTCTATTTTCAAACTGTAAGTTTTCTGGAACTGCTTTTTGCCGATGCCTTTTGCCTGGGCATGACGGAATATCTGAGTGAACTTGACCCCTTAAGTGAGGAGCTGACACAGAGTTAGCTGTTAGGGTACATGATCAAACTGGACCTGACTCTTCCTGGCTCAGCTGCTTCTTCCTCCTACAGCTTGCCTCCCCACTCCCCTCATTTTTTTTAAAACCTGATATTCACTTACCTAACTTCAGAAACAATACATTTGATCAGAGACCACATTTATTTATCTTAAATGTAAATAATTTTCTCTTTACAACTGGGCTTAGGCAAAATGGTGATATTATTATTATATATATATATATATTTTTTTTTTTTTCCATTCCCATTCTGGTGTCTGTAGCCTAGTCCATCTCAGCAGACCCTAGCTATCTAGTTGGTGGTCAGTCTTGGAAAGCTTGCCACTTCTAAGATGTCAGTTCACATGAAAAGTCTTAATACGTGTAGAAAATTGTACAGATTGACTGGAATGCTGGAGATGCGCAGAATTCTAAGGATACAAAAGAAGGAATCACTAATGGATAATTTTCAGAGAAATGACAAGGTGCCACCACTTAGTAGAATACTTCTTATTTGGGACTAATAATCAGCAATTTAACTTAAAAAGTTTTTTAAAAAAATAATATAGAAACAATAATATATAGCTACTTTAAATCTTTTATTTAAACTTTAAAATAAAATTATAAATTTATTCAGCAATTATTTGACAGGGGGTCAAATCTTTTTTTCTGGATAATGCTGTAAAATTTAAACTAAATAATTTCAATCAAAGTACAACTGATATAAACAAATGTGGGGATAACACAACTGACCCTTGGTAAGTACACACAGGATCAGTGAGAGTGAAGGTGTGCAGATTGCCACAGATAGTAGGCCCCCAGCCATGTGTCTATTGTGCGATGGGCATTTGAATATTTTTCTTCCTTTGTTTTTCATTTTTAATCTTTTAAACTTTTAGTAAGAAGACAATATGAAACATGCTATCTTAATAAAATTTTAAGTGCACAGAATAATATTGTTAGCTATAGGCACAATGTTGTACAACAGATCTCTAGAATTATTCATGTGCTTTATCAGAAACTAAACCTATTGGCCAAGCATGTTTTGTCATTGTTTTTCTCTAGCTTGCTAGATACAAACTTGAATACTTCTTGGAAATGAAAACACCAGAAAGGAATGGGACTCAAGGAAGCGTTTTAAAGACATATCCAAATATCCAAGTGCAGGGCCATGGGGACTGAATTGCCATCCTGTACTACGTACGCCTCAACCTTCTTGCATCACAGGTTTTTATGTGGAAAGCTCATTTACTGGAGATTTTGAGTTATCAGAGTGTAATTATAGAACATTTCTAGAATTCCACTGGACATTTTCTACAGCCAGTCACTGCCTCCTGTGTATCTAGTCTTGTAACATTCCAAATTGCTATACTGGTGTTTTTTTTGAAAAAAAATTTTTGGGGGGGTTGTTTTTCTTTTGATTACGTTCTCTCTAGGTGCTTTTTCCTACCTCCTTACTGGTGGTGTCAGTGGGAAACTATTTTCTATCATTTTATTTTTATTATTTTTTTCCTAATTAGGTAAGGGCTTTATTTATGTATTTCTTGCATTTACAATATTGTTTTTAATAGTTTGTTTTATTTTATTTTTTCATTACCATTTATCCTCCTTATACCCTCTTCCACCCTCAATCCCCTCACAAGCCACAGTCACCACACTGTTTTAAAGTGCTGTGTTTTTTGTTGGTCTGTTTTGGTTTGCTTTTCCGAATAAAGAAGTAGTTATTTCATTCAAGAGAATCATTTTAAAAAATTTACAATATTTCTTTCTTAAAATTTGTATTCTAAGATACAAATGGAAAATTATTGGCATGGAGATACATAATAATAAGTTGTTGATTCACAAAGAAGCTAAAAAACCCTCTTTCAAATCCATATTGAAGATCTTAACTGAAAGTTCCGACTTGAACAAATTAGCAGATTGTTTCAAGAATACAGATGTGTCTCCCATTTCACATTAATAAATGTTGTGCAATGAAGTTGCTTAGTTTGGGTAGATTCCTTAAAATGTTACATACTTGGAAGTTTATGAATACACAGCTTATTGATTTTGTGAATACAAATGAAATAGTCCAGCTATTCATTAGTGACCTAATTAGACAGGCTCTTAAATGCTTTTAATTATGTTTAGAAAATATCGGATTTTTTTTCTTTAGTGGTAGAGAACATTTTCTGCATATTTACATTTGTAAACTCCTAGGATGGTAATAGTAAATGAGAAAGCTTGTATTCAAGTCAAATTTCATTGCTTTATGGTATCTTGTGTTTTTTAGGGTAAATTAGGAACAAGGATCTGAGAGAAAGAAATATAGTAATGTATCTTAGAGTTTCTTTCTTTTTTTTTAAAAAAACCTTATTTGTTTACTTTTAGAGAGAAGGTAAGGGAGAGAAACATCAATGTGTGGTTGCCTTTTGCATGCCTCAAACCAGGGACCAGGCCTGCAATCCAGGCATGGGCCCTGACTGGGAATTGAACCAGCAACCCTATGCTTTGCAGGCTTGCTTTGCAGGCTTGCTTTGCAGGCTTGCTTTGCAGGCTTGCTTTGCAGGCTTATGCTCAATCCACTGAGCTACACAAGCCAGGGCCCTTAGAGTTTCTTTATGAGGGTCCTTAAAACTATATGAAAGTTCGTATTTACTTCTTTACTGATTCTCTTTTCCTTCCTTCCCTTTCTTTTCCCTTATCCTTAAATCTAAAGTGGCAGGTAGCTAATAAGGAAAATTGTATTATTGTTATTTAAGGAAAAGAGAGGCATACATTTTAATACTCAAATCCTGATTCACAAATGTTCAAAAACTTTGGACGACTGAGGTGCACTTAAAATTTTAGGTGCACTTAGGTTCCTTTTCTGTCATTCATCCTGTAAATTCATTTAAAAACATTTAATAATAAAATATTTCAGCTTACATAATCATTTTAAGAATGATTTAATCAAAAATATTTAATCAAGAAGGTATTTTGTTTTACATTATGTGAAAATGTACCAGAAATAAAACACTTTGTCCCAAATCTTTCTTTTAGAAAAATGAATTAATCTATAAACTCTGACAAAATCTGTTTGAGTTCCCACAGGTCTTGTGAAAATCACTATTACACTAGCAGGATAACCCCATTTTAAGTAATAAACCTTCAGCAAATGAAATATTTTGCTTGAGAAGCATACATTCTAACAGCCTGTTTGTTTTGCTACAGGAAAGCATTTTTTGTTACTGCAAAATATCGAACAGAGGTAAAACATCTGAAAGCAAGGTTAGCTATGGAAATTTTCATTGACTGCGGTGATGGAATTGCTTCTGCCTGATAATGGAATTTATGCTGTTTCTCGGCCCAGACTAATAACACAGCCTGCTCGTTGCAGTTATCAACAGCTGCCGGTGTGGTCAGGCTCCTCAGGTTTGCCTCCAGGGCTGGCAGCTGTAGGGTAGCGGCCAGAGTTTTCCGGGGTCTTCCTTTGCGGTGGGTAAGGTGCAATGATGTTCGGACTGACTTTAGCCTTGCTTTGTCTCTCTCTTGATAGCTTGTTAACTCTTTGTCCCAGTCTTGGGCAAACTAGCATACTAATTCTGCACATAGCATGGATTTCCCTATTCTTTCTTGTATTTTATGGGCTTTTGAGTTTTTAATCTCTATTTAAGCAGTTTTCTCCCAATCCAAAGCCAAAACTACACATGCACCCCAGGCTGTTGCCAAAATCCCCTCTCTCTCGGGTGGCGCTTTGTCCTTGTTCTCTCCTTCTTGCTGAATTTCTATGTTTCTATCTAGTGACTGTTGCCTGATTTCATACTTAGAGTCTTTATTTGGGCTGTTTTAATTGCAATTTTTTTGCTTGTTTTTAATGTTGGGTAATGATGACTCTCATTTTTCTCTTCATACTAGCCAAAAACCAGCCTTGACTAATTTTCCACATTCAAACGAGATGGACTCCCATTGCTCCAGCTTGTCCATGAAAAGAATTTGCATGTTTTCCCTGTGCCACGAGGCACTGCCTGAAACAATTAGGCCAGTTCTCATTGTGATCCGAGCCCACACTTACCTGCTGCAACTGAATGGAGTGTTTGTGAGAATGCTTGTCTGCCAGCTGATGGACTCTGACTTCTGGCTCAGAGAGCCTCTGTCAACGGTGGACAGACTCACAGAGGTCCTATTGCTTTTTTATAACCTGTTCATTGAAATGAAATTCACATATTAAATAATTCATCCATTTAAAGTGTAAATTTAGTGGTGTTTCATATATGCGTGGTTATATAATCATTACCACAATTAATTTGAAAACATTTTCATCACCACTTTCACACCAAAATTCCTTCTTCCCATGACACATCTCTCCCTAATGTCTCTCAACAACACCATTAATTTACTTTCCATCTCTATAAATTCATTTTGTTTGGATCTGTCACACAAATGGAATTTTGCAATATAGGATATTTCATGACTAGCTTCTTTAGTATGTTTTCCAGGTTCATCCATGTTGTGATATGTCATGCTCTCTCCTTTTTTATTGCTGAATAACTTTCTATTATACAGATACACAACATTTTGTTTCCATTCATCAGTTGATGGGCATTTGGACTGTTTCCATTTTTTTCTGTTTATGAAAAATGATAAAAACAATGCATATATTCATATTGTATAGACATATGTTTTTATTTCTCTTGGGTCATACGGTAACTCTCTGTTTAAGCTCCGAGAAACTGCTGAACTGTTTCCAAAGTGGCTCTACCTTTTACATTCCCATCAGCAGTGTATGCAGATTCCTATTTCTCTACGTCCTCACAGACTCATATTATCTCTCCTTTCCATTATAACCAGCCTAATGAGTGTGAAGTGATAACTCCTTGTGCTTTTGATTTGTGTTTGTCTAATGACTAATGATGTTGGGCATTTTTCCATGTACATATTGACTATTTGTATATATTTGGAAAAATATAAATTCAAATCCTTTGTCTATTTTTAAGTTGAACTCCTTATTATTAAATTTTGTTTTCTATATATTCTAGATATAATTCCCTTTTCACATATATGATCACAAATATTTTGCCATTCTTTGAGTTGTCTCTTCACTTTGTTGATGGGGTTTTTAAAAAGGTTTTATTAATTTATTTATTTTCAGAGAGAGGGAAAGGGAGGGAGAAAGAGAGGGAGAGAAACATCAATGTGTGGTTGCATCAATGCACATGACCCCCAGTGGGTACCTGGCTGGCAACCCAGGCATGTGTCCTGACTGGGAATTGAACCTGTGACCCTTTGGTTCATAGCCCATGCTCAATCCACTGAGCTACACCAGCCAGGGCTGTTGATGGTATTTTTAAGGCATAAAAGTTTGAATTTTGTTTAAACCAAATTATCCACATTTTTTCTTTGTCTTATTCTATTGGTGCTTATATTGACTCAATGAAAATTGATTAGTTTTATTCTCCTTTTTATGCCTTAATATTAATCTCCATTAAAAGTGATCCTGAAACAGTTGAAATAAATAAAAGTCTAAGTTTAGTGCTCAGTGACTCAGTGTTCCAGATTTTTTAAAATTTGGCTTCTATAATTTTGCACATTCAATACATACATTTCCTTTGGCAACATCAGCTTTACTTGAAATATAGAGGTGAATTTTAAATTAGTAAAAACAGGGTTAATAATGCATGACATCTGTGAATTATTTCTGGGCTTGTTGTACCAGAAGTAAACAATTATATTCTCCTTCAAGCATCATCCAGAATCTCTTCCATGCCCCTGCTAGACCACTTTATGGTATTTCTGATTTCTCCCCACAATAGATTTTACTTGTTAGTATGTTCCAGCTTCTTATTTTTAAGGGACACAGCAAATACTGCATTTCTAACCTTCCTTTATAAGAAAGATCAATTCTGTGGCTCCTCATCAAATGTGGGTTATTGGAAGATAAGAAAATGAGGAATCCACTGTGCTTAGAAACTACTCATCATCAGCAGAACTCTGGGGGCATGTGCACTAAACTGTAGGGAGCTGAACTTGTTCTGCACTTTTCTAGGTGGCTATTTTTTCCACATTCATATCATACATTTATTGTGTGACCTTCTAACACCTGCTTTCATGCTGAACTCTAACTACTGGCTTTTTGAATAATTATTCTTTGGCCTAATGGCGTCCGCTTCATCCTCAAAATGAAAACAATAACACATTTTATAATCTTTTATTTCTAGTGAGAGGCTTTCTCTTCACCCTGATTCAGATGGATAGAGAGTTGATGGGCACAGCCAATGGGCACCACAGCGGCCATAGAGAATGGGGATCATTAAAGATGTTGTGATTTTGTCCACTTTGTGTGTTTATAATTACAGGACCAAATAACTGTTTTAACAAAGCACTTTTGTACCATATATTTTATGTTTTTTTTTTTCCCATGCCTTCATCCAAGTCCTACTGAATTCACCACTTTGAATAATGAAACATTTTCTACTACCTGCCGTAATATGAGCCTTGGATAAATGTTTTAGTTTACGCAGGGGGTTTCTGGTCAAATTGTTTATTCCCATTGTGTACAGGTCTCAGTTATTGCTTAAATGTGGGATTATGCATATACGGGTCTAGAGCCTAAAGGACAAGTTGCGGTCACTTCAGTGGAGAGGTGAGGTAGGAAAGATTCTTATTGTATGTAAAATAAGAAATTAGATTTCTACCCCACACTCTACATAGATATCAGTGTCATTCTGAGTATGACTTAAATCTTAAATTTTATAATTTCCAGTTATTGCTAGAAAATATGTGCACATTTCTTAGATTTTGAAAAAGCAAAGGCTAGGACATGAACAGTATTAAGCGTAAAGCACAGGTGGCAAACACAAGGCCCTCGGGCCAAATCCGGCCCTCCACCTTGTTTTATCTGGCCCAGCACCTTGTTTCTACCTGGAGGCAGTGCAAAGCTTGAGCTCCCTGCCCCTAGTTAAGGAGTAGTTACATTTATACACTCCTAAAAGTACATTCTTCCCTTTGAAGGCAACCATGAGGCTAATGTGGCCCCTGGTGAAAATGAATTTGACACCCTGGCATAAAGGAAATGACTAATAAAATTCAACTATACTTATATGTGAAATGTTTATCAAATTATAACAAAAAATGGAAGAAAAGTTACAGTTGAGAGAATATATTTATGATAAAGAATCAACAAAGTATGTATAGGACATAAAGAACTAATAAAGAAACCAAAAACTGTCCTGTGAATTAGGAGGTTTTTATCTGGATTGTTCTGAGGTTCTGAAGGCAGGTGGGGATTAGGGATGGGGTAGCTAGAGTTTAAAAATAAAAATATTCAATTGAGAAAATGACATATCACAGCAGACTGAATGAAGAAAAATGTATCAGAATTCAGATGATTTCTATGAAACTGGGCATTAAAGGGATTTGCAACAACTATAAAATAATTTATATGAAATAATTTCTATGAAATATTTATTTTTAATAAAATATTCAATTGAATTTAAATTTCATATAGTTGGTTAATATATTTTTGCATAAGTATTTTAGGCATATTACATGGAGCATGCCTACTCTTTAAAAAATCTTTGGTTATCTGAAATTTAAAGTGAACTTGGTAATATAGAATATTTTTTCTATAGTATTCAACATATGTACTTGAATTATACCCATGTTAATAGAGATACAGATAAACAGAAAATTGATAGGTAGACAGATAGATTGAAATGTAGCCATAGGTATAGATGTATAAAGATATCTTCTTTATTGCATCCACTTTTGTGTCATGTATTATAAATATTAAATTTATTACCTTCTTGATTTACATCTGTATTGATTCTAATTTACATGGAAGGTTTATACTGTGCTTGAACTGGAATTTTATTTTTCAAATTTGTACTGAGAATAACATGGACAGCTCACCCAAAGGGAAGCGTCTTCTCAATGGCTAAGAATACTGATACATTGCACGGTTAGATTTATAGTGTTGGCTAAAAAGTTCATTTGTTTTTTCTGCAAGATGGCTCTAGTAGTGCTTAGTTGTCTAACTTCACTTGAAACAATTTTGTCAGATTGTATTGTGACCGCTGTGATATCAGCATGCCTTTAATAAAAAATCAAAATTGGTGAATTTTTGTGTAGCCATTTTAATAATGAAGATGGAAGAAAAGGTACATTTTTGACATGTTATGCTTTATTATCTCAAGAAAGGTAAAAATGCAACTGAAACACAAAATATGATTTGTACGGTGTATGGAGAAGGTGGTGTGGCAGGTCAAACATGTCAAAACTGGTTTGTGAAATTTCACGCTGGAGATATCTTGCTGGATGATGTTCCGTAGTTAGGGTTAGACCAGTTGAAGTTGACAGTGATCAAATCGAGACATTAATTGAGAACAATCAATAGTATACAATGTGGGGGTTAGCTGCCATACTCAAAATATCCAAATAAATAAAGTTACTAGTGAAAATGAAACATGTGTCCTTTATTTTACAAAAAAAAAAAAAAAAAAAAAAGACTTTTTGGCATATTTTACTGTTGAGTATACTGCCATATAAATAAGCTTATACTGAAATAAAAATACTATCTATTGAAATGTATTATCTTGGGTAACAATGTGAATATCTTAGAGAAGGTTAATAACCTTTAACAGAAATCTTAATATCCCCACTTATTAAATAAAATTATTATATTATGTAATTATAAAATCTCACCATCTCTAAAGTGTGATTTTATGAAGCTCTACTCTTGCTAATGCTAATTGAAATCAAATCCGAGGTGAATAATATACACCATATATGACTACTAACCTACACTGATATAACAGTTTCGGTTCACATCTTTTGCCTCCCCATTTAAGTCCAGTGCCCCACAATTTCTAGCTGCAATTATATCAATGTTCTTGAGCCAGCCCTTTTTCATTAAAATGGTGACATATTAAAATTTATTGTAGATTTGATACTTGTCATATAAACTACCAAACCCCAAAGAAGTAACATAAAATAGGAAAGCCATATTATTCCAGGTGCTGAGTTGAAGTGTTCTGGGTAATAATAAAGTGAGGAAGAATGACAAGTGACCTGTCAGAGAATAGATCTCTTATTAGAGTTTGCAAATGAAGCAGACTAGCGTGAGGATGAACCTCATCAGTAAGTTGGTGACCACCTGGGCTATTTTCATTGAGTTTAACTTTTCAGTTGGACTTTCCAAACCATAAATAGAATTAGATTCAACTGACTAGAAGTAAAATCTTTAAATATACATTTTCTAGACCATATTTTATTTGTTTCATTTGTATTCAGGCAGATTAAAATGGAAATGCTGGGAGACAAAGAATTTATTATTTATTGCAGTTTCAGTGACTCAGTCATTTATTCTGAAACCTGTGTGTAGTGCCCACTCCCTTATTTTGTTTTTAATGCAGATTCTTTATGGTTCTTCACTGTTGTAACATGAGAAATGGTGTGGACCAATCCAGCTGGTTTCTAGGAAGCTGTTTTATTTTTGCCAAAGGAGTTAGATACTAGAGCACAGAGTAAGAATGACTGCACATGTAAAGAAAAACATTTCTACATTGTTCGTCTCATTGGTGCTAAAAACAAAACAAAATCCAACAATGTAAATTAAAATGTGTAAATTAAATCTAAGAGAAAGCTGTATTTTATCCACAAAAAAGGAGAATATGTTGAGTCAGGGAAGACACTATGATCAAATTAATTTAAAAACATTTTTATGGTGTTTGAAGTGTTATAAAAGAAGCCAGGGAGTATAAAATGTGTTAAACTGAGACATGGAACAATTTCGGTAACTTACATAAAGTTTGTTTGAGGTGATTATGTATTTAGTGTAACTAACTTTTAAGGTGCTCACATTATTTTTTCTTCTGATATTGAAATAAAGTCAAAATTAAGAGGTTATTAAAGAATAGCAGACAAATAAATATATTGTTGTCTGAAAAGCTTATGTTTCAAATATTCTACTTTTTATATGTGTATTTAAATATAAAATTCTGACAGTAAGTGGAAATACCTGTGTACCCATTATTTACCCATGGTTGTCATTAATCATCCTCTTGTTTCATATATTAATGCAAACACATGAATGTAAAATAAAAATATAAAGAAAGTCATAAACTTTTTTATCAACTCTTCCTGTTCTCCAGGGGCAAACAGAATTATATTCTTTAATGCACATTCACTTGTGCATTTGCATGTATACTATTAATACATGAGAACTTACATTTCCATTAGTGTTATTACTCATATATTTATTTTTTCTATAGTATTCAACATATGTACTTGAATTATACCCATGTTAATAGAGATACAGATAAACAGAAAATTGATAGATAGACCGATAGATTGAAATGTAGACATAGGTATAGATGTATAAAGATATCTTCTTTATTGCATCCACTTTTATGTCATGTATTATAAATATTAAATTTATTACCTTCTTGATTTACATCTGTATTGATTCTAATTTACATGGAAGGTTTATATGGAGGCAGATATCTCCTGGCGCACACATGCTGGTGCAATCACTGGGCCATGGAGACGACAACCTCAAGGCAGCACTAAAGAAAGATGTGTGAGCTTCTGGCCCCGTGAGAGTGATGCCTGTCCTGGCCCATATGCACAGATGCAGTTGTTTTAGACAGATAAAGGGGTTAGCCATCATTAATCATTAGATGTATCCGAAGTACAAGTTTTCATCACCAATAAATATCTTTCAACATATATTAATATAAGGTAAAGTATTTTCCAAAAGTAAAAAGTGAAATTCAATAATCAGTCATGATAATAACTCTTAACAAACTTGGAATAGGATACAACAATGAAATTGATATATTATATTTAACAGACCCTATGCCAAATATAAATTGTTAAGATGGTATGTTAAAAGCATGTTCTTTAAACTGAAAAATGCCAAGACAGACTACTATCATTACTTCTATACTATATTATAATGGAAATACAAGGGAAGCACCAGAAAACCAGAAATTATTTATAAAAAAACTGCGCATTTATTCTTACATATTTAAACTTCAGTCGCCTTCAAAGTGCTCTCCATTCCATGGAATACGCCTATGGAGACATATTCACCTCTGCTCAAACAGATTTTGGACTCGTTGA
The DNA here is from genome assembly GCA_004027475.1 of Anoura caudifer. Taxonomy (NCBI): domain Eukaryota; kingdom Metazoa; phylum Chordata; class Mammalia; order Chiroptera; family Phyllostomidae; genus Anoura; species Anoura caudifer. The sequence goes on from PVKU01003174.1 coordinate 136,301, forward strand.
TTTTGATGGTTTTAATGATCCAGTCATTTTTTGTTTTACTTCTTCTTTATCTGCAAAACGTTTCCCTTTGAGAACTTTTTTCATCTGGAAATAAACAAACAAAAAAAATATTCAGAGCAAGATTGGGTGAATAGGGAGGGGAGGGCATGGAAGTCACACCATTTTTTTGGTCAAAAACTACTAACTGTGTGGGCAGGAGTGCTGCTAAATCACCCATCATGAAACAGGCAAATGTGTTGAGTTTTCACTAAAAATTTGGTGAAGCCAAACGCAGCCTCTCACAACAACACCAGCAGCTACATTGGTACAGATGGGTTCCTAGAACACTCACCTAGTGGGGGAAGCCTGTACCACAAGGAGTCCACCCTCCAGAAGAGAATTCTGGTTTCTATTGGGTCCCCCCTCATATATAACAGTACAAAAAAAGAAAAATAAATACATAAAAGAAAAACTATTGGAAGGAAATAAATTAAACTTTTATCATTTGAAAATGATTTGATTGATGTTTAGACATGGCAAACTTAAGAGAGATTTTAGAGTTAAAATAAATATTTAAAAATCAACAAAAAGTATACGTATGAAATGTAAATAAGATGAATATACCCAATTCAATTGCATTTTTATAATTCACCAACAGATAGAAAACACAGAGAGGCTATGAGTACATCTAATGATAATTCAGTCCTTTATACCATAAAATGTTAGAACTTCAGTGGAAAACATGAAAGAAGATAAATAATAAAAGACATTTCATGTTCTTGGCTAGGAGAACTTGAGTCATTTTTAATAATCCTCGAATGACATATAATCACCGAGGATGATAACGGAGAGCATATCCTACTTTTGCTCAACATCTGGTGTCAGGTACCTCACTCTCAGCTGCCGAGAACACGCAGTGATGGTGCTCTTCCAAGTGTGTGAGTTTGCAAAAGAACGAGAGGGGAGAGCTGGAACCCACATGAACTGAAGGTACGCAGGCTGACTTTCATCCAAGATTCCATCAGCTTCAATCAGATATAATATCAGTTTGACTGTTTGTATAGATAGTATTATAGATGCAGATACAGATGCAATTATCACTCTACATCAAGAAAAGTTGTAGAATAAGCAGCTTCATAGGCTTCTAGTAGAAAAATAGTAAAATATTTAAAAATAACATTAATAATGATGCATTGTGAGTACATTCATCAAATTCAATGACCTTTAGATTCATCTTTTTTCATCTAAATTTCACCACCTTCATAACATAATTCTAAGCTTTTTTTATTTTTAGTTATGAATCAAGTTTGCACATGATAAATTTAATATGGATGAGCCACCTTTGTCCACATTACTAAATGATCTTTTCTCAGTCTTTACTTCTTTGCTATCGGATTAATGGTGAGTCCCACCTGTGATAGTAAATGCTAAAAACATCCCTATTTATTGACTAAAAGAATGACATAAATTGAGCTGTAGAAATATTAAGGTACTATTGGAGTTTATTATTGATTTCACTTTCTGATCTGAGCAAATACACTGGTTTTGTTTGTTTGTTTGAAGTTGCATCTCTAAATCAAGTCACCCAACAAATATACATACATAAACAGGTCTTGTGACATTGCTTCACAGTTTACTCTTCCCATTGATGTTAACAGCCCAGATTCATGTATAAACTGCTCTTTGGTGCAGAAACACACACAAAAATTAGAAAGGTGTGGAAAGTTAGCATGCATTGTGCTTTTCAGACTTAGGACAATTGCCTGAAATACAAATCAACACGAAAAATTCATTTTATATACTTATGCTGGGTGGCACTGCCTAAAGAGGTGGCATCAGGATGACTATCAGACCACTCATGAATTTTAGGATTGCCAAAAGGTGACCCAAATAGACCAATATGTCAAAAAAAAGTACATTGGCTGAAAAATGGAGGAACTGTTAATAGATACACAGGCAGTTCCAGGACCAGATATTAATGATCAAAATTAATTAAGGGGAGAAAAACAAACACAAAAAAGTAAATATTGCACAATGGTTCCTGGAGTTTTATGGCACACAGTATGCAGGGAGTGAAATGAAGGGGACATGATGTACTGCCATTGCTCACGCTTCCTCCAGCAACCACGAAGTCATCGTGGGAAGAAGCACCTCGCTGGCAGTCAGGAGCTCCAGCCCAAGCCAGGCTGTGAGGCACAGCAAACCAACAGGTGGCTTCATTCGCATATCTTATGTCTGTTAAATTAAACAGTACTTCTTCTGTCCCTACCTATTCTCTTTAGTTTTCAGTGATTTGGTTCACTTTGACAAGTCTTTATCCACTAGGTCCTGACCTGTAACTCTTCTATAGAGTCTTCAGTTTGGAAGGAATCTGGAAAGGTTATTTGGTCAAATCTACTAGGTAATGCTGTCCATCTATCCTCCTCAAGGGCTTAGACCTTAAGGGTCAACTCTGAAGGAGGAAGGAAGGGAAGAAAACTTAGGCTTTGCTCTTAGTCAAACCTAGGCTGTATATGTGAATTTTATCAGTTTATTTGAGTTTTTTGACTCTAGGCAAATAATAATTTCTAGGTGCATTTTCCTTACCTACAAAGTGGTGCAGTAGTTACTCTTTGTAAGTCTCATAGAAGTCTATATAAAAAAAAAGATAATTTCTCCTTTTTATTTAGTGCTCAGAATTTTTGTGGCAAGGAAAAAATATCATTCTATTATTTTTACCATTCAAGTTTTTCCTTCAAGGAAATATGGAATGGAAAGTTAGACAAATAAATCCTTCTTTAATTCATTGAAGAGAGCTGTCAGGTGTTTCCTAGGTCAAACTTCACCCCAAAGTGTTAAGCTAAAATTTCTATACTATGGGATGATTAACTTTTTATAAGATAATTTTGGGTGGCTCATGGATATGAAATTAAGTATAACGTTGAATAATTATTGGATTAATTTTTGTTTATGACCTAATACTACTACATTAACCAGCGATTTAGAATGTTTTCCTTGCTGAAGCACTTAGTATACTTTACATGTGTGGGTGTGGAAATAGTCATCAATATGGTATCCTTTTGACAAATTTTGAAAACATAACTTATACAATGTTTTCTGACCACTCTCCCTAGTCTATCTTTCACCACAAACCAATTTTTTTTGCAATCAACACAGGTGTTGTTTTAAATGCAAACATTTCCATATAATAATCTACCATGATGTGAAGGATTTAAAAATCATCAAAAATCACACCTAGGATTTATTTCCTTCCCAAAAGAACTGAAGCAGATGAGAAACATACCTAAAATGTTACCAGTAATCTGTGGTTTCAGCAGCTATAAAGAAAGAAAGAAAGAAAAAAAAAACATTTAGAAATGTGAAGAAAAAGAAAACTGTAGCATTGTGTCAGCCCAGGGAGGAACAGGTTCAAATGAGAGCACCTGGTTCTCTTTTTTTTTTTTTTTTAAGATTTTATTTATTTTATCTTTAGAGGGGAAGAGAAAGAGAGAGGGAGAGAAATATCAATGTGTGGTTGCCTCTCATGAGTCCCTTGCCAGGAACTGGCCTGCAACCCAGGTATGTGCCCTAGCTGGGAATTGAACTACCATCTTTTGGTTTGCAGGCCCACGCTCATTCCACTGAGCTACACCAGCCAGGGCAACCTGATTCTTTGTAACACATCTTTTCTCTGGACTTCACCACTGCTGGAGAACATGCTTTCTGTGCCTATCCCACACATCCATTGAAGGCAGAGATTCCTTCCTGCATTGAAAATCTGACAGCAGTCTTCCCAGTGATAAACTGAGGTCCTAAGAATCATTATTTTTACATGTAGTTTTATAATCAACAGAGGATAACACACAGTTTTTATACTGGTACAATGTGTTACTTTTTGATATGGTATTTCATTTTACCACTAGGCCTTTAAAGGAAGAGCTGTGGGTTTCAATAGAATATTCTGTATCTGCAATTAACTGCAGGTCTTACACCTTGTTTCATCTTCATCCGAGTTCATCTTCAGTTTGAGTGAGACATATCGAAAGCTATGCTAACTCCTTCAGGTCCATAAAACATTCTTTTTCTCCTATTTTGGATGCAGGGTTCTTCTGTTTTTCTTGTTTGGTTTTTCAGTGTTATGATTTTTAAATTTTGCTTAAAGTTATGTTTAATATATTTGTTTCTTTCTATTCAGTTCATTAAATACTACACAGTGGTATATTCTGTACAACTTGATCCCAGAATTGAGTGTTCTCCTGTTTCAAAAAGAATTTTCAGAGTAAATTGGGCAGTGACAAGGCTAAATTGTTTCTGAAGATGAGTATTGGTTTAAAACACAACAAAATATTTTACAGCTTTGAATCAATGACAACCTCGATAAAAAATAAATAAACTAAAACATAATGGAAAACCTGCATCCATTTGCTAAATGTACCTATCACTCCGGGTATGCATTATTCTCTTGAGCATGCTTCACGTATTTTCATCCTTGTGAAAGCTTGTCAGAATTGCAATTTATTCACATGTTTTATCCCCAATTGATAGGCTTTCACTTGCTGTTATATTTGGCCATCAAGTTAAATCCAATGTGGAACTTATTCTGTCAGCCATCAACTTGTCAGTCCACAGTTTGTGAAATAGTTTTTAAGAGGAAGAATTACAAGCTTAATTTAAATGAGCTTATTAAAAATTACATTTTGAAATGTCTCCAAATTTTATTCTGACTAAATATAAGTTTATCTTTCTTTTGCTATTATCAGAAGAAAAATGAGTAAAACAAGGGAGTTTCATTTTCAAATATCTAAAAAAATAGATGTTGTTATTATTTATATTTCTATATGGATGATATTCATCTACCAAATAGATTATAAAATATTCTCCAAATAAAAGCATGAAATTATGCTTTTACTTATTCACCAATGTCTAATAATTGACCATGATTTGATTTCATTAGTGATTAGGTATAAATTATAATATATTTATTCACTTTTGGTTATCAGTTCCAGATATTACCATTTTATGTCAACCTAGAAGTACAACTGAGAAATATCTGATGCAAAGGTAGGTTTTGTGTTCTTCAAAATTCCTCCAGTTATTTTGCTCTTATCAGCCCATACATAGAGTCTTCTTAGCATATTGTCTCTGGTAGGGATAACAGTCACTGACATTTTGGAAATGTATGGTTTTAGTAGTTAGCTTGTTTAATCCAAAAACAAAATAAACCTAAGTTATGGTTGAGTATTAACAGAATTTATTTACTGGAAAATTAATTCAAAGTGTTAAACATCATACAAGAAAAAGTGGTGTTGTGCATTAGGGCATTTCAACAGTATGAATCCATTAGAAAAGACTTTTATTTTGCTGAATACATATATAGTAACAATCATAGAAATTTAAAATCTAAAGTTTGGTGAGTGATGCTTTCAGTGTACACATGGCATGGAAATACAAAATATTGTCCATTACTTTATTGATAAAATGGTATTTTATTTGTTTTTCTCCTCTGTTGTATTTGCGTTTTTCCTGATGCAAACAGGGGTGCAAATATAGAGGTAGGTAGAGCCCGTGGATTATTTTTGGGAATTATGTAAAAGGTTAGACATAAATAAGTGTCAGGAAATAAAGACCTCTTGAAGTGGAGGGCTAAGAATTGCAAAGATATTGGACCAAGGCCTAAGATCATTCTAAATTCTTGTCCACTGGCAAAAACCACCTCTACTTACCCGAGGAAAATATACAAACATCAGAGCCAAGATTATTAATCACTGGCTATTGTGAGGAAATGAAACAACTCATATAAACTGTCCAAGAGTACGTATAAAATAAATTTACTACTCACAGCTTATTTTACATTTATGGGTGTTTCTGCAACTCAGATCTGAAATACAGGTCACCGAATATGTAATGGATAATGTATAAACAAAGATGTACTGACCATTGAATGTAAATTTTAAAATGTTGAACGCTAAACTAATCAATAATTAAACAGCAATTAAACAAAGAAAACAAATTATTGTTCTGAGCAAAAAATAAAATTTTACACATAAAAAGCATCCTATGTGAGTGCATGAGTTTCATTTATTTTTGATATATATATGTCTGGCCTGTGGAAAATGACAAGCTGATTCTGAAGATTTTATGGGAACCCAAATAAGCTAAAAATAATGAAGAAAAGTAATAAAAATCATATCTAAGAGGAAAAGAATAATAAGAAAAAAAGCACAGAGTTAATCCCTAGTCTAAAATGTTCATCATATGTAGCGCATTGCAGAGAAATAAGAAAAATCAACATCAGAGATAATTACAGAAGGAGATTTATACCTCTTCATTTTTGAAAGTCTTAGGACAATTATCATTCTTCTATTTAATTATGTCTTTTTATTGGCATGCCTCATGATACTTGCCAACAGATAAGTTCCTTAAGTACCAGATCCATACTCAACTTGCTGTAGTTTTATGTGACAGCTATACCTATCCATACTAGGGTGCATGGATGAATATATACACATACATATGTATTTATACATATATATGAATAGGCAGTTTCCTAATAATATATTCCTTTTATACATATAATTTGTTTACAGTGATGCAAAAAGGAAACAAGTACCTGATAAGTAAGCAGAAATACTTTGCTTTGTGAATTTGTGTGAATATCTAATATAATTTATCGATCATTATATTTCATTCTATTGATCAACATGTACATATCATATAATTTGGAAAATATTCCCACTTTTACAATGCACATTCAGAAAATATTCATGAATCATTTAGAAATTGCACATATTGTAAATCAACATATACTTATTTATCAAAACTGATTTATAATGGCAAGGCAATTAATGCTAAACTCTTTCAAGAGAAACTGTTTTAGCCACTGCTTTATCGCATAGTACTTTCCAGCTCGGGTTATTTAGGCTGCTAATGTCTCATTGATGTACTTGTTATGGTCTTTGCCCTTAAATGGAACATAGAAACAAATGTGCATTTGCCTGTACCTAGTGTAATAGTTCAAGACAATGTTTTACCTAAATGAGTTTGTGAAATTTCCCATTGCTATAACATTATATAAGAAATCAGCCAAATGTAGCTTTGATGTGAGATTCTCTAGACAAGAATTAAAATCAAAGTCACCCCCAAAGAAGGTTCAGGCTATACCAAGAGCTAAGTATTTTTTGAGATTCTGCTGTAATTTTATCTATATAGTGATGTTGGTATAGCCATAACTCTATTATTATCCATTGACCTGTCCTAATAATGAAATAGTGCCTTTTATGATATAAAATATCAATTTTACATTTGAATGTCTGAATGAAGCAAAAAAGGAGTCATATGGCAAATCTTTTACAAAAATTGAAATTCCAGGGCAAAATTTCTATCTGCTTCATTTCTTTAAGTTATTTGAGTATATGGAAACCTACAATAAATTGTACCAATATGTTACATATACAGGTAATACAGCAGATTGATAAGAATAATGACAAACTGACTCCAACCTAAAGAAATGATAATGGTGATGAGATCACTGATGTTGAAAGTTTAAAGTATTTACATTTGATGTTCAATTTATAATCTCTACATCATAAATGTCTATATTATTCAAATAAAATGCATATCACTGGCTACTGGACTATCTTTTAGCTAGTAGATTTTTTCATGGAAGTTTTATATTCACTGGCTATTTCTTTTTAAAAATCTGTTATATTGTCATAACATTTTTTCACATTAGTTCTCTTATACAGACAGAGAGGTTGAGAGTAAAGTACAATGAAATGCTCTCTGTATTAAAAATGCCTTTAAGGAGATATAACTATGAGAATTTGACAGCTTTTTATGAAGATACACTTATAGTGTTAATCTTTTAAAATGATGAATAATTCTTTGTCTTAGCATTTTTGTGCACATTTTTAAAAAAATTTCAGTAATGTTTAAAATGCACTATTTCCTTACAGCAAAGCCACATATTTTTGTTTTGTTTTGCCTGAGTGCATGTGTGAGGGTATGTGTGTGTGTGTGTTTTGTCTACCTATGCCTTTTGAGAAAGCACTATTATTTTAGTAATAAACTAATACCAAATAATGTTGAACACAAGAAAAACATGGACTATAACTTTTCGTAGTGATATGAATGAAAATAACAAGATACATGATCAAGAATGATGTTTTCTTGATGGCTGAACATTTATTGTCAAATGCTGACATTTATTGAGCCATAATTGTATCCAATTCAAGAATTCTCTTCTCCCTACTCCTCTTCACACTGTCCATGCTGTCAGGGTGACATCAATGGCTGGCCCAGGATAACACAGAAATAGTAATTTTAATGAAAAATAAGATATTCATTTTAGGAATAATCAAGTAATAGAAATGAGAATAGAAAAGCAATTACCCTGAAGACATTTTAATAGGAAAACATTTTAAATTTTTATAAAACTGTGTCTGTTTTCCTATTATCAGGATGAAAGGTATGTTTTTTAATCTCAATATTTGAAATTGAATTTATTTGAAATTGGCAAGCATGAGACTCTTGCTGAAAAACGTAGTGTGTTCAGTGACACATAAAGGGGAGGGACGGGCTACATACCTGTTTAAGCATGCCCTCCAGGGGACTGGGATTTATAATATTGTTAGAACACCACTGCTGTATGACATCATCTTAGGTTAGGTTGTCTGCAAAGAAGCTACCATAGTGTGGGCCATGGAAATTGGGGCTCAACACCAACTCACAGTTAGTTAGAAGTGCAAATTCTCAGGTCTCCTTTCAGAGCTACGGAATCGGAATCTTTGGGATGGACCCCAGGAACATGTTTTTAATAATGTCTAGGTTATTTTATTCTCTCAAACTATATGCAGGGATACAGATCCTGGTGCAAGTAAATTTTTAAAAGAAGTTCCACTTGGAGAAATGAATAAGGGAGCATGAAAAACAGAATGGGGAAGAGGAAGACATTGGCAAGAGTGTACTTTCTGGTCATGTCTCAGCCTTAGTTGGGTCCCAGGAAGTCCTGGAGTAGGAATGATATGTTACTGTTAATCCTTCTTGGCTGTCCTACAAGGTGTCACTCTCTCCCGCTGCCCAGGCATTCTCTGGTCTCTGGATTCTTGGTGAAGCAGCTCCAGAAGCCCAGGGGCAACCCTGTAATGAAGGATAGGCTGCTGGAAGTAAAGCACCAAAACTAGAGGCGTGAATGTGCACAGCTGGTGATAGAAATCCAAGGGGACTGTGGTGAAAGGAAAAATGTGCTTGGCTCGGAAATACAGAGCTGTGATTCAAATCTCTAGCATGCCTTATTACATGCCTTTTAGCATTGAATAAATTGTGTATGTGTCTGAGACTGAGTTGAGCCACTTGCAAATTCGGGTCAAGTGTGTCTAATAGGTTTAAAAACTCATATAAGGCAAGTACTAGGATGGACTCATGCATTATAGGTTTGTATGAAATAGTGGAAGTGAAATAGTTAAAAGAGTTTTGCTCCTTTTCTAGGTCTCTCAATGATTTGCATCATTTAATTGACATAACTTAAAAGCAGCACTGAGAAATGCTTTTTCAAATATCAAAGGGCCTTACCTAGCCCATTTTTAATTGAAAACAGTCCATAATGATTCATGATGTAAACATCCATGTATTTATTTATATCAACAATGAATTTAAATTATTCTTCTATGGTCAATTAGTAATCTTTCAAATGTGATTAAAATGTAGTCATGAGTGATATAGATATATATCCTACTCAAAATTTGCATTTTTGAGAAAACCACTATAAATAACAGGTTAACATCATAGTCCTATTATTTCTTGATCTTCATAGAATACTTTTTGTTGATATACACATGAGAAAACATGGTGAGATATGAACAGTAAAGTCAATGTTTCATGAAAATACATGCATTTTAGTTCCATCAAAGAAAATTTTACTCCCTTGAATATGCAAGAAAAATTGCATGTCTTGAAATTACTATTAGGTCAATACAATTCTATTGTTTTCATAGAAAAATTAGATGTTTTCTCTTATCCATAGATTATAAAATACATTGTGTTTTTAGATTTGCTGGAAATTATAACATTTTATGACACATGAAATAACATGTCAGTTTTGAAGTTGTTTGATGGCTTTAAATGCATTATATTGTAATAGAAGTTGTTAAAAACAAAGCAAACAAAAGCCTCAAAGGAAAACCTTGTCATATTCTTGCTATCATTTTCTGCAAAATGAAAATCTTAACATTACCTATTTAATCAAAGTTAATGTTTGACTTTACTTAATATAACACAATAAAAATAATCCATAGCTACATGCAAGCAGCACAATGTAAATAATATCCAATATTTTATGTGTTATTGTTCATGCTGTTACAGTTGTCCCAATTTATCCTCCTTCAACTCCTTGACCCAACCTGCCCTCCACTCCCATAGTCAATCCCCACACCATTGTCCATGTCCATGAGTCCTTCGTGTCTGTTCTTTGACTAATCTCTTCACTTTCAGTAAGTCCCAAATCCTCCCTCCCCTCTTACAACTGTCTGTTCCATGTTTCCATGCCTTTGGTTCTATTTTGCTCATGAGTTTATTTTGTTCATTAGATTCTTCTTATAAGTGAGATCATATGAAATGTCTTTCACCAACCAACTTATTTGGCTTAGCATAATAGTATCTGGTTCTGACCATGCTGTTGCAGAAGGCAGGAATTCTTTTTCTGCTGCACAATATTCCATTGTGTAAATGCATCAGTTTTTTTTTAATCCACTCATCTACTGATGGGCACTGAGGCTATTTCCAAATATTGGCAATTGTAAATAGTGCTGCTATGAACATAGGGGTCCATATATTTTTTTGAATCAGTGTTTTTGGGATTCTTAGAGCGTATTTCCAGCAGTGGAATTGCTTGGTCTAAAGGCAGTTCCATTTTTAGTTTTTCAAGGAAATTCCATACTGCTTTCCATAGTGCCTGCACCAGTCTGCATTCCCATCAACAGTGCACTAGGGTTCCCTTTTTTCCACATCCTCTTCAGCACTTGTCATTTGTTGATTTATTAATGATGGCCATTCTGACAGGTGTGAGGTGATATCTCATAGTGGTTTTAATTTGCATCTCTCTAATGGCTAATGATGTTAAGCATCTTTTCATATATCTATGCGCCATTTGTATGTCTTTCTTGGAGTATCTATTCAGGTCATTTGTCCATTTTTAATTAGATTGTTTGTCTTCCTGGTGTTGAATTGTACAGGTTCCTTATATATTTTGGTGACTAAACTCTTGTCCAAGGTATTATCACCACATATGTTTTCCTATATAGCCAGTTCCTTTTCATTTTGATGATGGTTTCTTTAGCCATGCAGAAGCTTTTTTTAGTTTGTTGTAGTCCTATTTGTTTATTTTTTCTTTTGTTTTATTTGTCCTAGAAGATATATCAGCAAAAATATTGCTAAATGGTATATCTGGAATTTTACTGCCTATGTTTTCCTCTAGGACTTTTATGGTGCCATTACTTATATTTAGTATTTTATCCATTTTGTGTTTATTCTGGTGTATGGTGCAAATTGATGGACTAGTTTCTTTTTTTTTTTTAATGTACCAGTTCAGTTCTTCCAATGCCACTTATTGAAGAGGCTGTTTTTACTCCATTGTATGCTTGTGCTCACTTTGTTAATTATTAAAAATCCTATAGGCTCCACCCCCCCCAAATAAAGCTACTCAACATAATAAGTGAATATGGCAAAATGGAAAGATACAAAGTCAATAGTCAAAAATCAATGGCATTTTTGTACACCAACAATGAACTATCAGAAAGAGAAACTAATAGAAAATCCCATGTACTATAGCAACAAAAAAATAAAGTATCTAGGAATAAATTTAACCAAGGAGGTAAATGACTTGTACTCAGAAAACTATTGAACACTGAAAAAGAAATTGAAGAAGATACAAATAAAAAAAGGAAGCATATGCCTTGTTCATGGATTAGAAGAATTAACATCCATAAAATGTTCATACCACCCAAAGCAATCTATAGATGCAACACAGTTCCTATTAAAAGGCCATGGCGTATTTCACAGATCTAGAACAAATATTCAAAAAATGTATTATCAAAACAAAAAAGACCCTGAATAGCTTTGGCAGTCTTGAAAAAGAAGAACAAAGTTGGACTTGTCACAGTACCTGATATCAAACTATATTACATGGTCACTGTATTCAAAACAATCTGGTATTGGCATAAGAATAGACACATAAATTAATGGAACAGAATAGACAGCTCAGAAATAAACCCATGTCAATATGTTGTTTTATATAAAATATCCATATAAGATCTAATATATTACTATTAATAATTAATTAAAGAAGCAAGACTATTTTATTATCCATTTAGTCTAAAATATTTTGTACATTGAATTGTTTCTAAGTATAATTGGCCAATCTCCTGATCAACTAGATTTTTGAAATAGAAAACAGTGGTTTTAAAACCAAACATTCACATATGTGTGTAGGCATCTGTGGTACCTTTCTCTATTTTGTGCTTCTAAGTATCCATTACAAACACCAGGTCAGGATTTGTGTACACATTTATGTGACCACTTTTGAAAATTGGCCTCTCTTGATACTCTAATAAGCAGCATATCTGAGAGCAATACTTCGAAGACCAAAAATAAAGTGGTGCATGCTGAATCTGTTTCACACATTATTCAGCATTTATCACGGTGCATAAAGTCAGCAGGCTGAAAGCAAATGAATGGCGCCTGAAACTGTTCTTTTAGAAGCATAGGGCTAAGGAGGTTACAGTTATATTCTTCAGTGCACACATATATTCTGTTATTCATCAACATAAATGTTAATATATTTTAAGTTCAAGTTTTCATATTCAGCGTGACATAGATATTATACAAAAGGAGTCTAGTACAAGATAAATGGCTAAAACAAAGTCTCATTGACTTTTTCTGCATGGTTATGTTCTCAGGTATAGTGTTTATTTTATTTGAGAATTTTATAAAGAATGTGTTATTTTGATTTGACAGTTTTACTGATATAAAAGTCATAACATGAGAATTTTATTTTCCTATTCAGGTACCCTCTAAGTGAAATTATATTTGGGGGATTTTTATCATTATGCATAAATTATCATTTAATGTAATGGATTTTTAAACCATTAGCCTTCATCTTTTATTAAGAGATCTGTCTTTCCTTAATGGATTCTATTTTTGAAAGCCATATTTCACCAAAATTCTCCCTTATTCTGAGAAATATTATGAGTATAAAATACTGGTATACCTCTGACTTTATTATTCCTTTGAGCTACTTTAGCAATTTTTATCTTTTTTTGTGGCACATCATTATCACAGTTTCAAAGTCACTTCTCCCTAGTCACTTCTGATATAATGATTACCTTCAAAATAAACAGATGTAGTTGCTGACCTTATGAATTTTAATGTCAAGATAATGTTAAGACACATGATTTAAATTTACCACAGTGGGGACTGCTAGAGGACCACAGTTATGTTGATGCTAGAAGACTTCGCCGGGCCAATAGAATACAATCATAAATGATGCACTCTATTTTCTCTCCTAGATGCTCCTGTAAAACACTTGGCTCAACCTTTGTTTTAAGATGGTAAGATGAATGCAGAATCTAGTATAGGATTTTGAGTAAACAATTGGGGACAATAGCTACCATTTGGAAAAGCATCCACTTCCTTAATTGTCATGGGGTGACTCATTAAACACCAATCAGGCTATGATAAGAACAAATCCAAACCATAACTTCTTAAGTTGCTAAAATTTTGTTGATGTTTTGTTTGCTTGCTTTTATGACTAAAGCAGAACCCACTCAATCCTGACTAGTCCTGATAAACAGGGCAGGCAAAGTAGGTTTACCATTGTTGGTTTGGAAAAAGACATGCAGGTGATGATTATTAAAATAGCTTTATTAACTGAAAAGAATGTTACAGTGCAACTGTAACTCTACTTTTTGCCCACCTTGTGCATGATAAATATCAGTCCCATATTAGTTTTTTTTTTGAAATGAGGGTCTGTGAATTTAAAATAAGGTTTTAATTGATCCTATATGCCCCGCTTCCTTTCTTCACACTTCATTCTCATTTCTGTTGTTGCCATAGTCAACCATTTCAACCAGTACCTTAGATGTCTTGAAATGAAGAAATCACATATCCAGATTGTTATAACCAAAGCTAATTTTGTCTGAACAATAATATAATCTCATTTGCACATGAGACCCATTTTCTGAGTAATTAGTCTTAAAATATAAATTTTCCTCAAATCTCCAAATCCATACTGTTTGTTTGCCTTCAGAATATTCATTAGTTCTAGACTATCTAGAGAATTCCAAAGCCAGTAGATAAGAACTCCTTTGTCATTTTCCACCAGAATATATAGGTGTGCCTGCCTAATATGTGTGCATATTTTCCTCATTGTCTCTGTTGAAATGAATGTTTCCACTTCTTTCCAAACATAGTAACTGCTGGCTCTGAATTTCATTTGCTTTAAAGTTTTGGGGTACTATTCACCTCACCAGATATTGCCTCTTTTGCCACTTTTTCTTCTCATTCACTTGTTAATATTTAGATGGGTTTAGAGTTATTTTGTTTGTTTGTACTTATCTTTCTAAACACAACTAGCTCAACCTTAACTACTGCCAGGTTACTCTTCAACATATCCAAAACTATTATCACATCTTTTCACAAGGCATTTTCTATGATTTATTGTGATATCACTCATATTTTCATTCACAATCTAGACTTCTCTTTTAAAATACAAAGCCACCAGAATACATGGTACATAATGGGAGAAAACTAATCTATTTTGTTCTCTATTAAGTCCTCAGTGCAAATAACACAATTTAGCTTTTGTATATATTCAATAAGTGTTTACTAAACAAATAAATATTCAAATAAATATGCATACATATATTATATTGAACACATCTCATTCTTTTAAAGTTGATATTTCTAAAATGAACTCACCAAATACTGATATTCCCCATTTACACAGTCCATCATCAATGTACATGACACAACTATCTAAGCAAGCTGATTCAGCTGAAGATCAAGCAGTGTTTGTCTTCCACAGCTGGATTACAGCAATAGGCTCTAAGATATTCCCTCCTGGTATTGATTTTCTACCTCCTTCCTCTTTGTAAATACATTTTCCAACAAGTGAATGATCCTAATAAAATTAAATAAATATATTGATTAAATTTTCATATCATACTCTAAAATCTCAAAATAGCCTAGAAATATTATTGACTCTCAGTGGGGAAGCTCAATAAATTGTTCTGGACAAGAATTTCATATTTTCCTTCAAACTTATTTTATCTTTTAATTTCTAACTCCTATACATATAATTAATGAGTTACAAAGAAAGAAGAGAGAGAGAGAGAACAAACAAAAAATGAAAGAAGAATCTATTAAATCTGTGTCATGTCTTCATTAACCAACCTGTCTGCAATGGCACTTGTCTTATTCTTTACCTTCTCTTACAAATAAAGTTGTGCCCCTCTTTCATGAACAATATAACCCCAACTTTTTATTCTAGATTGCATCAACTGTAATCTTTTGAAGATCATTAGCTCTTCTCATAATCCTTTTAGGGTTCTGAATCTTGAACCATCTTCTTCAGCATACAAATATACTCAGATCTTTTAAACTCCACATGACACTTCATTACTATAAATTAAAATATATAATGGGGTGGAGAAGAATGGACAAAAGTTTTTAAAGGTAGAGAGTCCTGTAATTTTTGTTTCTTTTATTTTTTTTTTTTCAGAAAATATATACAAACTCAGCCTGGATATATAGAGAGTATCTGTTTACTCTCATTCAAGGCCCTGTTTTTAGTTCCTCTGGGATCAATTCATTTCAAGGTAAATTTCAGATACAGTCCACACAGTATTTTGAAACATCTGTCAGGATGTAAGTTGAATTTTTTTGTTGTCTCATGAGATGCTGAGTATGGTATGGTAAATTTACAATGCTTATATTTTTTATTGTCTTGGGTTACTTATTTTTTATTGATTTACAAAAATATTTATATAGAAGGCATCCATCAAGCCCCAGATTGATACTTAAGGTTTTTTTTTTCATCTCTTATCCCAGTGTAACAAACACAAAATATCCTTTAGAATGGCAAAAATATTTTAAAGTACATTGGAAAAAAATGAACTCACATGTACAATTTTAAAAATCATGCAGTCCTGTTCACAGGGCATTATCTTATTTTTAAATTCACCTTGTAAAAAAACATATGCTTCTTGAAATTACCATCACTTTAGTGATATTCATAAGATTTGAAATAATCCTTCATTTCTTTCTGGTTTAAACAGCTATAAAGATCCTTGGAAAACTAAAAATGGAACTGCCTTTTGACTCAGCAATTCCACTGCTGGGATTTTACTCTAAGAGCCCTGAAATACCAATCCAAAAGAACCCATGCACCCCAATAGCAGCACAATTTACAATAGCCAAGTGCTGGAAGCAACCTAAGTGTCCATCAGCAAATGAATGGATCAAAAAACTGTGGTACATTTACACAATGGAATTCTATGCAGCAGAGAGAGACCTACCCTTTGCGACAGCATGCATGGAACTAGGGAGCATTATGCTAAGTGAAATAAGCCAGGCAGTGAGGGACAAATACCATATGATCTCACCTTTAACTGGAACATAATCAACAAAAGAAAAAAGCAAACAAAATATAACCAGAGACATTGAAATGAAGAACAATCTAACAATAGCCAGAGAGGAGGGGGAAGGGATAGTGGGGAGAAGGGTTTTCAGGAACTACTATAAAAGACACATGGACAAAACCAAGGGGGTGGGTGGAAGCAAGGGAGGAAGATGGGTTTGCCTGGGGTTGGGGGGAGTGTTGGGGAGAAAGTGCAGACAACTGTAACCAAACAACAATAATGTAATTTATGGGAAAAATGGAACAGCTATAAAGAAATATAACAGAAATATCATATTAACCATCATGCATCAAATTTATGGGTTACTAAGAAATTTCGTATTTTGAAAGACAAGTACCATATGATCTCACATATAAGTGGAACCGAATCAACAAAACAAACAAGCAAGCAAAATATAACCAGAGACATTATATTCAATATATTCATCCATCTATCCATTCATCCATTAAATAAATACATGCTGAATGACTACTAAGTGTGTAAGGGTTATGGCAATGAAAAAAAAGAAAACAAAAAAGTAATTCTGAAGAATGGAATAGTTCAAGAATTTTAATATGTTTATTAATTAATAGTTAATTAGTAACATGATGTTAGCTGAAGAAAGGATGAAAATGTTTGGGAAGGTTTGAAATTTTAGTTGGAGTGTCCAAAGAAGGCACTCTTTTGTAAAAAATGAAGCGTTTAGGTTTGGAATTCTGTGGGGGAACATTGGTCCAGCCATAAGATACAAGTGCAAAAGAGGCAGGTATGTGATTGAGAACTAGCTGGAAGGCAATGAGCCTGAGAGAGGGATATTAGGAAGAAGAATGAGGAAGGGAGATAAAAGAAAATAAAAGGAAAAATTTAAATGGGTAATGGGGGTCCTTATTAATTGTGCTTTATACATCATTATAAGTTGTATAGTTTGTGCTGTAAGATGGGAAGTTATTAGAGGGTTTTGAGCAGAGGAATGGCAAAAATTTACTTACATTTAGCAAGATAAACTGTTTGATCTTTAAGATTAAAGAGGTCAAGGGTGAAAGCAGGTGAAACAGAATGCCATTAAAATAAACTAAATAATGGGTGAAATACCTTAGACAAAAGAGTTAGCAGTGGAGGTGGTGTATATGTGGGATAGTAACATTTCTGAAGACTGAAGTTATATTTCTGAAGTAAGGTCTGAGGGAAAGAACAGAATCGAGACAAGTACCTGAACACAGACCAAATATTGATGCCATAAAATCAATCCCTTATTATCCTTTTTAGTCCTGCCTATAGCAGAAATGATTCAAACACATTCCCCACACATATTTTCCCTCCATACAAATTCATTTTTTAAAGTAAAGAAGAGAATGTTTTAAGAAAACACACACTTAGCTTTAAATGGTTTGTGTTTCTAGTTTCCCTTAAATTCCAAAATTAAATTAAATTGACTATAAAACACTGAATATTCTCATTGCCATCTGCCTCTCCAGCTTGGTTGTGAATCTTTAATTCATATATTCTCTCAGTTCCTCAAATGCACTCTACTCTCTTTTGTATGGTAGGATCTTCACAAATGCAGTTTTCTCGGATAGTTAATACACTTGTTAATTTCTATCTCTTTTTCTGGTCTTAAATAAAGAGATGTCCTTATACAATGATGGGATTTCCAATACAACAAGTTAGATTCAATAGCCAAATATGTTTATAGCATTTTATGTTGTAGTTATTTATATGACATCTTACCCTATAAATTATAAACTTCGTGAGTATTAAGACCAAAATGCCTTGATAAAATGCATAGCTCCTGCATCTACAACACAGTGTTTGCTTGTTAAACTAGTGAAGTATCATTTTATATTTTACTTTTGTATTGTCCATTTAATCAAGTATATGTGCTTTCATGAGGTAAATTAAAATAAATTTATATATACATATGTATTAATTTTATGTATTCTCTTATATTTGCATTGACTCACAACAAAGTATCTACACTTTTATATATGTATTAATTTAATGATTAATTTATTGAACTCAGACAGAGATCACCAGTTAATTAATAAAAACAAAATAAAATCAAGTAGAAACTATAGCATAGTAAAGGGAGTGTAAATGAGAGATAAATTAATACATGGTAAAGTTCAGAAAAATAAGGAGAATGTGGATGAAGTAGAGGATTAAGATGGTCCTTGGATGAAAATGAGACTCAAGAGAGAAATATTTATTTAAAAATATTCTTACCGTAGGGTAACTTGATTATCAATTGTCTGAGTATCAATATGGCTATAATTGATCCAGTTCACAGAGAGAGAGAGAGAGATTAAAAAGACAAAGTAAAAGACAATTCTTGGGCTATGTCCTCAATAGGGTGTCATCAGATTTAGAAGCTGGTGGAAGTGCTGGGAAGGAAGAACTTTGAGTGTAAATAGAGATGAATTTGTAGACCTGTTGTGGGGAGCATGAGGAAATTTCCATTTGAACTACGATTTTTCTCTGTGAGTAAGGAATTAGATTCATTTACTTAGTTAAGGGAGACTAAAAAGTGAAGCATGGCAGAGTTCTGGTAAGACTTTAGCAGATTTAAAAATATTATTTTTTCTAAAAGAGAGGTAAATTGGCTGGGGAAATAGAGTGGGTCCACAGAGCAGAACTAGTCTAAACAGTGCTGCCCGCCATGAAAAATAATGATTTTAATCTGCCTCCTGTTAGCACCCAAAAGCAGCCAGGGTGTTACCGGCAATGAGGCCTTGGTTCAGCAATCCCAGTACCTAAGTTCTGGCTAAGAGAGAATTGAGAGCCAATACTCGAATACAAGCAAACGTTTAGTTAGAAAGTCAAAGACGTAGAAGTGAGCTGTGGGAGAAATGAGCCAGATGGGTTGTGTGGGTTCAGGAAAGAAGTTACAGAGGCAAAAGAAGGTCTCTTGTTCCTTTGGAGACTGGGTTCTTCCTCCTGAGGGTTTTTGTATGACCTCTAAAGGCAGGGTTTTAGGGGAGGTCCCAGGGAGGATCTCAATACAATATTCATAAGCTTTCTAGGTGTGCCTTTTCAGGGCTGTGGTCTCTACTGTTGATTGGTGCTAGGGTAGCAGGTCATTAGTCATCACAGCTGGTCCTGATGTCAGCTATGGCGTTACTAGCCTAGCCTTGCTGTTTTTCTAAGCCTGGAGCTGAAACACAACTGATGCCTAGATGCTATTTCTAGTTTGGCCAAAACTCTGTCTCCGTTGTCAACAGATCTGAAGCTTTGTTCCTCAGATTATTTGATGCGGGTCAGAACCTCATTGTCTTGAGGGCTTAATGATTTAGGTAGTGCCGATGCAAGGGCTGGTATGAGATGGGTGTGACTTTCCTCCAGCCCCCTTGTTCCTCCTCTAAGGGAGTCTATCCCAGGACT
Organism: Anoura caudifer; assembly: GCA_004027475.1. Lineage (NCBI taxonomy): Eukaryota > Metazoa > Chordata > Mammalia > Chiroptera > Phyllostomidae > Anoura > Anoura caudifer. The sequence goes on from PVKU01003174.1 coordinate 156,307, forward strand.
AGCAATACGCCAGAGGAAGAAAGGTCATGGGACGATCTTGAACTGCGTGACCAATGATATGAAAAGTTAGGGGGGCCTAAACCACATGACCAGAGATACATGTGGGGAGGAAAGGGCACCTTGGGGGTAAGGTCCTTGTTTTCCCAGTTGTAACCATCGCTAGGCACCTGGGGCTTTCCACCCTGGTGACCTTCTGTATCTGGCCAATTGTTCCTACCATGCTTATGCTTGTCTAACTGCCTACTACGTGTCTTTGATGTTTTTCCCTACTGTTCTTAGCAATTTTGGTGCAAACATATGCCTTTATAAGTTTGAAGGACAGACTCATGTACTATATTATTGTAGCTGGATTGTTTGGGTTTATTTAGAATATGTTGATCAAATTTGTTCTGTGAAAGAAAATAACTTCATACACACTTAGAAATCATTGTGAAGTGCATTGTTTACAGAATACTCTCATACTTTTTAAAATTGTCCAGGGAAAAGCTACTTCAGTTCCCAGAATGATCATACATGCCAGGGTGCTTAGAGGAAAGCTTAAAAGTTTGCGGGTTTAAAATTAACTCCATAGCCAAGTTTTCTTTACTCTTGATACAAAAAAGGAATCAGCCACCTCCAAGTTGGCAAAACTGTATCCGAGCAATGCCAGAAAGCAAACAGAGAAATAATTATAATTCAAATATCTCTGAAATTTTTAAGAATCCATTTCTTCATTCACATCCTCTATGGAGGTAGTCTGAAAGAGAGTCTTCTTCAATTTTTAAAATGAATCAGATGGCTTCTCATAATCTTCACTATACTATTTTGGTACAGATGGATTTAGTGTCAAAAAATTTTCAGGATTTTCTTGAGGCTAACAGTAAGCTCTAATAATCCTGCAAAGTCAGTTCCTTACTAAAGCTCGTACCAAAGTAGTGTTGTCAGATAACATAGAATCCACAATTAAATTTGCATTTCAGATAGACAACAAATTACATTTCATGTATAAGTAGTATCCTTATACAATATGTGGACCATACTTATACTGAAACAATTATACATTTTTATCTAAATTGTAAATTTAACTTAATGTTCTATATTTTCATTTTGCTAAATTTGTGAACACTATACTGAAGACCTATTTACAATACTGCAGATTAATTACAATTGGATTTTGGTGGGTAAACATGCACATACATAGATTACAGTTATTCTTTCATGAGAATCATTAATTTACTTTCTGGGTGTTCTATGTTGCAAAAGCTTTCAATGCCCCACCCACAGACCCTCATCATAACCCTCTTCATGACAAAAGCTTTTCACTTAAAAATTTAACACTCTCTGCCAAAGGGCTTTTATATTTGACTTTAGTGACCCTCTTAGTGCACAATAAGCCAGAGATGTGTGTGTTTGAGTGTATGTGTGTATATGTGTGTGTGTGAAAGAGAGAGAGAGAGAGAATATGTTATAACGTTCCTGGAGAGAGGTCTTCATCAATGACATGGAGTCGATACATCAATAATCCAGCATTTTGCTCCAGTTGCCCACAGTAGCCAGTGCACCCACTACTGAATTTTCAGTCCTTCCTCTTACAGATCTAACTCTCTCCTGCTGAGTGACATTCTCTGAAATTTCAAGGACAAATAACTTTGCTCAAAGATTTGTACTCAAATCCTCATTTTAGGATTTTTTTTTTTTTCTGGAAAAACCAAGACCAAATTTTGTAATTTAATAGATCCTTTATTGTAGTCATTTTTGAATTTCTCTACTGAGCTGTATTCCGGAATAATGGCTCCAATCATGCCTGTGAATGAGAGTCTGAGAACTTTGTTAGAAGTTAAGATTCTTGTGCTACAAGTTAGATTTTCTCAATTAGAACTGGTATAGGTGGGACCCAGAAGCTCACACACATGAAATCTCCAAATAACTTAGGTGGTTAACCCAGCACCATGATTTATAGCCATGCTGTTGCTATATGATCGTGTTGTGATTAAGATAGAAGAGTTTCTATTTATATTTCTATTAATTAACTTAGGCAGAAAACAATCTAATAGAGTAGGAGAACACTGAAGAACAGGACCCTAGCTTTGACTGCCCTTTACTGTGCAAGCTTGTATAAATATATAAACTCTTTAGAGCTATGATTTTCTTATTTGTAAAATCTATAGCATACTCATGCAATACAATTTCCCTAAGTTATTATTTTAGCTAATCTGTCTTTATTTTCATCACTCTTCCTTTGTATCTACATTTAACCCTAGTTGGCTGGATTCAAGTGAAAGATAAGTGAAAGTAATTAATAATCACCTTCCCTTCAGAATAGAGTCTTTATATTCTGAAGGTATTTCATGTTAATCAGAAATCAGATCTTTGGAGAAATTACCATCTCCTCCATTGTGCTTTCTGTTATGAATTATTCCTCAATCCTGCTGTGAATTTCCATATTTTAAAACATTGACCTTAACTTATATGTGCTTGTGTGCATGTGTGTGTTGATTACATTATTTAATTCCATCAGTTCTGGCTAATGCTATGGAAATAAAATCACTAATTACTACAAGATCTACTGACATTTTGGATTGTTGTATTTTGACATTTCTATTTGAAGCTAATACTTTAGCATTATATATTCATTCTTATTAATATTGATTTACACTCATGGACATAAAATATTTATTATTTTTTGTTCATTCGCTTTTCTGATGATTTTCCTTATAAAGTAAGACCAAAGAAAATATAATATATTATCATATGCCTCTTACATTTAACAAATTCTAACAGGAATTTCAGGAAATGTCATATACTCTTTCAGCTGGGAAATTGTTTTAAAATGATTAAATCTTCAGCTCCAAATTCTTCCCCAGAGGTGCATCATTGATATTATTATCAAAGGTGCTCTATGTTATGTGCTTGCTTATTAGAGAATGATGTAGATCAGATTATAAGTAGGAGATTTTAAAATGTTTAAAAACATTTCCACTCTAAAATACTACAAATAATTTAAATATAACAGAGTGCACATTTTTACAGTGTTTCAGGGCCAGTAACAGAAAATAGGTGTAATAAATTTTTACATTAATGGAAAATATAAGGCATCTTTCAAAATTTGATTTTTTACAAATTGGAAGTATTTACAATCTATGTTAAAATAAATATTTTCAGAAGTTTGGTACTTTAAATGCAGTTTTCTCTGTATTTTCAGTGGGTCTCTGTAGAGATTGACATTTGGCAAACAATACAGTCTCTTTACAAAAAAAAAAAGTGTGATCTAAAAAAGCATGAAACAAAATGGTGAGAAAACATGATCCTTAGTAACTCTAAGCTTGTTTATTTTTCTATTGATTTTGTACATTGCTTTGAAGTATCATGTAATTATATGCTAATTTTAATTATCATTATTTAGCAACATGCATTTTAACTCCCAGAGTGAAAAAAAATGAGAGCAAATTCATAAAGGAGAAACATAAGCTTATGAGTCTCTCAGGATGGTTCTAATATTTTGTGCAAGTACAGAAGAGTATCTTCATTTTTACCAACTTTTCTGTAACTCTGTGACCTTAACCACATCATGTAAAGCCAGAATCTTCTGACTCACACATTCTTTTGCAACCTATCAATTCATAATATCATGTCCTTCCGGCCAAATGGAGTATTCAACATTTCATTTCTTGAGAATCATGAACTATTTTATTACCTAGATGGAAAAGCTAAGGTCTCAGTGGCTGAAATGCTCTTCATTGTCATAAAGATTATTGGTTTACAGAATTCAAATAAGAACTGGAGCCACACATTTCTTTTCTATTAGTATCTGGGTGCTGTCAGTAAAGTAGAGGGGATCTAAGATTTTCTCAGATCCTTTGCAGAGAAAATCTCTTTCACTAAATATTATTGCAAATTCATGTTTTTGTGCAGTAATTAAATTTACTATGAAATTTAGGAGACATATATTACAGCATTATTTCTCAGGCAGCTGCTTCACAGGGCCTAGTGGTCCCAAAATTTAAAGACAAAACAAAACAAATTTTTGGATTCAGTTTTCAACTTTTTGTATATAGTTAAATAAATTTTGCAATTTGGAAACAGCATACCTACACAACAAAGTAGCTATGCATATCAACATGAATTGTTTGCTTAAAAAGTGAAAGTTTTGAATTATCTACTTACAGTTTTTACACTAATTGAGTGTTTAAAAAATTTCCTTGTAGTTCTTCAAAAATTTGTTTGGTCTTATTAGATGTTGAGATGATAACAACTAAAGTCTCTTTGCAATGTTTAGAGAAATAATCATTTTTTCTCATAATATCTGAAGAGATTTAGCCACTGGGCCTGGAAAGAACAAATAGAAATCTCACAGCTCCACTGCAAGAAAGTTAATTGTGCACCTTTCATTATTTCATTGTACATATAAATTGCCTATAAATTATTTGCTCAATGGGTATTTTTAATTATATTTTATTGATTATGCTATTACAGTTGTCCCATTTCTCCCCCATCACTTCCCTCCACCCTGTACACCCCCTCCCACCCACATACCCCCCTTTAGTTCATGTCCATGTGTCATAAGTTCTTTAGCTTCTACTTTTCCCACACTATTCTCGCCCTCCCCCTGCCTAGTTTCTACCTACCATCTATGCTACTTGTTCTCTGTACCTTGTCCCCCTCTCTCCTCCTCCCACTCCCT